>CM021765.1:198060514-198120535 GCA_011076525.1 Nettapus auritus
CCCCCCCCCCCCCCCCCCCAGTCTGTGTTAAACCAACTTTTTTCCCTTTGCTTGGTTTGCCTTCCTTCACAAGGCTACAGTCCCGTTCATCTCTTATGACTGCATATTTCTCCTTAAGTTTACAGCTGCAGTCTTTGGTCATCCTCCTGCAGAGATGTGCTACCAAAATAATGCCAAAGAGACCAATCACAATCTAGTCCTACTTTTTGATCCCTTCTTGTTCACTGCCTTCTCACCCAGAACCCTGAGGTGGGTAGAAGGCAGGGGGTTCAAAAAGTCTGACTGCAGCCTATTGGGGTTAATCTTTTAGGGACCTAAATGAGAGGCTCAGGCTTGCCCATAGCTCAGGTCAGAGCTACAGCTCCTGAGGACCTTCCCTCTACATTGAGGAGAGGAGGAACCAAGTGGAGCAGTCTTCCTTGTTCTTGCCAATCGCAGCAGGGTATTTGTCTGTGCTCTGTCCTTTCTGTCCCATCCTAAACATAACAAATCAAAACCCTGACCTCCCCTTCTCTTGACTCTTTCTGTTACAACTAGAGGATGTAATTTCACAACACAATGCATTTCATGGCAAAAATAGCCTGCATGGTCTCTGCCCCCACTGTCCCATCACTTCTCATGTGGGGGCTACAACTGATTAGGCCATTCTACTAAAGATTATTAAAGATTTTTGATGAGCATTGGGGATCAGTGAGCTGTGGCAAGGAGCTGAAAACAAGTTGGACAGTTATGAGTTCTTAGTAGCTTTAGCACCACAACCCCTGGAGAGCAAGGAAAGCCACAAAGCTCCACACTTCTCAGCTCATACGCCCCTTTACCCTCCATCTGTATCCCACCGGAGGCTCAGTGACAGCCAGGCATCCTCTCTGCAGCTCCCACAGCCCTCAGCACACCCTGGGCTGCTGAGCACCAACCCTGTATTTTTTCACTTGCACACTTCCCAGCATACCTCAATGTGCCCCATTCCTTGTCCTTTACCCAGCCAGGGTTTCTGTCCTTCCCACTCATCTGCTTAATCTCTCCACTGTTCCTCTTAAACTACCCGTTTACAATAAGTTGGAGAAGACTTCCTTTTACATTTTCAATGAATACATAAGCCTGCTTTCTGTTCCCCTTCCCCTTCTTCAGCCTAACTGCTCTTCTGTTTTCCCAAACCTTTCTAAATCCCACTGATTCCAGATCTGGAAAAAAAAAAAAAAATAAATAAATAAAAAAAAGCACATTTGATTATTTGATTTTCCTTTCTATGTATGCATCTTCTTGTTTCTCTAACTTCTGCCAGGTATTGAGCTTGTTGGGTTCAGTTTGTCTCCATTCTCCCAGCAGATTTCCTTCTGAAGAGCGGCCCATGATGATTACAGGTGCAATTTGCTATCATTACTTCAACTTTCCTTTTTACAAGGCCACTTAGCTGAAAGAAAATGAAGTTGATAGAGACTGAGTTGGGAGTGGAAATATCAGAATAAAGTGAATAAAGGACAGTGAAACAAACTGTCTTTTCTATAAATTGTAATGGGAAGCTTGCTGGAAGCTAGGCCGATCATACTTTAATTTTTTAATACTATTAAATATATATTTAGCAAAGGGCAATAAATAAAGCTTAATTTTTTTGAAGATAAACAGAAAGCTGAGAATATCTGACTATTCAAAGCTTAGAAGATACATAAGAGGAGCTCCTAATGACCCTACAAATGCAGCTTTAAAATCCTTTTATAGTCGAGCTTTCAACAGGGCATAATAGTTCAGTTCATTACAAAAAAATATATGTCTTTGAAATTAGGAGCCTGGTTTGACTTTCATGTGTTATTAGCTCTCAGTGGAATTGAAGCATTTAAATTGATTGTAATGAGACATTAGCAGACACTATTACTGCAGCAAACCATTCCTGTTTTGAGATGGCTGGCTCAGGAGACCTCTAAAAGCATCCCAACAGAAAGCAAGTATCTTGCACTGACAAAGGGAAACAAAAATCAGCTTTGTAGATGTTTGCCACACAGCTGGCTCTGCTGTGAAGTGCCTGCCAAACGGCTGCTCTGAAAGGCACTGGTAGCAGAGGGCAGAACCCTTCCAAGGGTGGGGAGACATGACAAGGGGGCTGCTGGTTAAATGCACGTGTTTTAAAATATACTCAAATTAATTTCTGCCAGTCATTAAAATACGAAGAACTAAATCACTAGGAAAATAATAAAAATAATAAAAAAGATAAAAGCAAAGCACACTTCTGAAAGTAATAATAATAATAATCTTTACCCACATATCTCCCATACACAGGATACTGATGGTAAATCTGTTCCAAGAACTACAAGACTCTGTATCATTTGACTTCTACCTCAGCTATGTCTCTTCTATTTCTCATTTTCAAAAACCCATCTCACATTTACCAATATTTTCTAGTTTCTGCTACATTTTAAATACAATTCAGTGAATGACTTTCTCTTCTCTCATCTCACCTTTCTGATTTCTTTGCTATATAATTATGTCGAAAGCCTGGAATAGTCTCTCACAATTACCCTACTTTCATGAAGCTTGTAAGAATTTCATAGATTTAAGATTGTAATAGATGTTTGTCCATGGATATAAGCATATTTTTGTTTATTCATTTAGAATGATTGTATAATGTACATTTCTAAGGCAAGTACACTGAAAAAAAAAAAAACCCAACTGATTATGAAACATTCTGAAAAGAAACCATTGCAAATGTGACAGCTGCTAAGAATCACTACAACTTTAATATGCCTCCTTCCCCTAGAGGTTACTATCCTTGATGGCCAAGGAAACAGCTGTAGCATGCTCATGAAGGGCAAAAAGGCCTGGAGAAGGCAGAATTGCCTTTTGGCAGTTTGATGTCTTGCTGGAAAGCTTGTCAACCTTATTTACATTTTAATTTGCATGCCAGCCACTACAATGCTTTATATTCGGGTTGTGCTTTAAAGTATCTGCTCCACTGCAATCACAACGACCTTTGCGTGTCTCCCCAGTTATCCCCTGGGGGCTGCAGCCCCAGCTTGCTCAGCTATCCATAGGACTGGCAGCGAGAAATGTCAGGCTGAGCATGACATTTATCCAAATGGTTGGCTTGCACATAAGGTAGCCTTTTCTTATTTTTTTTTTTCTTTCTTATTTTCTTTTTTCTTCCCTGTAGGAGATTAAAGAGGGGCACAGCCAATAGTCACATCCCATGAAAAGGGAGTGCTAAAGGAATTCCCTTTCCTGCAAGACAGGGGCAGGACTGGAAGCACGCATAATATGGTGGTGGTTGCCCCTGAGAGCAGAGATGACAAGAGGGATGAAAATGGGCAGTGACTAATTACTATTGACATTATTCTTACCAATGGACTGCCAACAGAACTTGGCAGGACTACACCCACTGGCCAGTCAAGAGAAGCACTGCCATAACCATGCCCTGCTCCAGATAAGTCACAGCACAGGCACAGAAGTACAATACTGGCATTAGCCCCCAGCCTGTCAAGCTCCTTCAGAAATACAGTCTTTCTTACACCTAAAGTAATGACACTTGTAAATATACACAGATTAATCAAGGTTTTATGAGAATTACCTCTTTTGCATCTTTAGTTCATTACAGAAAAGACACTACTGAATATATTTTGAACAAGAAAAGCTTTCAATGCTGTTGAAGTATCCCTGGAATACAGAATACTCTTTTTGTTGTCACTGGCTAGTCCTAACTTTCTAATGAATTAATGGCTTTGAGATTTCCAAATACAGGAACATTCTCTTCTTTAAGTTACAGGGAACACCTCTGTGGATGTAGATATAATAAAGAATTTTTAAATCCATATCTTTCACATTTCTGATTAATATTGATAAAAAACCATCCTTATACCCCTGTGACTATGGGCAGCACTAGTAAGAACAAGACCAAGGTGGGTGTACTTAGCACAGTAATATTAAGAGCCATATTTTATGGGGAGGAGGATTTTTTCCTAGGCCTGTTTGTAGGGATTGTAATGCCTGGGTTTCTGTTACATGTATGCTTTTTGGGATCATCTCAGAGTTTTATTAATACATTCTACATTATTATAGGGAACCTTTTAGCCTTTTCTCGAGTATCTACATTAATGCATCTGTATTGGTATACCACATTAAATGAAAACATGAAGCCTGACTCATTGTTTACCAGTCTTTCCAAAGAAATATATGGGACCATCATTGTGGCAACATCTGAACAGTACTGGTCTACACTTCCTGTCCCCACAAAAAGTAGTAAGCAGAATTATTCTCATTGCTATTTTAATACAGGGAGCATTTCTTCCTATTTACAGATATACCAATATGTACCAGTTTCAGGTCTGCTGATGTCAATGATGTAAAACCAATCCAGTTTCTTATATAGCATTCTATGTCACCCATAGGAAAAAAGATTTCTTAGTCCTTTCTGTGCCTTTTGTTCCCACTACCTTTAAGACCAGTTTCAGCATATCCACACCAAATAGCAATGTTTTATCATTTCATACATTTGAAAAAAAATGAAGTGTTCAGATTTCAGTGAGGCAGCACTCTCAATACAGTGGATACAGAAGACACATATGTTACACATTTGTGTGAAGATAGAAACGTCACTTTAAGGCACAAGAAGGTCCTGTGTTGGTTACAGATTTGAGGATAATCAAGATGAAGGGCAATGCTGAATTTGCATCTCCTCAAACCTGTAGATGCAAACTGGCTATATTGGCACTAGTCCTTTCTGTTTTGTAAGATAGCATGTAATGCCAATAAGACAAACTGTTTAGTTTTTATTTATTTTTAACAGTTTCAACTGTTTGACTGGTCTCTTTATTCCTTTATCATGAGGATATGCCATTGCAACCACAAGGAGATATATATCTGAAATGCTATAATTCCTGTTGGATGTCACCATGAAGTCAGTCTGTAACTTCAGTGCTAGAGGTTTCTGTCAACCTCTCTTATGCTAGCTTTGCCAAAGACTTTTAACTCAGAGAGTGCTTGACCTAAGAACAAAATCTGGTTTGCCTGCATGCTGAGACTGAGGACCTGGGTAAGATATGGTTGCATGAAACACTGTGATGACTTCACATATTTTAACGTAATTCTTCATCACAATTTCACTACAAAGTTATGAAGGCACCAACATGGACAATGTTAGAAGGAATAAGAAATTCTGGGGGGCTATTGCTCTCTGTCTACAATTGAAAAGAAACTAAACCTCTGAAGAGATCCAGGATCAAAGGACCTGGGAAATGTCAGTTGGATGGGACTTCTATCACGTTACAAGACTTGATGTAGCAGGCATGGGAGAACAGGCTCTGCAACAGATCAGAGCCAATTATCAAAGTAATCCCATTTGGCCATAAAAATATCTAGTCATTTAATACTGCTAAGCTGTGTTTGTAATCACAGAGCTTAATGAGAACAACTTACTCTGAAAGGAAAGAAGGGAAATCTCTGGAGTAGAAAGGCTACTAAAGAGGATGTTAACAAATACAAGTAAATTTGAGGTATTAAATTCTTTTATGTAGGCCATACTTCATTCATAGATTTTTTAAAAATTATTATTTATTTTTATTTTAATTTTTATCAGTCAAGCCAATGCTGAAGGCAGCTTCAAGATTCTCAAAGTGCACTTTTGTCTTCACATGCTGTGCAATGCAGGCAAGTCTCTCAATTAAGGAAAGGGTTTTTTTGTTTGAATGAGATTCTTTTTAATTTCTGGCAGGCAGATTTCAGTTCACAGAGTAAGGGAAGAATTAATTACCATCGATAGAAGGATGAATAGTAGATGAATTTATAATTCTCATTACCCACCAGAATTTCAAAGTGAGTTTAAACTATAAGCAAGCATTTAGCAGATCTGAGCAAAGGGGTAAAGGTATTGGACAAAAGTAGTATGATTTCATTCAAATCTTGAACAACAAGAATGAGTGGGACTTAACATCTGGGAAGAACCTGAGAAGTATTCTCAGAATACTGAGAAGGGTTCACATTTCTTTTGAGAAGTCTGGCTCCTCCTTAGCATGTTTACTACATATTGGATATCAGACCCTAAACACTAGGGAGTATTTAGGTCAACTCTGGACTTTAGTGCTACATGTTACGGATTTTTGCCAGTTTAGACTGTAAACTCCCGCTGGAGGGGAGCAAAGAATCTCCAGATGGAGCTCACTGGTTCCCAGTGAAAGGACAAGAGGCAATGTACAAATATTGAAATACAGAAAATTCCATTTAAAAATTAGAAGAAAAACAAACAGCGTTTGTCTTCTAAGGATGATGGAAACTGCAGCAGGTTTACCAGAGAGTTTGGAGTCTCCATTCATGGAGATATTAAAAACTCAACTGGGCATAACCTGGAGCAACCTACTGTCCCTGCTACTAGTTGGAGTAGACCATCTCAAGAGCTACCTTCCAGTCTCAACTACTTTGTGATCTCTCAATAATCGATCTAATTCTCTGTGGTGATATGCAAATGTAACATACAAGCAATGCTCTTTCTTCTCTTCTACTTAGAAATACAGAGGTCGTAAACCATGGTGGCAAGATAATATATGGTTAACAACTTCAGTCCTTTAGAATTAAAAAAAATCAATAGAATAAATAAAATATTACACTTAGGTGTGATAGTGTCCCCTGGCTCGTATTATTCTACCTGGTCACGCTGCTGTTGAATGACTGGGTACAGCAATATAAAGGTTTTAATATCCAGCTATATTTAATATCAAACTCCTTGATATTGGCAGTGCCCACGATGGCTACAGGTCTGTCAGCATTTTCAAAGGTTTATAACAGCCATAAAAACTCATGGAGTATAGAAATGAGTCAACCAGTACTTTTAATTGCTGGCATTTAGCACCAGAGAAGATGACTAAGAATCTATATTTGAAATACCTGGAGTTGGTGGAGTCCAAGTACAAATCCTGGTTAAGATCTACTAAGCACTACTTTTTTTTTTGTGAACTAAATACACAAGATCCTGTGCAGCTTACTAGTTGCAGAACTTTTAAGGCAGGCACTCACAAACTCATTTATTTTGCATTTTTGGTACACATTTCCTCTGGTATCTTTTAAAATGAGCATCATTTTGACTTAGCTTTCAATGAACACAAAATATTGTCATGTTTGGCATTCAGCTTCCTGCCCTTTAATCAGCAGAGGTGGCTGCATTTCACATTTGCAGAAATAGTATTTAGGAAATTTCCTGGGGCATCATTTTCAGTGGAAGATGTCATGTGTTTCATGCTCAAATACAGTTTGACAGCATTTCAAATGGTCTTTCCATTCTGTTTTAAAAAACCCTACAAAAATTAAGTTAAAAATAAAATTTAGGGAATTAGTATCATAAGATATCAGATTTTTCTCTGCCATAAAAAAGCATTCCTAGGATCATATGTTAATTTTATTTATATGTCAGTTTATGCAGTTTTCTATAGGTTGTGTCTTATGCAATTTATCTGAACGATGGTTGATATTCCATACCACGTTAACATAATTTACAATTTCATTGCCTTTTATCCAAAAGAATCCTGGTGTGTTTCTCAAATTTAATGCACTTCAAATACCATATATCAATGGCATCTACATCAAGGGTGTCAGTCACAATTACAGAAATGCTGCAAATAAAGAACAGAACAGTGGCTAAATTAAAATCGTGCTTGATCTGCAGATTGAGTAGATTAATTTAACTACACCTTTACCTGGATGACCTATGGAGTGTTTCAGCCACACTCAGCAAAAGGTGTATCAACCAGAAAATGAAAGGCTAAGTTAACCCTCATAGATGCTAAGGTAGGCATTAACCATGGTTGTGGTCTCAGACTGGTCTTTGATTTGTATCTTGTTAGGTATATAAAAATGGTGCAAGCAAGATCAGAATCAGGCTGTGTATGTCAGTGCTTAGATCTTCACAGTTTCTATTATTCAAGTGAGTGACATTATTATTGGAACAGAAGTTATTTACTTGCATGTTAAATGCCAAATTTACACTGGGCAAAACAGTAAATTAAAGATGTTTGTTCCCTGAAAAGCATCACCTTTTTAATTCAAATACAATTTGGTAGCAGGGACACCGTTTTCAGCACAGATAATCTAACATTAGATCCTTCTGCCCCTCTTTTCTCCTTGCCCCGAATGACAGTTTGGGGAAATTAAAAATTGAGGGGGAGGAGCAATGTTGGAAATATTTTAGCAACCAGCAATTACAAGATTTTCATCAAATGTTTCCAAGTACTGTTATTGAAATTTTCACTTTTAAGGTGCTACCATCTGAATCTGAAAGCTTTTTAGAAATGTACAAGGATACATTTTATTTCAGCTCTATATCTACCTCTGGCTGTGTTTTCTGATTCTGGTGCTTCTATGTTGTTTTTTAATATAATGATCTCTCTTGTCTACAAGTATTTCTGTTAATATTCTAAAAATGACAACAGGAATAAGTAAAAATAATTCATACATGTAGGCCAGAAAACAAAACAAACAAACAAACAAAAAAACAAACAACGGGCATGTTTCTGGCATTTTGAACCTCACAATGACATAAAAGATCAGGTGTATTTTCCCTTCATAGTATACTTTTAAAATAAATCATACCTCTATGAAAATTCATCATAACCTAGATCTTAGGTAAGGCAACCTAACACTGGAGAACAGCACTGGGGGTAAAAGAAATAGAGAAGACAAAAATATTTTATTACATAGATCCAAAAGAAAAGATCCAAAAGCAAAACAGTTAATTTTCTTCCCGTGTTTTTTATCTTGAGAAAAGTCCCGACACAAATACAAATCATTATTTCTGGATCAAACATTTTTGTTAGAATTAGTGGACAATCCTGCAGACAATACCTATACGTAAGTTTGTTTCATCCTCTGTTGACCAAGCCTTCAGAAGATAAACAGAAATAAAAATGTTCAGTGTTTCAGCCTCAATAAGTAGTTCCCTGGTCACAATTTTTTTGGCAATACTCACTCTTTGCTAAATGTCTGAAATAACTGAGGAAAAACATCAGATTTTAAAGGTTTACAAATAGTGTATGGTAAAAGCCAGACTAATTTATGAATTGTAAATAACCTGAAATTATATATGCACTTCACAGTAATTCCACTAGAGAATGCATGAAAATATGCAGTTGTATCTACTTTCTGTTTTCAAACCCTTCCCTTTTGCTTTTTCATATCTCTACCATTTATTACCTATGCTGAGAAAGAAATTTAATATAAACAAAGCAGAATTTATACACATCTCTGAAAAGAGAAAACTGCCTGAGTGTTATGTCAGCAGTCAGGTGTGAGTAGCAAGAAAGGAAAGACAGTGAAAACAAAGGAAGACATTTGAGTGTAAAGTATTCATACCACATAAACTTAAAAAAGCCCAAATGCAATTGCTACCATAAAAATATCTTAGTGGATCCACAAGGTTATTTCAGGAATCTTGTGAATCTGGATCAATCTACTATTATAACTCCAGGATGATAAAATTTTAACGGGGACAGAAGAAAAACACAAGCAGGAAACATTTAAATTACATTTACCATAGTAGAACAATGTCTTAAATTCAAACAAGGATGTTTTAGAAAATTTTAGGGTTTAAAAAATTTTAGGGTTTAACTGACAAATTGCCAAATACTGTGAAATGAAAGTGATTCCATGTTTAGAAAACCTGTTTTGTATGTAGGAGGGCTATTTTCTCTCTCTTCTGAAAGTTGGTTTGTGTTGGATGGGTGTATTTCACTGAAGTATTTAACGCCTGTGGTTGTACCTTAAAGATGAGAAATACAGAGAACTGCTGCTAACAGAAGGGCTTCACCTAATGCTACCTACTGATAGTTATATTTTGCGTTTCTGAACTATGGTTCAGCCCCCAGCCAGTGCAAACTGGTTGAGGAGGTCACAGATAATCCATGGCACATGAAGCAGATAATTATTTTGCCCATTCCCAATTTTCCGTGTGGGATAATAGATTCCCTTTCACAAGGAATATTTTGGTAATGGGAGATGCACAGATCTGCCACAAACACATGAAACAGTATTACAAATAAATACAGAGAACAAAATACCATTCACAGGTAGTGACAATCTGATAGTGATGGTATTTGTGTTTATATATTCTTAAAATGGCTGTAAGGTGATGTTTTGAAGGAACATAGAGATTGTCTTCAGCGAGCAATACTTTTCTTAGACACTGCTAGGTAAAATCATTTGCTCCTTAGTATTGCAAGCTGCTCTGAATATTTTTTCTACTCATTGTACACATTACTGAATGTAGTGGAAATGTTTATGAGAGTACAATCTACTTAATATGTAGCAATAAATAGCTGTAAAAAACAAACAAACAAACAAAAATACAATGTAAACTGATTACAGTCTGCCTGGCTAGCTCACTTGTTCACTTGCAGCATGTGGCTGTATACAACCCAGTTCAATCAGTTCTTTATTATTCCATAATGTTAAAGGTTATTACCACAACACAAAAAAAGGGATAATAGCAGGTTCTTAAATTAGCATTTCCTTAGCTCAAATGCCAGCACACTAATCTCTTTCTTTAAAATTTAACACATAGTTTTGTAAATCACAATTACAGAGCTTTTTTTTTTTTTTTTTTTTTTTTTTTATGTTCTCTTCCAAGTAAGAAACATTCCAGATGGAGTACAGTAAAGAATGAGAAGGGACACACCATGTCCCATTCTGTCAATTTGCAGATTCTTCAAGCACAACACATTGGCCATTGTGATGTAACGATGACGCTAACTTTCAGGATTTTAAAACTGTTGTCAATCCAGATTACACTCCTGCCTGGTTAAAACAATAGGAGATTTCTGCTTACACTAAGAAAGTATTCTGAGAATCAGGACTTCATCTGCAGTTTAATCAGGCTGATTTTGGAATGAGTTCACTGGTAAGTCCCAAATAGAAATAGGATGATGCTATTATTTTTAGCTTGTCATACAAAATAAAAACTGTATGTTAATATCATGCATTAAGCCACCAACTAATAATGCAAAGTTTGCAGAGGACATAAGACAGTATGCCACTGTTTAGACAATGAATGAATCTCCCAGAGATGAGTATCTCTTCTGTTTGCACACTGGCAAGTAGAATAACAAATGTTCTCCATCTCTGATGATTCCAGACAAGACAGAGAACTAAGGACCATAGGAGCAGCAGAGGTTTAGGAGCACTTTCAGCCTGTAATATGATTGGTTTACAGCTATTTTCATGTAGATCTGATCCTGGATGTGAGTTGAATTGTAGACCTCATTTTATGGGAAGCTTCTACATAGTTTATAACTATTCTATGATAGAGACACAGCCATAGCAACCGACAGCATTTCGACTATGCACTAGGACAACACAGCCCTCTAGGGCCTTCCTCTGAGGGCACTAAGAAACTCCACTGAAAGCTGAAATGAGCAGATTTCCTCTTGAAAAGGACCTTTGACTGATGCTATTCATGTTATTGGTTATCTAGACTATGTTAAATGTCAAGCAGAACTCAGACCATTTGTATCACTTCATTTAATTTGTATTTGGCTCCTACTGAATTCTGGTGCTGAATTCCCCAGAAACAGCTTTATTACAATGGAACTTTCTCACCTGGAAGGTTTTGGTGATGGAGCTACTTGTTGTGTTAACCACCTTCAGCATAGAAGGTGTAGGATTAACACCCAAGCAAAACAAACATCTACAAGCATCTACCAAGCATCTACAAATTATTTAAACTTAGCACTTTGAGATGGATTTTACTTAGAAGTGATTTTTTCACTGCTTTCCTAACTTAAATACCCTCTCCTGCTTGTACAATCATACAAAACCTAAAAAATCTCATCTATCAGGATTAGACCTTTGCATGTATTTCACTTCCAACACATGGAACAGACCAACATCAAAGAGCATGTTGTGTTTATGAACACACTCTGCTGCTCTTGCCAAATTTGTTCCTTTCATGCTCTGAGTGTATGATAATCCTTTAAAACAGTATTCCTCTGCCTTTCTCTCTGGGCATAGAAAAAAAACACAACTGTTTTCCAATGACAGATTATCATTTTTTTACTATGAAATTCCAGCTCTTCCCTACCAAAAAAAGTTACATTGGTTATTCTCAACATCAAGGACATTATATGTCTAGGCTGTCATTCCAACCCATTTTTCCACTGAAGAACTTCTCACTGAAAGCACGTCATTATGATTACTGGTGCCTGTAGGTCCTTGTTTCATATCCATTGTGACTACTGAATTCAAATCTGAAAATCCTGAAAAACAGCATGCAATGTCACTTTATTAGTCTGTTCAATAAAAATAAAAATAATAAAATAAGAAGAGATTTAATAGATGGTTAATAGTTTTCAGGTCTATGCACTAGAGCTTTCTGTACCCAAGACTCAGCATAAAGTATAAATGCATTCTTTTATCTAAAAGTATAGTTTGTGTGTGTGTGCTTGAAAAAGGAAAATAGAGGTGTTACAGGCACACAAATGTGAGTTTGCTGCTGCAGTCTCCAGCCACTTTTGACACAGGGAAAAAGCAGTCAGACATTAGTTATATTTATGGCAAACTGAAAAATAACTCTTTACCAAAAAATGTTGATCACTACCTGCCATGGGACTTCACAGCAATCCTGAAGGTCAGTAGACCTGAGATATTTCAGACCAAAGAAAAGAGATGGATTCCAAAGCTAAGGACATTTTTTTTTTTACAAGACATTTTCCCCAATACACTATATTTTATATGAAAGATAATTTGAACATCAGTTCCTTGGCTGGTTCCAGCTGTAACCAAAAGGCAAAAGCTGAGGAAGATTCCTTTTGGAGAGCAGATGTCTGCTACTCAGAGAGTGCTTTACTTCAGCCCCGAAATACTAGCCCTATTCAGGAATTAATAGGAAGCCAACACGATTCTCGCAGTTGTGCTGTAGCTCACTTCCAGCAGAATACACTGCTAACCATGCAGATGGTTGTTATCTGTACCAGCTTGGGTAACTAAGGGGATTCAAGGCTCAGCACTCCATGGAGCACACTGCAGCCACTCGCTGCTGGGTGGGAGGCATGGATGACAGGAGCAAACTCATATCCAGATAAAACAACTGTGCTCTCCAGACCAGAGAGAATTTAAAATACATTTTTTAGTCACTGCTGGTTTTCCCTCAGCATCACTCCCAGACTGTTAGGCACCCAGAATAAAAAGAGATTTTTGCCATGTCCTCTGGCTCCTTTCCATTCACTTGGCCTCAGTCTTATCTGGACCAAACTTCAAGTATCTGGTTTCATCTGGGTCCAAGCCTCCATACCATTGCCGACAGACTGAACTAGTTGGTAGCTTAATTTATTGTGCTATAACAAATAGCGAATCTGGAGCTCCAGTGCCCACAGGAGCCATATGCCCATATCATAACTTTCTCCTTTTAGGGTTGCTTTTCCTGTCCTAATTTATACTTCCTGAGTTACAGTACATACATTTACATGGTTAATGTTCAGATTGCTGAGATTACACCACAGTGATGCATGCAATATAAATGCCTAGACAGATGGATGCAATATCACAGATTTCTGAAAGAAGGAGAACTTGCAAAACCAGAAGCTCACACTTCAAGAAACCTCATTTGCTAGCACAGGGGTCACTGAAAATAGATCTGAATGCTTAAAAAGCAGCTAAATAGTTTCAAATAAAGCACTGCTGACACAGGTATATACTCTTTCCTAGAAACAGGAAATCTGTTAAGCTGGCAGGAAATGATCTTCTTGAGAAATTCTGGTGTTTTTTTTTTTTTTTTTTTTTTTTTTTTTTTTTTTTTTGCCACTTTGCCAATTGCCTTAATCTTTAAATAAAAATTATGCTAAAATGAGGTACTTTATTAATTAAGCCAGTATCTGTTCAGCAGCTTTGGTGCTTCAGACATAACTCATAGAATAGGATATTTCCAAGAGGCAACAGTATAAGTTTAAATTACTACAGGGTAAACAATTTGGACTGACAACAGATGAGAGGTCTTTGGAAGAGAGTCTCTCCGATTACTAATAATACAGCTATAAGACAACAGGTGCTGGTCTGCTGAGCCCTCTTGATATTTTGATAAAAAAAAAACTCTCCTCTCCTACCGAGAGAGAAAAAAAGAAACTGGCACAGAGGGACAGAAGCAATGTCTGTCTGCTTTGATAATACTGCTGATGATAAAAGGAAAACTAAAATTGTAACTCACGACCACCTGCCTCTCCTGACAAGGGATACAGGTATTGCACAGCAACGCTATTATTTCTGTTTGGTAAAGTATGCTGTTCAAATCCTTTCCAGCTAAAGGAAACAAAAAATATTTTGCCAGTTTATTGATCTTTAAGGTAATTGGCAAGATAATGTGGGCCGATATTAAAGGAGCTTTCTTGAAAAGACAGAGAGATCATAGTGAAGCAAGTGATAATTGGAAACTAAAGCTGGTAAAATTCAAAAAGTAATGTAGATATTATAGAAAATACACGTTTTCCCTGCCTTGCTGTGCTATATCATGTTTCCCACAATTTGTTTCAAAGTCTCTCTTCGCCTTTCATCTTACACATCTTTCAGCACTGTTGTTATGCAAGATGGGGAATCATTCATTTTAATGTGATACTAAGCATAGTACCACAAAAACAGAGAGAGGATACCATTTTACTGATTACCTAATTAAAAAACTCTACAATATATATTCTTTGCAGCCCTGTGCTGCACACAAAAGATTTAATGCTGAATCTGAAAAGCCACATGTAATAAAAGCAAAGAATTTTTAAAGGCTTCTGATTTTACCTTTTTTTTTTTTTTAAAAAAAAATTATTTATTTATTTCTGTCTCCCTCTTGTTATAAAAGCTACAGCTGTTATAAAAGCTACTTGTTATAAAAGCTACTCTCTTTAACTGCTAATAAGAGCAATTTAACGACAGGTAAATTTGCTGGTTTGTAGCTTCTTTGAACACCCACCACACTCACGAAAGGAGAGTAACTTTAGCTAGAAAAGAGATCCTCACAGCATTATGGTGAATAATTCATCATTACATTTTTCTTTTCGTCTCATTTTGTGCCAGTAACGTACACAACTGAAAATACTGTAAATGCTAAAAACAACCACAGACAAGGACTTCCAGCAGCAAAACACAAATAAAACTAGCAGGCAGGTTCCCCCAGCTTATATAATAACAGCTTTAGCTCGACAGAACCCACATCACTCACCGAGGGCAGAATTCACTTGAACAAAAGCAGAGCCCAGTCACCAAATGCAGCTTCGCAGGACTCTTAATGCAAGATGCTCCTGTCTGCTGTTCAGTTCACACTTGCTTTTATAACTAAGCCAACCAACAACATTCAGTTGCTGAACCTGATGAATTATAAAACGGTAGCTCCCAGACTCTCATATTTTACATCACAGGGGGTGGTCATCCAGCATACACACTGCCTGTGTACATATATTCTGCTATAACTCATCCTGATAAACACATCAGTGCTGGCAGCAGTGACAGTAATTGGTGCTCAGGATGTACAAGCACAAACCAATAGAGCACACTCCCACCTTCTGCTCTGTGCAACATCTCTACCTGTCAATCACTGCACCTTGTTAAGGTGGAATGATCAACTGCACTTCAGGGGAGAATCTAAACTCAGAGGAGAAACCATCTACTAGAACTGAATTCTTCACTTAAACCTTTCTTAATACAGTAGTAAATGCATCCTCAGTCTCTTCTAGATACAGTTTTCATGTTCTTGTTTCTTTTTTTTTTTTTTTTTTTAATCTTCAGAAAATTATCCCTTCTTAAAGACACAGTTCTTGTTTAGTGACTAACACACGGTTCACAACTTCCAATATCATGAATGGATATTATTGAGGCGAATTCTGTGGAATTTAACAAGAATAACCTAACAGCAGTGCTTCAGCAACAATGACTATTAAAAGCAATATACCTATTATTTAAAATCAGCTATATATTTTTAAAGACTCTTATAAAATGCCAGTAGGTTTTAAGTACATCCTTAAAGTTAAAAATATGTATTTGTAATGTTATTTACTTTTCTAATGCCTTTTTTCCATACTCTTGCATTGTTTTAAAGCACATGTACACATACAAAATAACAGAATTAAACAACTAAAGCTCAGATACATTAATATAATTAGCTAAACGAAACAACTTGAAATAGCATTAATTACAGCAATGGCAATCACAGTTGCTGCACATGACAGAATCTAACTCTCACAATTATGCCCCAACAAGCAAAACTGGTTATGGTATTGGTCATACACAGCCTAGAATCAGTTACAGAAAAGATTACTGTAAGGAAAGTTTTTTCTAATCAAGTAAAAAATGTTTATTCAGAGGAATATCTAGTGATCCTGTCCACATTTTACACAAACTCAAGGCTATTTGTATGAGTGTGGGGAGTGAATGAGAACACTTTATGATGATTTTCTGTTTTTACATCCCTGGTAATGACACTCAGATTGCTCTACTTGGAGCCTGAACTTGCTCCAGCTCCTTTCTTTCCCTACGACTGTAAAACTTTCTCAACATTTGGCATCATGATGCAAGGTTGTGCTTTGGAAGGTGAGTGCTGTTGTGTGAGTGGCTGTGCACTTTCCGGATGCTTTTCCATGAACAACTGGGCTGAGGAATGCAAATGAAGCCTGCGCGTGGCAGCCCGAGGCAGAAACCCAACCCTTGTCACCATCTGGAATGCCTGATGTGCGTCAGGATGTGGGTACGGGGTGTTGCATTTCATGCATAGCAAAAGCAAGTCCTATATATATCCCTTTTCTCCTGTCCTCAGCTGCTTGTTCCCCCCTCCTCGTCTCTTTGTGTTCGGCACCTTCATTATTTGAGAAAAAAATCACTAGAGGCCAGAGGCACAAGCAACCTTACTTGCATGAAGAAAAAGCTGTACATAATTGGGTGGCAGAATACAGTGGGGACATATCAGGACTTAATCAGAACAATGGTTTTCAAGTCTATAGCTTTATCAGAGGAAAGAGCAGCTGAGTTTCAATAACTGGATTCTCCAGTGGTGCTGGCTGGGGATAATCCAAAATGGCCAGAAAAAAATCTAAGTGACAGACACTGGCTCAGTGAGAAGTAGCAAAAAGAACTGTGCCACTGAATTTGGCTTTACAGAGACAAATTCTATCCTCACAGATTTACGTGTTTTACTTGCAAATTATGGAGGTTCACTACAATGGCCAAAGCACAAGAGTTTGTTGTCTTGTGTACTAATCAGGGTTTTCTGACTTATTTTTCATGAAAAACAGGTTTCATACTACTATGAATTCTGCCAAAATGCCCCTAAATGGGATTTTTCTTTTTGTTTTGCCTTAGCCATTCAGGTTTGAAGAGGCTTACCAAAAATCTATGTAAACATGACAGTGATTTGGTGCAGCATGGTGAAGACGTAGGCAATGTTTGATTGAATCTTCTTGACCAATATAACATTCATTCTAAAATTCAGTTTACATTTATTGAATTACAGGTTTGTAAAACTGACCAATATCACAGCAATGTATCACTAAAATATTTCATAGCTGTGTG
Organism: Nettapus auritus; assembly: GCA_011076525.1. Classification (NCBI taxonomy): domain Eukaryota; kingdom Metazoa; phylum Chordata; class Aves; order Anseriformes; family Anatidae; genus Nettapus; species Nettapus auritus. Next base: position 198,078,011 of record CM021765.1, read on the forward strand.
TAGGTGGCATGCATAAGCCACAGTCTGTGGTAGTACACAAGAGTCACAATTCCAAGAAATATTGCTACCTCATTTCACGCTTATTTTCAATTTTTATTTAGCTACCTTGGCTTCCATGTTATTTTGCATGGGAAATATTTAATAACCTGCCAATTCCATAATATTCAGCAGTGTGGTGCTCTATCAAAAATAAGCCATATAAAGCCTGCTGCCTTCTTAGTGAATGGATACACTCATCTAACAACCTATGTCTTCCAGGCTCTGTTCATGGCTCACATTCTAGTGCAGAATGTGAGATTTGAAATTTGAACTTTCTCACTTCACTGACAGGTGTGTGATAATCCCATATGGCTGCCAGATCTATGTGTACCTACATATATATTTAGTTTGTATTTTTAAGGCATTTGTAATGAACACATTTGGGATTGATTTTGAGGTTCTTTGCTTCAATCTGCAAGCTAGAAATGATTTAGAAATAATTAAAAAAAGACAAAAAAAGAAAAAAAAAAAAGACAAAAGCGTTTCCATTTGATGCCAAAACATGACTTCTTTCTTATACCATCATGTGGTATAATATTGACTACACCTCATAGAGCTCTCATTTGCTAGCTAAAAAGATCCCTGGGGAAAAGCCAAGGCTATCAGCCAGAATAACAAGTTACCTTCTTAAGTCAAGAAGCAGCTAAGCAAAACTCAAATGAAGAGTAAATACAGGCAGGTTTGATACTAGTAAGATCATGAATTAGCTCGTACAGTTAGCACACATCCCAGTGAGGCAAAACCAGACCTCCAGGATGTCCACAGAGTGGACCCACAGTTCCAGGCGAATAAATGTGAACCACCAGAGACAATTTCTAGGCTATCCCAGATGGTCCAGATCAGTAGATTGGTCAGTAATTCTCACCATGTGGCTTAAGAAGCCATCATGCAAACTAAAGAGGTATTTATTTAGTACCTTGCATTTAGCAATTACGTTCTTCAACCCCTTTAGTGATATTTTTTTCCAGATTTAAACTGGCTAAAGAAAATGCTCTGGTAGCCTGTTGATGGCACTGTCAGAGAGCATCACTAAAGCAATAAACCCAGCAGGATTTTAAAAAGGACTTAGCATTTATCAGACAATAGCATCCAGAAGAACAGTAATAACAAGAAACATAAACTTTCTAACAATCAGGGGATCTAGTAAAGCTTTGTTTCCCACAGATGCTTCTCCTTTGATCTCAGACCCTACCCGTTGCCTTGCCTCAATCCGCCACATTTCACATCCAGCTTCTCCTGGGCCTCTTATAAGACAAAGCACAGGACTTGGGTGGCTCCAGGTCACTAACCAGTTTGTTGCCCACTTTCTTCCCAGAAAAAGCACTAAATTATGTCTCGATCCCTAACCCTGCTCAAAATTGCCAGGAAATCTACAGGAGCTCAGCTAATTCTGAGACCTCCCTTTTTCCATATCAAAACCAGCTGAGCATATTTGTCTTTTATTACATTTGGTAAAAGTAACCACTGGTTACACAAAAATTCAGCACCTATATTCTCTGAGATGCAGTTGGGTTAAATGGCATAGTTGTACCCTTTGAGTACAGAAATCTCTCAGGCTTGATTCCAGAAAAGACAACTGAGGATATATGAATTTCACAAGCTCCTCCACCATAAGTAGTCTGAATACAGTGAGAATTTGTCCTTTTAGTTTTACCTATTTGGTAAAAAAGTACCACCCAATTAAGTCAGATAGATTTCATTGCTGTAACCTACGTACATCATTCATTGTAAAATAAACAGCAGTGACAAAGTAAATGAATTTAATTGTCACAGCAAGGTGATGGAGAAATTCTTTTCCTTTCAATGTTGTATACTTGTAATTCCATTTAAAAACAGTTTTTAAATAGAGTTTGAGTTTCTAAGATTAATCCTTGTGAGAACAAATGAATAAAACTGTATATTTAGATTAATTGACAAATTAGCTTGCACAGGGCTTTGAAGATGTAAAGGACTGTACAAGTGCTATTTCTATAATAATATTTTTCTGAATTACAATACTTTTCTTCTTCAAGTGACATCTTTTTTGCTGCAAGTGCTGTGTGTAAGCTCAAGTCTTCTTTCTGCAAAAAAAAAAGAAAAAAAAGAAAAGAAAGAAAGAAAAAAGAGAAAAAAAAAAAAAAAAAAAAAAAAGGAAAAGGAAAAGGGGAATTAAAGAGGATATGCAGCTAGGTCTGAATGAAGAGACACCCAAGAGAGTGATTCCTGTCAACCAAGGGCAATGAAAAGAACTTGCTTCGCTAGTTAGGAAGGCTGAACTCTCTTAATGTTGGCTTCATAGTCACCAAAATATGTATGATCTTATCAGAAATAAAGAACTCTAAGGCAGGTCAGATGGCAATTTCCCGAGAACCTCTGGAGAGGCTGCCTGGATTTGATTTGAAAAGTCTTAAAGCACTCCATGAACCTGGAATACTACAGCAGCCCATTTAAAAGCCAGTGGACTTCCCAGTAGCAGTCTGACACCTCTTAGAAGTGCTGCTTTTCTGTATGGCTTAGATCACTTCAGCTGGTTAAAATAACCAAGAAACTTGGATGCTATGCTTCAGCATCCAGATTTATTTATTTATTTATTTTCCTCTGGACTATCATTTTCCCTTTAACTCCAAGTTTCCCATTGTTTTATTTCTGCTGTTTCCTTTTAAATGAGTTATAGTGTCTAAAGCTTACTAACTCCAAGAGCTGGAAAAAGAGCTACAGATCCATTTTGTATTAGGCAAAACATTAAATTCAGTAGCAAGCCAGAGAGGCATCTTTCACACAAACAGAAGGTCTCACATTCAACTCCTTATAAGCCTGGTGCGGGGAAAAAATGAGTTAACAGCTTTGGATGGCAAAGAATGGTGGAGCAACATGCAGATCCTCCTGCGATTCGCAGTCTGAGTGCGTGCACTCTGTGGTGGGAGGAGTAGGTGGCTGATTTGGGGAAGAAGCAAAGCACAGGAATGATACACTTGACTCCTCTGAGGATGGTGACGAAAATCTGTCAGCTTGGCATAGTTCTTCATGTTACCTACAGCAATTACTGACGCATGGAGAAAGTAGCAGCTCTACAGACATCACGGTAGGAGGCATGGTATGTGCAGTGGAGAGAGCAGAACAACTTTCTAGACGAAGCCCATGGCAGTTCTGCAAAGGAACTGTCTAGGCTATCCATGAAGATGGACAACTGAAGAGCACACAGAACAGTCTTCATGAGAAAACTGTAAAATTTAGGCCTGTGTTTGTGGTAGCTCACAAAAAAAGACAAGTGGCATAGCCTGAGAATGCCTTCTGCACTGGCTGTGACAATGAACTAGCAGAGGAATCAGTACACACATACTTTTAGATTAAGTTTTCCCCTCCTACAGATTTCTTTCAGGAAAGAAGATATGAAGCCTGGATGACTAACTACAATGCAGATGGCAAAGCAATATAGAGATACCCATACTAGCTCCAAACGAACCAGCTTAGATGACACCACAAGTAAATTTAACCTACTCATTTTGAACTCCATGGTTATGCTGTTCACGGAGCATGAACATTTTAAGCTGTCTGTGATGTAGTCAAGCCAAGGAAGGACAGCAGGTGATACTGAGGCTAGGTCTGTGCCAGCCATTCTTGCAAAATTTACTTCTGCAGTTTTCTTGCCCTTACTTGCAAATATGCCAAGGATGTAGTACCTCCCAGCAAGGAAGAATATATGCAACTGCAGAAGCATCAAAATGAAGAATTGTTCTGAAAATAAAAGAAGAAATAACTGCTCTGTTGGGATATGGCAAGCCTTCCTTCAGCTCAGCAGAAATCATCCGTAGTCTTGCATGTTTTGTAAGACTGTTGAAACTGCAGAATTAACTGTCTTGGCTCAAAGTCAGGTCAAAAAATTCAGCTCTCACCAGAAGCCCTTTTTGTTAGTTATGGACAAGGACGTCCTTACCCATAGATGGATAGACATCCATCTATCTACAGTGCAGTTTTTACCTGGCAAACAACTTCTACGGAGTTGGGCATTTCAGGACAAGATACCATTTTGTCAGGATTGTGTCTGATGGGACCCAGGAATCAGGACACCAATTAGATGCCCTGTTCTTGAACTACTTATGGCTCAAGGATTAATTAGGAGTGGAAAATGCTCTAAGACCTTTAAATGAAGAACTGAAGAATTAAAGGAGGTGAAATATAAATACTTACTCTTGTTCTCACTGCAGCATCAGAGTCTCTGAATTAAACACTACCCAAATAACTCAGACTACATAGGTACAACAAGAACATTTGATTAGTATTTCTTAAATGATATAATGTGATTTATCAGAAAATAATGAAGAACTGAACAGAGATATTGTAGATGTTAAATCTGAGAATGTACAGTTCTAAGCACTTATATGTGTAGCTTCCTACTCCATTGCCTTGACCAGCTTTCGGCGTGATGCCTGAACTGGAAAGAAATCATATGAAAAATACAGGCCAAATAGAAAATAAGAGCAGCATTGGTGAGGGGAAGTTATTTGCCTTCTTTTCCATGAGCTTAAATCTCCATAGGCTTTTTTAGGAGAAAGCCTTGGAAAAGCAAAAAGGAGCAAAAGGCAGTAGACAAAAACCTGGGAGATTTACTGAAGGAGTTTCCTTCCTGCATGTCTTGGGACAGATTCTGCTTTTGTGACTCAGTTTCTTTGCTCAGTGCTACTTCATGCAGGTACTGCGAAGATAAACTAAAAATCCTATTTCATATGTTCAATATTTGACATATTTCAATGTTAATGCTGCAGGACACCTAAGTACCTTTGAAGCAAATGGTCTTGCAAGAGTTGGAGAGCTCCAAACAATGAATTTCTTGAGTCTTTTTAGAAGCACAGAATCATCTAGGTTGGAAATGACCTTCAAGATCACCAAGTCCAACCTCCAACCTGACCTACCGAGTCCCATCACTAAGTCTTGTCCCTCAGTGACATGTCCACACGTTTCTTAAATGCCTCCAGGGGTGGGGGCTCTACCGCTTCCCTGGGTATCCCATTCTATTGTTTGACCATGAAGACATTCTTCATAATATCCACTCTAAACCTCCCCCAGTGCAATTTGAGACTAATTACTCATGTACTATCACTTGGCACCTAAGAAAAGAGATCATCACTGTCCTCACTGCATCCTCCTTCAGGTAGTTGAGAGCAATGAGGTCTCCCCTCAGCATCCTCTTCTCCAGACTAAACAACCCCAGTTCCCCCAGCCGTTTCTCACTTGTTTTCCACTCCCTTCAACAGCTTCACTGAACTTCTATGCACATGCTTGATCAACTCCACATCCTTGTTGTGCTGAGGGGCCCAAAACCAAACACAATATTCAAGGTGTGGTCTCACCAGTGCTGAGTACAGATGGTCACTTCCTCAGCCTTGCTGGCTGCACTATTCCTGATACAAGCCAGGATACTGTTGGCTTTCTTGCCCAGCTGGGCACACTGCTGGGAAATCCATACTGCCTTGTGCTTCTACCAAACAAGAAGTTCAACTCTCCAGCTGTCAATCAGCACCCCCAGATCTTTTTCTACCAGGCAGCTTTCCAGCCTCTCTTCCCTAAGCCTGTGCCACTGCGAGGGGTTGTTATGCCCCAGATGCAGCACCTGGCACTTACCCTTGTTGGATGCCATAAAATTGGACACCGTCCATCAATCCAACCTATCCAGATCTCTCTGCAGAGCCTTCCTACCCTCAACTCTCTCTCCAGCTCCCTGAGGAAGGAAGCACCAAGGATAGTCTCTGCTAGTCTCTGATACCTGGGACCGATGGCAGGATACACAGTGACAGCAAAGAGTTGCGCCAGGGGAGGGTCTGCCCAAGCATGAGGGAAAATTCCTCTGCTGTGAGGGTGGTCAGACACTGGGACAGACTTCCTAGGAAGGTGGTTGGTGCCCCGTGTCTAACAGTGTTCAAGAGGCATTTGGACAATGGCCTCAGTAATGTGCTTTAGGTTTTGGTTTGCCCTGAAGTAGTCAGGCAGTTGGACTTCATGATCTTTGTCGGTACCTTCCAACTGAACTATTCAATTCCATTATATTCTAAAGCAGATCAACAATCCTGCCCAACTTGATATCATCTATGAACTTACTGAAGGTGCACTCAATCCTGTCATACAGATCAATGATAAAAATGTTGAACAAAACCAGACCCAAGACTGAGCTCTGGGGAACACCACTGGTGGCTGGCTGCCAACTGGATCAAACTCCACTCACCATGACTCTTTGAGCCCAAACATCCAGCCAGTTCTTCACCCAGTGAACTGTACACCTGTGTAAGCCATAAGCAGCCAGTTTCTGCAGGAGAATACTGTGGAAGACGGTGGAAAATGCTTTACTAAAATTCAGGTAAACAACATCCATACCTTTTTGTTTGCTTTTAACCACAGTAAGGAAAAAAAAATCATACAGCCCTTCTGATTAACATCATCTTGCATACCAGAGAGTAATATATGTTATTCTGAGAGGTATAAGAGGAAACAATAAGAAAGCACTATTGCTGAGCATGGATACAAAATAAAGGACCTTTTTTCAGCTCTCATTCTCAAATGCTTACTGGCATTTTAAGTGTAATTTTGGGGTGTGCATAACTAGAAGTGACATCCTTGAATGAGAAAAATAAAAACAAAGCGACTCAAAGATGAACATGCTGGAAGTCCATACTACCTTGTGCTTCTACCAAACAAGGATTTTAATAACAATGCACAAAAGTGCAGTACAATGATGAAAATAAGGCTACTTCTTATGGAAATTAAATGACCTTTATGAAGAAAACAGTCCACCATGAATGGCCAGGGCAGTTAAGAGCACGGATTCTTATGGAGATTGTAGCTGGTTTCACATCTTAGTAGAGATGGTGTACTCTGTCTGTGTGTGTGGCCTTCCGGCTCTCCGTGTGTTCTGTTATAAAGCAATCAAAAAATATGTACCTGAAGGTATTATCAAAGTTGTGGGCATGCAAAAGTTAATTAGATTATACCAGAAAGCAATGAGGAAAAAACAATCTTTTGCTTTCTTACCACTAAATTTAATTGCTTTTGTTCCCAGTAAGCATCTCTTTCAACTACTGTATTTCAGTTTGTACCAAGTGATATAATAAGGGCTTTTAGGAGGATGGAAAAACAAATCCTGTGTGTGTATACACTACCTACACACATCCTAATAAAAAAGAAGAATCTGGTAAATAAATCTTTTCTGAGTCTGAGCGACCAACAGAGCTGAACAAATAATTTGCAATTAATATATGGTCTCTTCTCTACATTAGGTTTGCTTCTGTGCTTTTTTTTTTTCTGTTTTCTTTATGTGTGTTTTTTGTTGTTATCACAAATTAATAATCACACACTACTTAGTAGATGCCCTCTGCCTATAGATGATTTATGAACATTATGCAGTTAGTATTTGCAGTATGAGTTTTGCATAATCATAATCATTTCTTTGTCTCCTGACAGGTGAGGTGTAAATATTAGCACTGCATATCTTGGGCAAATATTCACATACAGTACATTAATTATAAAATATCACTACTACAAAGGTCATCTAGAGTTTGGATGGAAATTAAATGCAAGTGATCATAAAAACAGATGAATCATTTAATTATATATGCATGTTTCTTGTAAAGTTTTTGAGGTATGTCTTTGGCTTTTCTTAGAAACCTAAGAAACATCATCTTGAAAGTAAAATTATAATCAACATTTTTCTTCCTGCAAGATGATTCCCATACCAGTACTACACAGAATGAAGAACTTTTACCTTGCTTGGTTTATAGTTAATTGATTTTCAAATAAGCATCTGGATTTAAGCTACAAACTTGTTGACTTAAGAAGACTTGGGGAAAGTTAGGGTAAATCAATTAAATGTAAGAAATCAATGTATATAAAAGTTAAAGCATGTTAATATTCATGAAGTAACTTTAGGATCTTCCTTTGAATGAAACTACCACAAATTAAGGCCTCTTTTTCTTTTGCTTTCATCCTTTTTTTTTTTTTTTTTTTTTTCCTGGAGTGATTAAATTGTTTTGGGAGCTTAATATGCATTAATTTAACACAACACTCCCTTCAAACAATTGATTTTCTTGAAGTTACTTCTTAGACCTGGTCAAGAAAGTTAATAACTTCCTGTGGGAAAGAAACTTCAGCTAGCATTAGGCTGGATGCTGTAGCCAGAAATTGGTTTTGACTTTACAGGGAAAAAAAAAAAAAAAGAAAGAAAAGGAAGAAAAAAAAGAAAGAAACAAAGAAAAGAAAAAACTCCCTCTTCTTTCCTCCTATGTAATAAGAAGAAAAGAGACAAGGAGACACAGCCTATATTCAACTCAGTTAAATCTAGGTGTATACATATAAAGAAAAGTGACAGAGGGCCAAACCATTGAAAAACTCAGATTAGTCCTTAATATGGTACTGAAGAAGTGAAATGCCATCATGTAGGAAATAATCACTGATCACAGCACTGACACTCCTGCTTTACAGTTTAGAGAATACCATTTTGAAAAGCTCATTTTTTTCTCTGAAGTAATGATACTTTGAGTGTCCTGTATTAACTTACACTGATTAATTTTTTGATCTATGTGATAAATATTATGGCTGCCGAAGTCTACAGAATATTTCACATTGCTTTCTATATTTGAGGACTCATCAATCACAGCTGAGAAGCAACCTGCTATGTGAAGGCATGTCCTGTATGTACTGAACGTTACTAGGATTAGGATAATTTTACGCTCTGCTTGGTAAATCCATGTGAAACATCAAGAAAGACCCATGGATCTAATCTTGCCAAAGGTAGTTCATCCTGTAGCTTCATGCCAATATATGAAAAGAGAAAAATGACAGAATTATTCTACTTACAGTTTCTCCAGTTCTCTATTTCCAGAGATCTTTGATTCTAACCATAACGTATTAATTAATATTTGCATTTTTATGTTTTTTAAAATACTTTTTCAGGCATGTTTTGCCTGCAGGGCTAGGAAATCAAGCTAGATAGGAAAAGTTAATTTCCAACAATTTTGATATTTTGGATTTTTTTTTAATAATCAAACATCTATACTTGAAAAAAATCACAGCAAAAGACCAGGTAGTATGTGGTGTGCACATCCAGCCCAGGGACAGACCACAAGTACTGCTCAGTGAGGAGGAAGAAGGACGGAGCTGCAAGGAGAAGGAGCTTCAAGGAACCAGAAACCCAGCTGGACTTCTCTGGTATTTTGGCAAAATCATATCCTACCAGAATATACTCCACCAAAACACTTTTCCTTTTAGTACTAATATGAAAGACAAGTTGATTAGGCAGATTAATGGGAATATAAGAGGTTCCCAGTGTCTACTAATATACAGTAGTGTCATCAAATAAATAATAATTATTAGAAAATTTAGGATATTCTACGCAAGGGAAGCTACACCCTCAATGACTGCCCCATGAGTTAAATGTCCAATGACATTAAAGTATCTGGGTCTAAGATATTATGCTATTGATAGTTCCTAAATCAGTGTTTTATGGAATAAGGTATTTATTTGTTGTGTTTTTTCTTTTTTTCTTTCTTTTTTTTTTTTTTCTCTGCAACATGCCATCAGTGCCTGTTGATAACATCCAGATGTGGCACTGTCAGTGAAGAGTTTTTCCTGTTACATGACAAGCATCCTTTCCAAGAACATTAAATATTTTTAATAAAGTATATGTGACAAAATTCTGTAGCTGGTCTTTCACCATAACTATTTTGCTCATTTAGTCATGATTATACTGTTTTAGCATAAAGATGCTACTGCAAGAGAAAACTAAAATAAATATCTTACAGATAAATCCTCCTCAGCCAGAAGTAGCATTTAGGGCTTTAGAATGGGAGGAATGCTGAGGAAAACTCAGCATGGTTCCTCTGATATTTTAGTCATGACACTTATACAAATCCCAACTGTCTTGGCAAACATAAACCACCCATCACAGTCAGTTATCACATGTATCAACAAGGAAGACAATTAACAGGCAATCTATTTCAACATATTTCAAGCAAGATTTCTGCACCCCCCTCTCCCTCCACCCTTCACTTCATATTTTCCTTTGCTGGCAACCAAAAGTGAACCCTTCCTACAGAAAACATGGTGGTTATCTGGTTGCTCTGCTGCCCAATGCAACTCCATAGCCAAGGCTAGCTACAATCCTCTTGTGACTCCAGAATAATAACTGTTTTTTCTGAGGTGCTCTGTTCAGAGCAAGAAGTACTTTGGTATCTGTCTTTAAAAGTACATTTTCAGATTAAAATCTCTCTCTCTTTTTTTTTTTTTTTTTTTTTTTTTTTTTTTTTTTTTTAAAATAAAAATATATTTTTTTTTTTTTTTTTTTTTTTTTTTTTTCTTCTCCTAGGAGAACATCAATTTAAATGTTTTCTGGATAAATTTTTTACCAGGCACTGTATGATTGAAAATATGAACCAGTATTTCAACAATGGTTGATCAGTTTTCTACCATAAGAAGGTTTATAAAATATTGGGAGATCACTTTTCCCCGTCTGTTTCATACTTTTTTCCATCCAAATCTGCTTCTCTAGCCCAGAAAAGGGATACCCGCAGTTCAGGAGAGGCACCACAAAGTGCTGCTGATCCGAGTGTTCCATAAGAAGAGGAGAATAATTCACAGCAGTTAAGTGGACTCGATCTGTCTGCATGAGCAGACACAGAACTACTCACAGTCTGTGCTAAGTAGCAGCACAGGAAAAATTAGAAAAGGTCCCTCATTTTCTAAGAACTGCTTTCAAAAATCTCATCAGTAATGGGAATAAAGGTGGATCTTAGGTCAAAAAGGGCTTTTTGTTCCTTCTGCTTTGTTCATCTGGCTTTATCTCCCTATAGCTCATGAAGCTGATTGATAGCATATATTAAAAATTGTAATAATGACATGCATTGATTAAAAATTAAAAAGCTATGTAGATTTATGCAAATTATCACATTGTGCAGCATTCAATCAATAATAAATAGGCAAATTAGGGGTGACCCTCAAGTGTCTGGCATGCTGCCAGTTCAAGAGCTGCAAAGACTGCAAGGTGCCAACAGGTTGTGTAGCACACAGCAGCATCTATCTGCCTGGAGATCTGAACCTGAGCATTCATTCCCGGTACTCTGACATTCTCGCTGCAGGGGAAAAATGTACTTTAAAAAATATCTTTATACCACATGTTCACATTCTGCACTTCTTGAAGCACTAATCATACAACGATAGCCTTTGGCTTTCAGTCAGCTTTACTTTCACACTCACATGTGCTTGTAGAAAGCTGCAAACACTGCCAGGGTTGGCTTAACCCCAGTGTAACAGGACTCTGATCTGGCTAGAGCTGTGAGGTAGATCTGAAAGACTTTTGGACTCAGAAGATGGAGGTTTTCTTTGAATGACAACAACAACACTGAAGTTTTTAATTAGAGGGATGGATTTATAATTAGTAACTCAGATGCTTCCAAGATGGTTCTCAGGCCCCGAGGCAGACAGCTTGGAGAGCCTCACATCCCTGTCACTAAATTCTCCTATGGTCCCAGAGCTTAACCTGGCCTCTGGGGCTGGTCCAGTACCTGAGCTGGCTCCCAGACCATGCCCAGCCATGTACTCATGATCCTGGCTAAACCATGTCAGGGGCTCTGCTAACAGTTTAACAGCAAAGGCAATCATATTCCAGTTTGCTGCTATTGCCAAACCTTGTTTACTAGCATACATGCAAACAAAGTGACTACTTTTAATGGAACAGGAATTATGCAGCTATTATGCACAGATTTCCCCATGCCCATCATGGCTCCATATGATGTGAGGCTCCTCACTTTAAGCCCCTGTTGCTTCTAACGCAGGGACTTTCTAAGAAACAGCGGACAACACACCAGCATTCCTGTCCTTCCTCCCTAATTTTCTCTGAAATACTTGGAGCATCTGCACAAGCTGCAGATTCCCATCTTCTTTCTGTGATTCTTTCCCTTTTCAAACCTTGAACTTTCTCCCAGCTTTTAGCACCTTCAATTCTTCATCATGCAGGAGTTCCTCATCATGCAGGAGTTCCCTACTTCTCACCCTAGGGGCTCCATTTGGCTTGGACTTAAATGAACTAACGATAATTATGAACAACCAAGTAAAAACCCAAACATGGGTTGTCTGTCACATCCAGAATTAATTTTAGGCCTTTTTAAAATGTCAGAATTAAACCAAAATAAACTGATTCTCTATGATCTTGTTTGCAGAAAGCTCTAATTTTGGATCTGCATCAAGGTGATATTTGTTTCTTCAAAATTGTCCTCTCCCTATACCCAAAATAGGACAGTCATGTACCTCTTATTCCTGCTCAAGTTTTAGCACTACCACAGACATATTCCCTTCAAGGACAATAACTGCAACATGCACTTTACACCCATTAGTTAAGGACTCAGGCAGGTCAAACATTTGAGTGCTGGCCCTAAAGGGACGCTATCCTGAAACAGGACACACCCACTTGTCTATTTCATTTCTCCCTTGTTAGTCACTCTTGCTACAACTCTGCTTTTGTTTACACACCCACATTTTCTACTAGGTTGCATGCCCTTAACTTAGGGCACAATTTCCACACTGAACTCCTCAGGTTGTCAGGCTGAATTTATTACATTATTCCATATCACTGATCAGCATGTCAAGCACTCAGATGAATGCTGAGAGAGTACTTAAAGGATAAAAACTATTATTATTGTATGCCTTCAAACCTCTGGTGCAAATTTTGTAATTTTCTGCTTTCAAGAAAATAACAATTTTTGTTAGCCACACATTTGTACTCAAGCGTCTGTGCAGAATTTGCTGCTCAGGCATCCCAGGGCAGAGGAACAGGAATTTGCTGTCAAGATTCACTGGGTTCAGTTGAGAATATAATTTTGCCCCTGTCCTTACATGCTTGCATTTTTCCCCCACATAACTCTTCAAGTGAAAACTATGGCAGAACTCGCCTCCAGAGAAAGAAAGCAGAAAACCACCAGGCATCCCTGCAATATGAAACAATTGCTACCAAAAACGGTACCTTCAGCCACAAGGATGCAACCATTCATCACTAGAGAGTTGCTTCAAACACTGGGGCCACAGCCACAAAGTTTGAGCCCATCACCTGCATCTGCAGTCTTTGTGCACGTAGTTGAAAAGTTGACCAAGCCTTCAGTTAGCATTGTAGCAGGCTGTGCAAATGAATACTCCAACTCACTACTCTACCATCCCAGATCCCCAGATCCTAGAGATCAATGTTTAATACTGAGAAATATGGGTCTAGAAAAGGCAGTATAGGCTCATGATTCCATGGTGAAATAAAGGCAGCCATCAGGAAAAAAAAAAAAAAAAAAAAGTATCAGCTGATATAAATCAAAAGGTTTCAAGTATAGGAAATCATAAAATGTTTTTAAGATATCAAGGGAATATAGCTGGAAGGACTAAGAACTATACGAAGGACTGTTTCAATCTATCTGAACCAAAAAAGGTGTCTGAACAATGGTGTAGATAAATCCTTAGGTAAAGATAATAAAGTCCTTAACACATTCAGAAGTCAGGGAAATAGTTATTAAATTATTCCTATTCAGGTTTTGGAAAGAAATGGGATGATGCATTTTTCCTTCGTAAAGGGGATGAAATACCTGTCTGTGATTAGTTGAGTGTTCATTAGTCATTAAAAAAACTAAACATTATTAACTGGGTATTGAAGATTATATATAAACAGGCATGATTAATTAATGTCTAAGAGTTCTTCAAGCGACAGATGAGGATGCATCTGGTGTATAGATTTTCCTCTTTAGTGCATCTTGGACTGCTGAAGAAATTCCAGCAGGCTGAAAGAATTGTGCTGCAGACAGGCAAGAAAGACTCTTGGGTAAGCACAGTGTAGTCAGCCTAATAGCAATGCAGTTGAAAAAAATGACAAAAACAAAACAAAATTAAATACAGGAACAAAAGAACAGCATACCATTCACAGGATTTTACTTAAAACACATCCCCTCCAAAAAGCCTCAATCTTGACTTTAAAATGATGACCAATTTTTTTAAAAAAAACACTTTAAATGTAATAGTGCTTTGTGAAGTGTTTGAATTAAAACTGCAGGCTGTGTGTCATAAGTTACCAGTAGTGCCAATATTAAGTTACAAGTAATTGGCTTGTTTCTCAAAATATTATTTAAAAGCATAAAATGATTCCTGATATCTTCAGTGGGGTTTCAGAGGGATAAATATAGTGTTCTTCAGCATTTTCATTAATGATTTTGAAAGCTAAGACTCTTTTGACTAAATTCAAGGATAGAACAAAGATTCGTAGAAAAGGTAATAACAGAGAAAATCAGCAATATTTCATGATCTGGTTCATTTGTTGAGCTAGTCCCAGTTGAGTGAAATCCATGTGAATATAATCAACTTATACAATATTATATAACGAAACAAGGAAATAAAGCCTGTGCTACAAATGCTTGAAGAGTGTTTCTACAAGGTACCTAGAGTAAAAATGGCTGAGATAATTCAGATGGGTTAGGTGTGCTTCGATTGAGCAGAAAAACAAGTAAAATGAAGATTACAAATGCATATTTGGGTACTGATGAAACTGTTACTAAAACACTGAAACAAATTCTGTTCAAAAATGACAGCGAGGCACTGGAAACGAAGGCAAAACATTCAAAAGAAAAAGAAAGCTGAAGAGCTGATGAAACTGTTACAAAGCTTTTTAGCTTGGCAAAGAGAAAATAAAGAAGTTGCAACGTACAGCCATTTTCATGGAACAAAATATTAGAGTTAATGACTTTCATTTAGAAAGGCATGAAAAGGAGAGGAGGTTAGAAATTTGAAGACAGACAAATCCACATGGGAAATAATGCACACATTTTACTATCTATTAAAATGAATAACCATTGGAAGAAATTAGCATGTAAATTGCTGACTTCTCCATTTCTCTGTGTCATCAAATCAAGACAGAATAAATAAACTCACCAAGATCTCAGAGACAGTTTTCATCTTTGACTTTAACCTCATGGAAAATACAGTTTTGTTACACACAATTTTTGTGCTCAGCAATGTGGTACCACTGTGAAAATTAAGAGTATATGATAGACGGGTATAATAGAATAGGTAATCCAAGCCCATACCATGGGCTGTTAACCGAATCCTGTGCAAATTTCAGCATTGCACTGAAGGATGGGTTTTGCTATCTTTCTCCATAAACAGTTAAAAAGAAACTATAATTCCATAGTAGTAGAATTTTATAATATATTGACATCTTATACTGTATTTTCAAGACATTCATAGATTCTCCTTCTTGGCATATTATTATATCCCATATTGGATTGCATCTATTATATAGACTGTGATAGTTCCCCCTCATCTCTGTACATGTGTCTGCCCTGCTCTGGGTGCAAATAATGACATATGTATATCTAAATACCTTATCTTGTGGATCCCAGACCCTGGCAGTTTGCATTACATTATGAACAAAATTTCTCCTAGGAAAGAGAGGAACTAGAAAGAAATGGAAAGCTAAATTTTGCAAATTCATCCATCATGTGTTAAACTCATATGTAAATGAAAGCAACAATAATAACCACCATATCATGGGAAGAGAGAGATTAGGAAATCAGTTATGAGTCAACAAATGCCTACAATTATAACTTTATTAATACAAACCAGTAAAATACAAATATATTCTTAACACAATTTGTATGATTTGAAATGCTTTGTGACCTGTCCCCCTCTAGAATTTTACATCTGTGGAAATACAACTGATGGAGTTTATTAACTCCATCCAAGTAGTTTATGGGGTTTATTTCAATGTTTATGCATTTCTTTTTAATGTTTTAACAGTTTTGTTGTCTCAAAACTGCATTTTGACTAAAATAGAGACTCCATCAAAATTTGCTTTAAAATCTCTCTCATTAAATGAAACTAATCTAAGTATAGGTAATTTTAAGCAAAAGGACCCCAAAATACAATGTATATGAGAACCTCTGGAACATATGAAAGCAGACAAGAGTCCTTCCTCCCAGCTTTGCCTCTTTGAAGGCAGTGGTACCATCATCACAGTGGTCTCTTTGGGTGATCTCTTCATCTTCCCCAAGCACAATTTTTGCTCTGTTTTGTATGTCATTCCTAGTTCCATCTTCTTGTTGCACCTCTGTACCTTAGCAAATATAATTTAGCCCTTAATGTTCCAAAGCATTTTGGGATCACAAAATGAAATGCATTCTAGATGTGTAGCTACCATAGTGAACTAATTAATGACACTTTAAGGAAGAGAAAGCAGACAAAACAATGTGGCTCCTTCTTTGCAACAGTGAGGTTTTCAATAAAAGGAGCAGTCACACGGAACAAAGATGTTCTCTTGTAACCAAGCAATGAGCATCTCTTCTGTCACCTGCAATTGGCAATAATTCATATCAGAGCTCCACAGGGCTTCAGGATAAAAGTAGACTGGCAGAGTTGCCCCTCTGCTCAAAAAGGGAGATAGGTACACAGCACAGCAGGAGATCTGCCTTCTCATATATAGTTTACTTTGAATAGCACTATTGCAGGCATTCATGCTGAAGGAGAGGCTGAGAGACCTGGGTTTGCTCAGCCTTAAGAAGAAAATGCAAAGGGGGGGATCTTGTTGCTGTTTGCAGCTAACCTATTGGGAATGTCTACAGAAGATGGAAAAAGGCCATTTTTACAGGTGCACAGTAAGAGAGGCAAAAACAAAAGTTTCAGTAGCAGAAATTCTGACTAAACCTAGGGAAAAACAAACAAACAAACAAACAAACATTGCCAAGAGGGTGATGAAACACTAAAACAAGTTACCCAGAGAGCCTGTGAGTTACCCAGAGTCCTCAGCCAGAGAGGCTCAGAACTTGACTAGAGAAGGCTCTGAGCAGCTTGGTTGAGTTGGCCCGGCTTTGTGCGGGGAGTTGGACAAGACATTCTCTAAAGGTTCCTTCCAAACTGACTTATTCTATGTTTAATTCCTGGATAGTTTCCAGAGCATTCCCTGTTGGTTCCCTATTGGTCTAACTCTACTCTTGCTAACACATCAGAGCACTGAATGTTTTTGGAAAATTCCATCCCATAGTATTAGTAATATATGACTTTAAAGGAAGAAACTTCATCACTTTATTTTCTTTCTTTTTGCTTCTAGAAAGTATTTATATGCACATTTTTTTCTGTTTAAGTCAAGATTTTCAGCTAGAGAAAAAATTATTTCCACATATTTTAATCGTGCTATCAAGTGAGGAGGTTGGCATTCAGCCTTTCAAAAGAGGCCCTACCTGTCACTGACATGCCTTTATTTCACAGAGATCTGCTTCTTTTTTTTACAACAAATATAAGTTCTTAATGTTTTTAACAGACTGGGTTTTTTCCTTCCTCTTTAGCCACAACTTTACTCAGATATATAAATTCTGATCACTTGGGAAGGTGTCACTCAGCTCTGAAGAGCACGTATGCTGCTCTTAAGGAAGGACACTCTGTTAGGTGCTTTCTCTTTCCCTTCCCTTCTGACACGGTCTAATGTTGATCTGGCAAGTTACTAATGCATGAGTTTTGTTTTTTTTTCTATTAAATTTTGCTTTTTTAGTTTACATCTGCCCCAGCCATGTACAGTGCACTAATAGTTAACAGATGTATATTAGTATATTCTTAAAATTTGTCCTTACTTATTCTCCATTATTTCAATAATCAAAGAAGTATTTTTTTTTTTTTTTTGGTGGAGTTTGAGCTCTGCAGATTTAGAAATTTCTGTTCTTTTGTATAAATAAAAGAAAATGCAGAGAATTCAGTGAATTAACATATTTTCATTGCTGTAATCAAATCCTATACTAAAGCTCTTCCAGAAACATTCAAAAAACAAACAAACAAACAATCAAACAAAACCAAGATAGATATAGAACCCAAATGCTTAACACTTTGAGGGAAGCATTTTTATAAAACTGACTTAAGACAAAATATGCAGGTTTTTAAAAAAATAAATAGGCACATCATGTAAAAATTAGTTTATAACTATAGCTACATGTGGGAATATCTCCAGATTTGCACATTTTCAGAACCTCCTAATCCTGAAGAGATGAAATTTGTCTTCACTTTACACCTCCACATTTTGAAAATCAACATACAAGCTGCTGAGGGTGTACAATCCGTTCTGAAGAATTTCTTACACTTCTCATCTACAGGTCACAGTCTCCACCACTAATTTCTAGGGAACTGTAGGATGCCAGATATTGCTTGCTTAAGTCATTGAATAATCTCCAGTCAAATACCTCTCCAAAAAAGCTCATTATGCCTCTAAAGTGTAGTAGTCTGGGAAGATTATGACCAGAAATTTTAAACATGGTCAGTGATGTAAGAGTTCAAGTCACCCTCTTTGGGTCTTATTTACGTAAGTATGAACGTCTGCAGTTACTGGACCTACCCATACTCACAGCCACTGAACATCAGTTGAGAATAAAAAAGTTAATTGGGATGGAATTATACCCGCATGACTCATGCAGAGCATCCAAGAGTTGAACCACAATTTGACAGATAAGCCAATGGCTAAAGAATTCATTCCCAACACAAGTGAGGGTAGTCATGGACCTCACCAGATTAGCTTTTAAACATTGTTTTTCATCTTTCTTTAAATAATATGAGTATGTAGAAATATTAATGTATAGATAACTTCAAAAATCAAACCAAAACTCTTCTCTGCCCACATTGTTTTCTTTCAAAAGGTGAGACGAGAACTGTTGTTGGCATATGTTAGTTACACTAATTAATGCAGACCTGGAAGGTGTTTTGAAATTACAGTGATGACATAAAAATCACCAGTTTATAGCTATTCAAAATCAGTGGCCCTTTTTCAAAAACTTTCCACTTTGCCTGCCCTTTGGATAGGTGTCCTGGATACAGTCTGTATCTCCAGTGTAGGATACTGAAGTTAACCACAGACACAAACTCATGGTTTTGGGTAAATTTTATACAACTGAGTAATTCTGCTCAGCCTCAACCAGCACACATAGAAACGAGTAATTTATTTTCTAAATAGGATGCTAAGAGACAACACTTCATATGATTGTCCTATAAACATCGACTTCTGGACATAGTGGTTTTACTGCATGAATAGACCCACTTTTGTTAAACTTTAAGAAAAAAATGTTTTCAGAATTACTGTTGCCACAATAGCAGTTTTAATAGAATAGACATAACAGATGAAACTCATGAGTCAATTCACATCACAGAGTAAGTTCTCATCTGCCTAAACAGACTATGTAGACATGCTTTAAATTATGAGATTAAAATAAATAAATAAAAATCCATAAATTCAATTAACCAATACAAAATAAAGTAATGAGCATTTGATGGGAACTGCAAGGAGAAGACATCAGTTGCTTGATAAAATAAGAAAACGACAAACTACGAATCCAGTTTTGTCAAATGGTTAAGCAGCTCTGCAATGCAGCCACAACTTGGGACAAATCCAACATAAAAGGTCAGGTAAAAAAAAATAATAATAATAATAATAAAAGCTTAAATGGGTTTTACTTCAAAAGTTAGAAAAATAGTTCAAAGTCTAAAGATTGAAGGTGCCCAGTCATATTTGTAAAAGCATTTAGGTAGATACCTAGCTTAAAATCAGCAGTGTTAACACACTTATCTGGTGGATTCTGGGACATTATTTAAGTACCTAACCAATGGCATATCCACTTCTAAATGCTTCAGTCATTTATAGAAACAAAAAACATTTTCCTATAGGTGTTACAGTATCATGGATGCTTTTGAAAATTTTAGCCAAAGTATTCTAACTCCACATGATTATTATTCCTGACCTAGGTGGAATTATTAATACTTAGCAGAGTACATTCTATTCCATGCAACTAAATCTTTTGCTCACGCTTTCATATCATGTTTCAATTACTGCAATTTCTTTTTCTCTGTCATTGGCAAAGGAAATCTTATTTCTCTGAAATCTATCCAAAATTAATTTTACTACATCTTTGCTTTGATCAGCTTTTCTGTGAGACCTACAAAATTATAATAATGTTTAATTTAGCAGTAGTGTTAGGCTAAAGTCCATCTTACTGATCATTACTGTCTTACTGTTTTTCTTGCACTCTGTCTTCTGCCTGTCTGCAAACATCTATCATCACATCTTGAACATAAAATACAACTGTTTTGGGCAGGGGAGACATGTATGTCCTATATTAAACAAACAAACAAACAAAAACCAAACCAAAACAAAAAAAACACAGCACAAAAGGAGTGTGTGATTAAGGATCACTGAATAATACACTTAAATAATATTTTTAGCATCTGGTCATTGGAAAATGATTTTTTTATTAAAAACAACAACAACAAAAAAACCCCTGATTTTACATAGTGTTGTGTGTGCACACAGGTATCTATATGAAAAAAGGGATATATTTTATCCCATCTTCTCACATTCAGTGCACTGGCGATTTTCAAGTATTATTGTGTAAATATTTAAAGATTATTTTATCCTAAGAAAAAAACATCACATTGGAGAGCAACGTGTTCAATACTCACAAAGCAGCACAGAACTGAAACATCTGATGGGTTTTAATCACACAGACTGTGTGATTATAATACAAAAGCTGCAAACAGGAACATCTTGTTGATTGTGTTTGTGATAGACTTGTTGATGGACTATGAGGGATGAGAGAAGGGAATGATGGTTATTTTGTGAGCACAGTTTGTACCTGTATGGGAAGTAGCAGTGACCATATTACTTAAATGAAACCCAGAAAGTCTCAACCAGGATCCTGCAGATCCTTGCCTGCCTCGGATAAGCGCCAACATGGAAGTGCCCAGTGGTCTCTGGATGTGATGTTTTCTGTGGCATTCTTTCATGACAAGAATACAAGCTTCAAAGATTAATGATAAATGCCATAAGCCCACAGAGGCTACTGAAGAAGACTGCAGAAAGATCATGCCTATTAAATATTTCAAATGTGAACAAAACTAGGTATATAATCTCAAAACACATTTACATATTAAAAAATCTACATCCCCTCGCAACAAATAGACTTGATCCAAATCCAGGAGTGAGTCACACAGTATCAGATCCATGGAGGGGGGAGCCTAAACCTTCATTAAATAGAAGAGAGTCTGATACAATGTTTTTTATGCTGGAGCACAACCTAAAGAGTATATGCATAGTGTGTCACCATAGGAACCACTTTGCTGAAATGAGTAGGAGAAGTGAAATGCAGGGATGGAGAGAAGCATTTAATAAAAGGATGAAAGTATTGAATACTACTGCGTATGAGAAGCCATTGAATTTGAAAGATATTAGCCAGATGTTAATAAGGTCATTAGATTCATAAAAGCATAGGAGAAGAGGTAAACATAATCCAGCGAGTAATCCAAAGGAAGAGTCAATTGTAACAGAAACGTAAAACAAAAGTACAGTCAGAGTTCTGCAAATACAGCTATCCTACACCACCAAAAAAAACATAACAACATCAATTTTGTCATTGGTTAAAAGCCAAGATGATAATCTGTAAACTTGGTAGCACAAACAAAAAATAATAATAAAAAAATAAATTATTCTGAATTTTGATTTTCTTGCAGCAACAGGACAATAGTATAAAAATAAGGTAATTTCTAGAATTCAGTCACTCAACCCATCTAGTCAAACAGGGGAAACCAGCTGATGTGATCTTTTTGGACTTCAGCAAGGCTTTTGACACGGTTTCCCATAGGATCCTACTGGACAAAATGTCCAGCGTACAACTTAACAAAAACATCATACGATGGGTGAACAATTGGCTGACAGGCAGGGCTCAAAGGGTTGGGGTAAATGGGGCCACATCAGGCTGGCGGATGGTCATTAGAGGGGTCCCTCAAGGCTCCACTTTAGGGCCAGTCCTCTTCAATGTTATTATAAATGATTTGGATGTAGGACTAGAAGGTGTTTTGAGCAAATTTGCCGATGACACCAAACTTGGAGGAGTTGTAGACTCAGACGAGGGTGGAAAGGCCTTGCAGAGAGATCTGGACAGGTTGGAGAGCTGGGTGATCACCAACCACATGAAGTTTAACAAAAGCAAGTGCCAGGTCCTGCACCTGGGATGGGGCAACATAGAGACTGGGCAATGAAACGCTGGATAGCAGCCCCGCAGAGAGGGTTCTGGGGGTTGTGGTTGACAGCAAGTTGAATATGAGCCAGCAGTGTGCCCTGGCAACCAGGAGGGCCAACCGTATCCTGGGTGCATCAAGCACAGCATCGCTAGTCGGTAGAGGGAAGTGATCTACTCTGCGCTGCTGCGGCCTCACCTCGAGTACTGTGTGCAGACCTGGGCACCACAGTAAAAAAGGACATTAAACTGTCGGAGAGTGTCCAGAGTAGGGCAACAAAGATGTTGAAGGGCCTAGAAGGGAAGACATATGAGGAGCGGCTGAGGTCACTGGGCCTGTACAGCCTAGAGAAGAGGAGGCTTAGGGGGGACCTTATCGCGGTCTACAACTTCCTCGTGAGGGGGAGTGGAGAGGCAGGTGACCTGTTCTCCATAAACACTAGTGACAGGACCTACGGGAATGGGGTGAAGCTGAGGCAGGGGAAGTTTAAGCTGGACATCAGGAAGAGGTTCTTCACGGAGAGGGTGGTTGCGCACTGGAACAGGCTACCCAGTGAAGTAATCACTGCACCAAGCCTGTATGAACTTAATAAACATTTGGACTATGCACTATGCACTTAGTCACATGGTCTAAACATTTGGGTAGACCTGTGCAGAGCCAGGAGTTGGACTTGATGATCCTTAAGGGGTCCCTTCCAACTCAGGATATTCTATGATTCTATGAACCCATATAGCGGGTAGTACAGATGGATAATAAAGAGTTACTGGAAAACGTGAAACCAGGGATAGTTGGTATATATCCTTTTAGGCTGAAAGATGAAGAGTGACACCATGTACTTCAGTTACAGAAATAAGGAAAAAAAAAAAAATAACAATCATAAAAAACACCTCTAAAGCACTGTTATCATCAATAACCACATTAATAATGGTTAATAGTTCTGGGCTGACTGAAAGTAGAGACCTGCTGTGCTACGAATTATATACCTAGAGAATAGCTGCCTCCTCCTTAGAGATAGATGGATGAAAAAGGCACAGGCTATGGAGTGAATGTAACATGCAGAAGCAAATATCAATTACCTCAGTATCTTTTGTGCAGAGAGTTAATTAATGGGCAGAAAAGTATAGGCACATGGGGCCTTTCAAGGGATAATGAGGGATGAGGCAAGGATTGAAGGTGAGCGAGCCTGGAGTGAAGCTGAAGCACAAAGACTGGTGGGAGGAGAGGGTAGGAGATGAGAAGATGCTCTCAGAACTGCAAGACCTGCAGGGGATTGAATTCACTGTGCGGTGCTTGGGGATGCTGGTGCGGAGGAGTCACCAACTTACTCCTATGGGCTAACCCTGTCTCCCCAGGTGAGGGAGAGAGGAGGTGCAAGGCAGGTCTGGCCTCCTGGCAGCATGGGCAGAGGGGGGTTCAGGGATGATGAGCATCAGCTCTCCTGTACTACTGCAGCAGCTGGCTCAGAACAAGCTTTTATAGCAAATGTACTGAAAACTCAAGGAGAAATTCACAGTGCATGCCAGTGGAGGAAATCAAAGGCTGCCTTCTGCAAAATCTCTAAGAGGGCTTCCAAATTAAAGTGTACAGGGCTCTGTTCTTGTAGGATGCAGGATTAATGAGCATGCAGAAATAATTCTTATTCTTTGCTTGCAGCAAAGGAAACACCCAGAGATAGAAAACTGGTTGATATATTTCATACTGTAAGGGTGGATTAGTTACATGGTTTTTATTTATTCTTTATAACATAACGGAAATGCTAAAGCAATGTCTGCAAAATGCACTGTAATAATATAATTTTTATATATTCCCCTTGGTGAAAATAGTTATACCAATAAATATGTCAAGATCAAATCAGATTTTATTGCTTAATTAAAAAAATGAGCCCTGTTCTTAATCTACAGACTAAATCTGGAATTCTTTATTTAATTCTCAGAAGGCAAAAAATCTGCTTTATATTGTAATTTGCTAAATAAGTACTAAGTAAAATTTTATTTTGTATAGTTCTATTAAAATTTTATGCTTGCAGAATCACAGAATGGTTTAGGTTGGAAGTGAGCTCTGGATGCCACCTGGTCCAACCCCTGATCTGGCAGGAAAACCCATAGCAGGGTGCCCAAGACCATGTCACATAGTGAAGACTGTTCACTGTAGAGCATATGCTGCCCGAATCACAACTTGATAATACAGAGTCAAATAATATTAGATTTGTTCATCTATATTTGAAAAAATATATCAAATATGCATATGTTTTAACTATACTTATAATCAAAGCCAAAAATCTGAATAATTTACTAAACTGTATAATATCAGTATACTATGTGCAATGCAAACAAATATACTGCATACAGTTTACAAAGAGCACAGGGGAGATGCAATCTTCATTTTGTTCAGGAAAGTAGGGGAGGTAAAAAGAAAATAATTGTACAGTCCTTAAATAGCTATGTTAGCTGCTCAAATTTTCAAGGCAACTAAGCATTTGAAGTCACGAGGCTTTGGCAATTTACAAACACCAACCATCTGCTCTTCAGTTTCCAGAAATCAACTGCACTGAACAGACACCCAAGACCCACACGAAACAATACTAAACAAAATGAGGGAGCCACAGCTACAAACATCCATAAAGAAAGAAGGTCACAGCAAAGAACAATAACAGTTTCTTACTTTTCAAAAAATCTTCTTGGTTTTCCTACAGTGACATGAGAAGCTTAATTCCCATGGAGAATGTGTTCTTGCTCATTAATTTCTGTGTTTTTAGAGGTCTGGAATTGGATCTCAGCAGCAAAGCTCTGCTGGTACATCTGCATCTCACATAGGAGAGATTTTCCCACCTGATTTTTTTTTTTTTTTTAAATGTACATCTGTATTGTTAACATTTTATTTTCTAATTTGGGATTGCATTTAAAAAAATAATGAAATAACTCAGTCTTGGTAAGCTATAATTCTTGTAGTGTTAGAATTCACATTATCAGTTGTTTCCAAAGAGACCTGAAACTAGCAAAGAATATCTTACCAACCATTCATTTCATACTCTATTACTAATGTTTTTCCTAGCACCTACCTGGACAGACTGGTCAGAATGAACTGCATCAGGGTGCCCCTAAACTAATTTTTTGTCTATTAGAATACAATAGCATAGAACAGAACCAGTTTTTCCAATTACTAACTGTCCATCTTTCCTAACTAGGGATTTTTTTTCCCCTGTGGCTTTACAGGAAAAGTTTACATTTGCAAGTTTGTTATGATTTCAGTAAAAGCTCACTGACCTGCACAGAAAAGAAACAGCCCCTGTAGGGTAGAAAAAAACAGCTTTGGAAAAATGACTGCCACACAGATACCCAAATAATTCATCACGATTAATTTTATTACCGTAAATCCCATGAGAAGTAATAATGTTTTGCCTCTTCTTATAAAGCATTGCCCCAGCATTATTTGTAGCACTAAAGTGAATACAAGGCACATCATTGTACTTCCTGGGTCCCATCATAATCCATGCCCCACTGAAAAATACAAATTATAGACAAGACTCCAGGGATCTTAGACTCCTTGGAGCTAAAATCAACAGCAGGAGGATTCTGCAATAAAACTCAAGTATCAACTGAGACTACAGTAGTTAAGTGAGACTGCAGCGGGATCTAAGTGGAACTGATTTCCTACAGCAAATAAACATCTGCACTACCATAACCAAACAATCACAGGACAGATTCCTCTCCTCATTCCCCGTAAGCAGACACTGGTGTCTCTCCAGGAGAGTAGACCCACACAACATCCTTGTTGTGCCAGCACTGCCACTTAAATAGCCACAAGTTTCGTTAATGGAGGTTCAACACAGCAGCTCATCATACTGAAACATTTCTGCTCAAGGGGAAATCACAGAATTATCATCTCTTGGGTTCTGACTTCAGTCAGGATGAGATTATTCCATAGGGAAACTCACACAGAAGTCATTTCTTTGAGCGACCTTTCACATCCAGGGGATGCATCACAACCCATGGCTGGGCAGATGACAAACTCTACTGACCTTTACCTTCCACTTCATCAGTCTAGATGGGATTTCTGCTCCTTAGGACAGGGCTTGTTGAGACAAACATTTTATTCATCTTATTTTAATGCATTAAAAATAATTAAAAAAGTACAATCTAACAGTTTCTTTGTTTTTGTGTCTCAACCCTTTCAGTCCCTGCTTTTCCTCACTGAGCATTTGTTAATTGTGAGTTCAGCCAGTAACTGTTTTGTAGGCCTGTAAAGTATCATGAATGCTCATGGCATGGCTCAAGTATGCAAACCTAATTATGCTATTAGCATCCTCCACCATCACAGTCTGATTTCATTAGCTACTAACTTGGTAACTGCTAAGAGCTACAAAAAAAAGCTGGATTTCCTCAGAAAAATTATAACAGTAACTTTCCAGAGG
Source organism: Nettapus auritus (assembly GCA_011076525.1). NCBI lineage: Eukaryota > Metazoa > Chordata > Aves > Anseriformes > Anatidae > Nettapus > Nettapus auritus. The sequence goes on from CM021765.1 coordinate 198,104,478, forward strand.
TATAGAACATTGCGAACGCAGAGCTTTCTACTTTGAGAATACTGCTTGCAAAGTCACTGTGAAGAGGAAATGTGCAGACAGTATTTACAGCTTTTTGTTATTAAAGCTGGGGAGAAAAGCGTGGAGAGAAGTTGGGTGCAAAACTAACACTCCCTGTCAGTTTTCAATATTTTGATTTTCAGCCATAATTATTAGTGATTTCTCAGTAGCTTTGTCTCCTAGTTTTTCTGTTTTTGATCTGAAAAACAGGCAAAAGAAAACTTATTTCACAGAAGGAGATAGTAAGTAGCATGGCTAATATAATTGGGAGAGTTTCTAAGGAAAAAGCAATCCTGTTTTTGCAATGAATAACAATTTTGTGAATTTGAAAACAATCATTTTGTTTCTGAGAGCTGGTTTTCCTTCAGGAAAGGAAATTAATCAGAAGCATGGCAATAAGTAATCATGAAAGGATTAATTTAATGACATGACAACATATGGGTATAGGTGAGCAATAAATGATGTCTTGCAGGTCCATATATTGTCACAGCATGGAATGGGGTGAGGACTCCCATTGTCTGCAGGTTCTCTTCCATCTATTTATTTCCCCATTAAGACTAAGCATCCTATAAATCTGATTAATTTAAAGGTTTTGTTGGAAGGTAGCAGGCTTGAGGTATGCTTAGTGGAAGAGAAAAAGGAAAATTACCATTACTGATGAACACAAATGGGAAGCCAGAAAGTAATGACAGTGACTGTTAGAGCTAATTAAAGGCTGCACCTGCCATACAGGACCAGCCCATGGATGTCCCCATTGCCTGCTCTGTCAGTTTGCTTTCCATCAGCTCATAGGAAAGAGGTTTCAAGGGAAGAGTCAAGATTACTTGCAGGGTGGGAAGGGTCACGACCCAGGTGAGATCTGTGTGCATGGTATATGTACACAGAAAGGCACAGAATCTGCCTCTGACATATTGTTGAAGAGCTGGATCCCCCATGTGGCTTTCCTCCCCTCCCTTTCATGCATCCCTATCTACTTTGCCACATCATGACTTAACATTCAGGGTATTCTCTTCTTTCTGTATTTTCTTCCTGCTCCTACTCTTTCCTTAGGGCTTAGTATCGTAGAGCCACTGCTTCATTTCCTTTTCTTACAAAGAGGCACAGAGAGGTTTGCCAGTTACCTTTCCCACAATGCCCAGTAAGATGGACTCCCTAATTTCACACAACATCCATCAGCCTTTATTCTCAAACCATTCCCTAAGATTACCCTTCTCCTCATAGCTTGCAGCAGTATTTCTGCTTAGGCTGTATTTCACTTAGAACAATGGATAACCAAATGAACAGTTTGAATGAAAGGAACTATTCAAAGAAAGAAGTAATTCAATCAATTATGCCCTTATTACATTTTTTTTTTTTTTTTTTTACTATTCCCTCATTTTGATAAGGCTAGAGGCAACATCCCTTTTAAAAAATGATTTTATTTTATTTATTATGCAGTTTATTTGACAAACAATTGTGCCTGCTAATCTGCAGTTAGACTTTCTTGTTATCCATAAGCTAGTTTAAGTTAATACAAAAACTGAACAGATGCATGGAAACCTATGGTCTGATTCAGATCTTGAATCAGAAACTTTTACCTTCTTGTCTGAGTCATACACTAACATAAAGAACAATATGCGCTTATGAATTACCAAAAATAAAAATTAGATTTCTATCCTTTCCCACCTCCCCTAAATTTTATTCATAACTCATAATCATAGCCTAATTAGAGTAAACAAACAAAACCCAAACTCACTGAGACTAAGAGCACAGAACCAGTAGCAGGAATATTTCAAAAGGACTGGATAGTGACACAGAAATAAAATTTTGAAATGGAATAGTGATGAGTCAATGCTGTTTAAAGAGTAAGTATGCAATTACAATCTTTGTGCTTGAAATGAATGGGGGCCAAAAAAAAAAAAAGACTGTCAACAGTCCAGACTGTCAAGCCAGTTGTACATCAGCCCCTTTCTTGTACTGTTTAGTTGGGCTTGATGGACATGTTAGGTGATGGAAAATACGATGCTTGCTCCCACAAGCACACTTAACATTTCTCTGTATCTTAGAAGACAGAGTCACTGTCAATAAAAAAATATGATCAAGCTTTAAGTGAAGTTAGACTACCAGAATCTCTATGTTGATAATTATATTGACTTTGATTTTATGCTATAATAATATACTATAGGGACTATCCAAAAAAAAAAGGTTTCACATTTGCAAAGTCTTCCATTTTCCCAAGTTTCCTGTGCAATGTTATGTTGTCTTTAATTTGTATTCTGATTAGTCACTCCATTCTCTCAGACTGTAGTTGTGATTCTCTCTGCTTATTACTAGAGGCTTTTTAAGATTTGTGAACAGAATCAACAGGAAAATTTAAATTAGTCATTCTAAACAGAATGGCAGCTAATTTGAGATCAAACAAATTAAATATTGTTTTCAGAGTTAGTTGAAGTCTGATGTCTAGAGCAATTTTAGCTACAGATTTAGGAGTAGCTACATATTTAGGAGAAAAAGTATTTTAAAGGTGACTGAACAGCCTCTCTATAGTAACAGACAAAAAAGCTTAAATCTGTTCTGTTGATGAGTGGAGACTCCGTCTTGTCTTATATTTATGCTGCTGAATCTAGCTAGACAAAACTAGAGGACAGGGCCCAAAACAAGCATATAAATGCATGACTTGGTTCTATAAATGCATGGCTTTAATTCTTCCACGACATTCTATGGCACACTGGCATAGCCAAAGAACCCACTTCTGCACACATTGCTTTTCCAAAGCTGTAGAAGGTGAAGCTGTAGAAGAAGAGTCCATTACAGATAGCCACACTGTAGAGAGGAAGACGTATGCTAACAGATATCTACTTGGTTACCATCTCTATACAATTCTCAGATTTCAATTTTCTCTCTCTTTATAGTCTCTGCCAATTCATTAGGGGACAGAAAAAAACAAAAAACAAAAACAAAAACAACCTGTTTTGAGTGTGAAGTCATATCACGGACATCAAATTGAACCAATTATCAATATAATGAAAGTCAATGAAGCAAGTCTTCTAGGAATTTGGACTTTGGTCACAATAAATGCCATCTTTGTATTCTGGTTCATGGTTGCTTTTATGGAGCAGTGTTTTTTGCAGTTATCAAATGTTGTGATCACCATGGCAACTCCCCACTCACTTTTTCTACTATTTGGCTTTTCAGTCTGCTAGAGGTATAGAGTCTTAAAGCACAATCATGCAAAAAGCTGAGCAATTTTGACATCCTTCTTGCTACGAAAGCAAATGTTCTTAGCACCTCAATAGAGCAGCTCAGCCCTTTACAATGGAAGTCATCCTGCACTGTTTTGTATTCAGAATCTGTCTCAAGTTCAGACAGTGAGATACAAGAAGTAGTCATTGATACACACAGGTAATTTCATTATCCGTGTTACAACAGCTCCAGATGCCTCAATCAGCATGGCATTAAGACATCATTTAGGGATGATAATGAATTAATTTAATGTATTTTCAAAAAGGAGACCCTTAGATTCTTTTGCACTCCTGTCATTTGTTCTTTTGTCATAAAGGATGTCATCCTTCCTTCTGCCCATTTCTGACATGGGAAGAGCAGTGGAGCAGGTTGAGGAGTATTTTGCTCTGACCGTGTACTACTTTCTCATTTGTAGTAATTCACAGGCAGAACACTCTAAACCTGGATTGACCTGTCACAATTTGTCTTTTCTGATTTCCAGTTTCTGTTAAGAAAAGGGAAAAGGGAAAAACATAATGAAAGAAATGAAACCCTCAGTTCAAATCTGTCCAGTCCAACTATCACTTTTTTCAGTGAGATGAGCTTCACAAAAGGATGCCATGAACTATCCCTCTATGCCAGTACTTCTTCAGTATCTGTATACAGGGCAATCAAAGAAGTGACTGTCACCCATATGTCCTTGTGCAACCTGTTCATGCACCACTAAAATAGGTAGCATGTGTGCTAGTGCAGGCTGTATAAGCTCACCTGAAAAATCATAGGAAAATATGTGAAATTCAGGCTAGCAGGTAACAGAACGTATAGCTAGATTGAATGTATGCCTACAGGCTTCAGAGCAACAACTTCAGGATCATGTGTAATGGAAAATTGTTGCATTTAAATTTTTACCACATTTTCTGAAAAATATGGTCTTATATATTTAACAGAAAAGTGGTATATTTCGGTCCAAAAAGATTTTGTTAGGAGAAGTTATATAACTTAAGAGAACATTCAAGGTGGTGACATAGAATAGTAAATTGATGAATTATCATACAGCTAAATTATTAAGAAGACAGAATTTTTGGTATCAAGATAGAATACTGAACTAGGTTTAATGGTATATCTCTAAAAATACCAGATGGGACATTCAAAATAAAAAGTGTACTTGCCCTGATCCTAGCAAACAGGCATGAAAATCCTGCTTGCAACTCAGCAATGCTATACATCAAGAGAAAACCTCTGATACCTTTCCAAGGATCTAAACATTTGAAATAAGATATTTCCACTCTGCTTTACAAGCAGATCAGTAACCTTAATGCAAAATCATACCTGAAACATCTGAAAAACAGCAATCTGCATCACCCTCTAGAAAACTGATAAATCACCTGCATTTCATGAATTTATTATAACTGACTGCCATCATTCTTAACTTCTGGTCATGGAAAGCATAGAAGGATTAAATGATGCTGTTAGGGCTCGAATTTGAGTCTTTCCATTGATGAAGGCTAACTACATACTGGGCTACATTACTACATACTCTACTACATTACTAGTAGAGTAAATGGGTTAAGGTAAGTGATTACTCCCTGCTATGCAGTTTTAAGGGACTAAACCAGGAGTACTGTCGAAGGCAGAATTTCATTAATAAACTGAAGGGTGCTCAGCTGAGGGCAGAAGGACATAACATTCTAGGAGAAGCTGAGGAAGCTAGGTTAATCTGGCCTGAAGTAGAGATCTAACATCTTTCTTCAGCTACTGACTGAGCGAGCACATAGAAGTCAAAGCCAACCACTTTTGAAGGTACTTGGTGATAGGACAAGAGGCAATGGACACAAGCTGCAGCAGGGAAAATTCTAGCCAAATATATAGGGAAAGGGAAAAAGATGCAGTTAGCATAGTCTGCACTACAGGTTTTATAATTTCCACCTCTGGAGATCTCTGAAACCACTTGGAAAAGGCCCTAAGCAACCTGATCTAATTTTCAAGTTAAGAGCTTTGAGCAGGAAGATGGACTAGATGATTTCCAAAAGTCCTTTCCAATGCAAATTATTCTACGATTCTACAAGAACAATGTTTCAACCAAAGTGAATTTATTGACTGTTTTATTGCCAAAATCTCTCTGAAGAGATTTTCAAATAATGACCTAACTGACCCACTTGTTAAAACTTGACTAAATATAAAATGCAATAGATTTACTTCACATACCAAAAGTCAGGTAACATATGTCATATTGTCAAACACAAAATGAGTTAAGGATCTAAGAGTTCCTCCAAGGTACAACATACATTTTGTGTTTGGGTACTTGCAGCACCTGCACTGTACTAAATTATTCACTGGGAATTCTGTTTCTAAACTTTTTTGTATATGTTTCCAAATAGTTTTTTTTTCTTTTTTTTTTCTTTTTTTCTTCCTTTTAAAAACTCCTTTTAAAAAGCTCTTTTTCTTTGTATATCTGAGAGCAGTCAGTAAAAAGTGAGGACAAGAAAGGACAGAAGGAGAAAATGTGAAAATATTCTACATATTTATAGGAACTGGTGACAGAAACACAGGATATATTTTACATAAACACAAGAGATATTTCACCTCAAAAAGTACAAATTTCCTTTTGACGAGAAATTTGTCCCTTTGCTTATCACGAACCTGGGGAAAATTAAAGGTTGGATGTGGTGCTTAGGGACATGGTTTAGTGGGTGACATTGGTAGTAGGGTGATGGTTGGACCAGATGATCTTGGAGGTCTTATCCAACATTAATGATTCTATGAGGATTAAGGCAGGAACTGAAAGATGGGTAAGGATTTGGTTAAAAGGAAGATAACAGTGGATTGGTCTGTGAAAGAAACTGTCAGTCCGGAGCCTTTTAAGGACAGGCTGTGGGTCTGCCCTTTGAGCACAGAGAAGTGTCCGTAATGTTTAGTAAGGATGCTTCACTGTAGGAAAGCTGGGAAGTGCAGCAAATAGAAGGATGGGAACATCACACAGGAGAAGCTGGAGCACCCCAGAGACTCCACTAACAGATCTGCTGAAGTTCAAAGGAATTTGAAAAAGATAATACAGTTTGAGCTGCTGGAGGGCCTATTGCCTTGTTTCAGTATTTATATACTACCCTTAGCTCCAAGGGTATTTCATCCTACAGGGTTAGTTTAATGGTTAGACTCACCGAGTGGTATTTCAGAGTTTTGGGTTGTTTTTCTATGCCTAGTAACCTCCATTTTGAAGAACTGACAGATAACATGAGCTGTTATTTGTGTCTTTCTTGGCAGGAGTCTTGTAAACTCATACAGCAGGTGGCTGTATATTGTACTCTTCCCTGCAGTGAGTTTCACCTGTTGTTAACTGCTCTGACTTCTTAACCCTGAGCTTTGCTGGAGAAAGACTCAGTATGTGTTTATGAGAGGGCAAAGACAGGACCAAGAGTAAGCACCTACAAAGACTTTAATGTTTTCCTAGATAATAAATACAGTGCATACTGCTTTGATGGGGATCAGATAGATACTTGAATTTGCAGGTTGTTCTAAGAGAAAAGTGTATTTTTGCAGCAATTGAACAGCAGTTCTGATTATGCTTTGTATACGGTGCCAGCAGGGGCACACACTCAAAAGTTTTTTTTTTTTTTTTTTTTTTTTTTTTTAAGTATACATTTATTTGTTTTGAGAAGAAGAACAGCAGAAATGATATATAAAAATTTCAAGATTACCACATTTAGAAAAACATTGCTTTATTCTGGAACACTTCATCTAACCTAATAAGCAACTGAAATAAAGATTCCTGTGGAGATTTTTCTTGAGAATGGCATTTATCATGTATTCCTTTATGAGTGTTATTTGAGTGACTAAAATAATATTGTGGAACAGGATGCCTGAATTTTCTTTCTACTGCTTCTGCTGAGTTTAGGCAAATCACATTCCCTTTGTCCTCTGTTTTGTTAAGATAACAGAAACAATTCTTCTGGCTTTTTACATGATTTTGTTACTCAGAAGTTATTAAAAGCCTTTGAAATGTTCAAACAAAAATGTTACTGAAAATCTAAGAATTATTATTATTATAGAAAACCACCCACCCATTTACTTTCTAGAAATACATTTATCAGGTACTTACTGTACTTGTATCATTTTCAAATGCATATCCATTGTGAAAAAGGAACACAGCCATTATAAATGTATATGAATGTGTTAAGTCTTTGAAGAATTACTGGATGTTTAAAGGTTTGGGCACTTCAGTTCTTGCTACTTAAAATGGGATCAACTTCTTTCTCAGTTTAAACTGAGAAATATTTTAAATTTAAGAGCAGACTATATTAAATGGCAGAACTCCCACCCCCATAATTCAGAGGAATGAAAACAGTTTCAAGCTGCATCAGAATACAATGCATTATATCCAAACTCAAACCTTCTTCCAGCTAATTATATTGCCACAGATGGAGGTATGCAATTTACTGAGCATCTGTGCATAGCAAAATTTTGGACAATGTGGGTGGTGCAACTTTTAAATCATACACATGCTGTGACTGAACCAAAGCAAAAGACTCATTGATGAGATTTATTTTATGATTTCAAACAAACACAAAGTATTGAATTTCGCAGTGCAATTAAATGCATAAAAGCACAGTGGAAAGTCAAGTGCAAACCCAGCTTCATATTGGGAATTAGAGAAACAATTGTGTCCTTTAGGACTAATTCTATTTCTTGTGTGTAAATCAATGACAGACTAGAACAGAGACTTGCAGATAGAAACAGGGAGAGAATCAGAACTGGTCAACAAGCAGAAAATTCACAAGCAGCAGGCCTTCCTTAGCAAATGGATGATTCTTGGTATTCTTTTTCTCTTCTATCATTTATGACTTTCAAATTTCTTATAGCTGCAGCTTTGCCTGATGTCTAGTCAATACTTCTTTTAGTTAACCTCTGCTCTTTGGGCCTGCCATGACCCTGGTGTTGGTAGAGTTGAACTTGAGTGGCAAGGAAAGGAAGACAGGAATTATCAAATATGCCCAAACACACTTACTTGGTATCTAAATCTTTGACTTCTATTAACTGACAGTGATATAACTACACTGCTAAATGTATGTCAATGCATTGGACACAACGAGCTCACAGGATGTTTTGTATCACCAGTATTTTGGGTAATATTTAATGTGAGTGCATGAGTAGACTCCTGTAAATTTACTTCCATCACCTAATACACCTGATACAGGCATCCAGCACAATTTGTATCTGGGTGAAGAAAACTAAATCCAAGAGAGGAAAAAAGTGAGAAAAGTTACAATCCCATGATGCCTACATGACAACTAGCAAGCAAATTTGATTGTGGATTGAGAGCGGATATACACTCACCTTTCCAACCAAGGACCTCTGCAAGTGCTACAGAGTTTCTGTTACTGTTTCATGCTGTTGCTGCCTGATGTTTGAGGACAGATGATACTCAGTCTGGCATAAAATTACAACTCAGGCTCAGATGGTGCCACACTGACACAAAACTGGTCAAATTTTCTAAACATGATTGGGTTGGCAGCTTAGGCTTGCAGGGCATCAGCCTTCTAAATCATGTTGCCACAGCAGTTTTGGTGCAGTACTCAGAGTCCTAAAGACAGATTGCCTGTACCATCAAGCCATAACCAGTGAGTCTATGCAGTACCATAAGCATAGCACCCCCTGAAAACAGGTTAGACTCTGAATCTTTCTAGATTCCCATAAAAATTAATGTTTTTCTCAAGTACACTCAGGAAATAGGACTTTCACAAATACTGTGCACAAAAAACAAGTACAACTTAACTGAAAGGGGGAAGGATTACATCATGCTCTACTCCTAAACACCAAGTGATAAGACAAGGGGAAATGGCCTCAAGTTGTGCCAGGCAAGGTTTAGGTTGGATATTAGGAGAAACTTCTTTACTGAAATGATTATGTTGCATGGGAAGAGGTTGAGTCACCATCCCTGGAGGTCTTCAAGAAGGGTGTAGATTTAGAACTTAGTAGCATGGTTTAGTGGTGGACTTTAGTAAAAGTTAAAGGTTGGACTAAATGATCTTAGTAGTCTTTTCCATCCTGAATGATTCCATGATTCTATGATCATTCATTTGCTTGTAACAACAGTAGAAAAGTAATAATACATTTATGCACAGCAATCATGCTGAGCCATTTTCCCATCTGCTCCCTTGACAAACGTGCTTCTGTCATTTCTCCCTGCCTTCACTTTTGTAGTCCTCACTGAATAATGTGTCTAAAAGTTTGGTGGATTCCTGAGCAAGGAGGCTGCACTCACAAGCACACCTCTTCCACCAAGTGTTTCCTGATTTTCATGGAGAGATGAGTTCTCATTGCCCCTGCTCTTGAGCTTCCTTTTTGCTACAGTGCCATGATTTTACCTCTTCATTTGCCTCATCCCTTACCAAAGGACAGTCTCCATAGCTGTAGATCTCACCCTACCTGGTGGTGCTGACAAAGAGAAGAATCAAGATCTGAAGCACAGGAATTACAGCTGTGATTCTGTAACACTTGTGTACTTTCCTGTACAGACAGATGCATTTAACCTCACCTACCAGCGGCCAGAATAGCAAATGCAATTTTGCAGGGTTTTTCTCACTGGCTTTTTATCCTTGTCCCACTCTTATCTCCATTCCTTTCCCATCCCACAGCTGAAGCACCTCTGATGTGCCCTGGTTCCACCTCATTTCCCCAAGGGGCAGCAGAATTGAGTTTTCCCCATCCTTCTGAGAAGCCCCAAGCTGCCTCTGGAGATGAATGTAAATTAAACAAAGATTAGTTTAGTTACTTAGTGGAAAAAAAAACAAAAAACAAAAAACTGAGATACACAGTTGACCTGCCATCAAAATCAAACAGCAAATTTCAAATAATTGCCCGAACACCTTCTGTCATTAGTTGGCAAACAATACAGAGCTACAAAGCAATTGCAAAATCTGTTCACTGAACCATACCAAGTATGAACAAATTTATAAACAGTGTCAACTGACTGTAAACATTTCATGAAGAGAAGAAAAGCAAGACTTTTTTTTTTTTTTTTTTTTTTTTTTTTTTCAAATAAATTGTTTGCAAGTAGAAATCTGTGGTAATGAAGCTGTAGAAGTAATATACAATACCATCTTTTGTATGAAGAAAATGATCTGAGCCTATCCAAAGTCACTGTATTAATCAGATGAGATAAATGATTTAAAGGTTTATTCAGGAATGTCAGTCTCAGTGCAAAGAGCTACAAAGGCTGAAGCTTCAAATGCTCCATATACAGCTATGGGTATAAGCAAAAAAGGATGAAAATACTTCATATCTGCCCAGAGCACAGTCTTTGTTAGAGAAAAATTTGCTGTGAATAGCTCTGAATATCTATTTTCATGGTGGTTGGTTTTAAAATGTAATGTTTAATTAACAGTACCCAATTTTCGCTCCTCCTTTTCCATCCACAAATTAAAGTAGCATAATGGTAATCCAAATGAAATAGTGACTGCAGCATAACAATCATTTTAATTTTTAAAGAACTTTCAGGTAGTTTTATATGTTCTAAAGAGGGGACAAATGGTTTTGTATTTTGGATCATTTAGCTAGCTAATTTCCAGGCCTATATTAAGCATTTTGTTGAGGGATATGCAAGTTCCAAACTTCACAAAATCTCAGCACCAAAGGAAAAGCCAAGAAATATAAGGCCAGGAAGCCCCAAACACTCTCTTTATAGCCTAGATGCTTACACTGAATACATGGTGTTGCATACCCTTAAGCATCTGTAAATACATTAAGACAAAATCATGGCTATTTCTTAGTTTCTTCCAGTGTAGGTTATAGAATGTTTCCAAGGTTTATATATTATGTATTAGTTTGCCATTTTTGTTGTTTTTGTTTTAACTAAATCATAAAAATGAAAAAAAAAAAAGTGAGATTTTTAAAATAGAAATAGCATCAAGGCTATAAAGAGAGTGTTTGGGGCTTCATGGCCCTATATAACTTCGGTATGGAAATGACTCCTTTAGCACCTGCAGTCCTGCAGTTCTCACTGTGTCATGCAATGGCCTGCAATTACATCTTGCCCAGCTCAGGGCTTTCAAATGGGGCAGAGACAGACTGTGGCAGCAGGAAATTTAGAAGACACTGAAACATGTGGGTGAGAAAGCAGGAGGGCATAGAAGATGTCAAAGGGCTGGGAAGGTCTAGCAGAGGTTGATGAACCCCCGGCCTGCCCTACTCCCAGTGTCACCAACCCACATTGAGGGCTTTACTCCAAGATGGTAGTAAAGTTCTGAACTGCAGGATGGACCCAGCATTAACATAAGAACAGGGTACATGAGGGAAGACTAGGGAAAGCTGTAAGGAAGACAGCAGAGCTTTCCACTGTCTCTCTGGTCACTATGTATCTGGGAAGAGATCAGCAAAATCAGAGAGTGCTAGAACTATTAGTTCCAAATTGTACTCTCTCACTACTTCAGCTTTCTCAATTGTGACACAAATTGTTGCATTTCTCATGTGCATGGATGAGAACTTATTTGCTGGGATTTTGTAAAATATCTTAAGCTCCCTGACTGAAAGGTTGGGCAGAAATGCAAAGTGTTTTTACGTTTCTCTGAAACATGGTGACATAAACAGTGGACAAATGCAGAAAAGCCCAAAAGGCTAGTATTAACCAGAAAATCCTTTCTAAAGAGCCCTTAAATCAGCATCTTGAATGTAAATAAAAAGATAAAGCTGTTGGTCAAGGAACACTGGTGGAAGCAAGTGATAAACAACAGGATAAGTGGATCTAAACAGCTCTATCAATTATACTCAAAGTAAAACTAGATGAAACCCAGCCACATAAACAAATATATTTGTTCTAGTCGTGTGTTTACTTAAAAGTGAAAGGAAAAACATTCAATCCAATAACTTTTAGCAAGAAATCAGATTCTAGCATTAGTATTCTGAAAAACCTGCTTCTGATGAATTGTTTTACATTGGGATGCAAGTATTACACCTCTGCTCTGCACTCTTTAGGCCACACTTAGAATTCTGTGTCCAGTTTTCATTTTCCCCCAAAGGCCAAAAGATACATTAAGAAATTGAGAGAGTCTAGAGGAGGTTCATGAAGACTGAAGAACCCAATGTATGAAGAAAGGTTGAAGAAATTGACTTTGTTCAGCCTGGAGAAAAGGTGGACATCTCATCACTGGTGACGGAGGTGCTCTCTGCAAGTAATGAACTGTGACAGGACAAGAGGTGAAGAGAGCAAATTGTTTTGGGGGAAATTGCATCTGGATATAAGAAAAAGAAAAATTGTTATCATAAGAACAATTAAATATTGGAAGAGGTTACCCTTCACCTTGAGAAGTGGTGGAATCTCCCTTGCTGGAAATTTTCAAGAAAGATTTGACCTGACATGATCTTGGGTAACCTAATATAAAGCCCTGCTGTAGCCAGAGGATCGAACCAGACAATCACCAGAGGTCCCTTCCATCATGGACTGTTCTGTGATTCTATGATTTATAGCTATGTAAGGATTGCTAAGCAGAAGAAACATTTGATAGCATTAATTAGGGAAAATTAATTTTTAATGATTGGGGGCCTACTTTCTGGAGCCTATACTTTCAAAAGCAGCCTATTAGTTACCAAATATTTGATGATATTTCAATAGAAGTGCCAGCCTGAATAATTTAAAAGGGATTTCAGGAAAAAATTTGTTAACAAAATTCCCACTCATCTATCAGCAAAAATCTAACATTTCTCTTTCTCTTGAGAGCCACTGTGATTCAGACTCTCTCTCTTTAACTTTCTCTCTGCATTGTACAGCCTAGGATGATTAGAAATTTTATTGCCACTGTCACTGTAAGTAAAAAAGAAATCCCCCAGACTGATCTTTGGAGAACACCAAAACAGATGCTGATACATTTAAAAAGAGATTTTCAGGGCATAACGACACAACAAATAGCACCAGAAGTCATCTGTACTGTTGTTAATATTGCGTGCTTTTAATTTTGCAACTAATTATCTTAGACAATCTAGTCAAATACCTTGGAGAGGTATGAAACAAACAAACAAACAAACAAACATTAAATTATTTATATCCATCAAGGGTAAAAGAAAACAACAACAACAACAACAAAAACACATGATTAATGGAGCAAGTGGTTAACAGGCATATTCCGAGAGTTAATATGTGGATAATGAAGAAATTGCTCTCCTCTGTAACCGTGAATTTGTATAGAAAGAAAGTATGTTCCCAGGATGTTAAAGCACAACTGTGTCATCAGAATAAACCTATAGAGTTTAAATAACTCTAGGCCCGGGACCTTCCTGAATGGATGTCCGCAGGGAAAGAAAAGTTCCCATGTTTCCTTTGATAAGCCCCAATCAGTAGCATTTCCTGTTTTGGGGCTGGATACAGGAGTCCTCTTTTTGCACCCATCAGCACTCAAGTTGATGCTGTCAAGTTGTATCAGGCAGCAGTATGTGGGAAAGTTATAATGCTTCCTCCGGGAACTGCCAGTTATCTATTAGGTTTCCTTGAGCCCTTTGTTTCCTCAAAAGCTGTGGTCTATAGAAGCACCACTGAAACCACAGGTCCCAATTTTAACTTCCACTAACATTGTCTATATAGCTTTGGCAGTTCAACTTGAAGTTGCTCTCTTGTGAGCATAACTGTAGATTTGGTTCATATATTTGAGAAGATGGTACAGAAATAATTGAACACACTGTGAGTTGTGTCCATTTTCTATTTAACTAATACAGAGGCAGGCTGTTCTTGTAAATTATTTCATTGCCTTGTGTTACTTAGGCAAATATCCCATTAAATTTAAATGATAAACTGAATAACAGATCGGAGATCAGGATTTAAATTTTAAATATTGCAAAGACTCTTTCTGCCATTATCTGTTAAAATACAATGACAGACTAGTACAAGATGAGTGCTACCCATGGGAAGGATCCATCTAAATAAAGCTTTGGACATGAAAACTCACATAAATCCTAAAATGACATAAATTTCAAATTGGCACTGTCGCCTTTTTAGTTCCCTTTATCTCAGAAAACACTTCCCCAGTGGGCCAGACGGTCTCCTGTGGTCATCCACACTTGTTCTGGCATTACAACTGAACAAGACCCTGAACAGATAAAGTGTTTCACATGTCCTGTTGATCCCTTATCTTTTCAGTTGATAAATGCATATCTAACCAGAGTACAGTGGAAAGGACCATGTATTGTATGAACCCAGGAGCGTATATAAGGCACATAAGAACAATCCTGACTTACATACACAAAAAGATATGCCTCAGTCTGTGTTCCACCCTAGAACGTGCTACTTCCCAACTCTCAATTTTAATTATTTAATCTCATCTATTCTGTCAAGTTTTTACTATAGTTTCAAAGTTACTTGGACAAATGACTTAGTAACAATAAACTTTACTGAACAAGAGCTGGTGTGAAAAAAATCTTAGTTACTTGCTATGCAGTGTAAGATAATATAGAAACCTCTTTAAAAATTATTATTTCTGAGTTGTTTAATGATGATTAAGTCTCCACTTAGATGATTTCCTTTTGTTTAACCCAAACATTAGAACAGTCACTAGTAGAACCTGGATATGTATTAAAAAAATCCTGTATTGCCAAAAATTCTGAAAACAACCCAGATGTCAGATACCCATATACACTCAGCATTTCTGATTATAACATTTTCATGTGATCAGTGATTCACAAACAACATCAAAGCAGCAGCTTAGCTTAGCATTAAGTAATAAGACCACAGGAAGCACTGTGCTGAATCAGAGGCAGTCCTTCATGCAACTGCATAGTGAGAGACATGCCAAGGCAAATGCAGTTGTTGTCTGTCCCAAATCTCCCCTGAGTTTCACAGCATTTGAATTGCTCTTTAAGCTTCACTGCTGTATTCTTTGATTACTTGAAAATGTCATTTCTAATAAAATCGGCATATGTTTTTAGCCCTCATCATAATGAGCTTCCTAGCTTCTGCCTAAACAGGAGCTGCACTTCTGTCTCATGTTTCGCTGCTGCTACCTGGTGATCATGGTATCACTGCTAGGATATAATATACCTTCAGATAGATATCCACAGATCCCCACTTCCTCCGCAGATACATGTGGGGTTCCTCATCACTTCTTTCTCCTCTGCTTTCATGCCCACCAAGTCCTCCAATAGCCCTCTGTCCTCCTTCAGAAGTGGACAGCATGGACAGGCATAAATACCGCCTTACACCTGAAGCATAAATTTTCTTTTTTTTTCTTATAAAAAAAAAGGATTATGAATTTTGGGGTTTTGGTTAATAATTTTACTGCTGTAGATAAGTGAAAAAGGGGCACAAATAGAGCAAGAAATTATATTGAAGGCATGGTCTAAGTTTTCCCTCTATAGGGAAAGTTGTACACTTGCTGAATCATTGTTGTTAATGTCATAGTGTATCTAAGTGAAGCACAGTATACACCTTCCAATACAGTGGACGATATAGGAAATATAAAATTCAGACTCTTTGACTTAAATTCAGTTCTATATGGATCAATATGAAAACTGACAATCATGAATCAGTCTCCAAAGACAAACTCACACCATTGGAAAAACATGATTTGCAATTGCAAATAAGTTGGAAGTCACACAAACAATGTGGAAGGTAGGTCTGGACACAAGATCACAGGTTTTTCAAACTCATCACAATTTAGTTCTGATTCTCTCTGTCCTTTGACATAACCTTGCCTTCAGAGGTTTAAAGAATTCACAAAACAAGTAGTTACTTTGTGTTGCAATCACTTTCCAGTGCTGAAAAGAAGGCTAAATAAACCCTAAATATCTAAAACTAAATGTCTTTTTTTTTTTTTTTTTTTTTTTTTTTTTTTTTTTTTTTT
>CM021765.1:198120635-198233937 GCA_011076525.1 Nettapus auritus
TTTTTTTTTTTTTTTTTTTTTTTTTTTTTTTTTTTTTTCCCTAATTGTAGCTCATATTATCTCTGCAGGATATAAGTAGGTCCTGAAAAATTAATATTGTGGATGCTCTACTCTCAACATTTTTTGCTGAGAACCATAGGCCTATTAGCTTTGCAGCAACTGAGTTCCAGTGAATTTAATGATATTTCTCTAGGTGCAGGAGAGGAAATTGAACTGGAATGTCAGCACAGAAAATTTCATGGGTGTTCAAGCTCTGCTGTGTCAGTCTTTCTCAGCGGAGCAACAACTGACTCGTACATGTCTGTAAGCATGGTTGGTTTATGGGCATCAGAAGAAAATCTCCATAACCAGAACCATAACTCCACTATTACATTGGTTCTGAGATTAATTAAAAATAGTAAGAATAAGAATATGAAAAGATCTTTGCAACACCAATAAGAAATACCATTTGACTCCTTGGACTTAACTGTCATGAATAGTCAGCTTTGCGGGCAATAGAACAGAGAAACAAAACTTTCATTTATTCATCCTACTTGTTAACACCAGATATCCCCTTTAAAATTTTTCCTCGGCAGACAGATTGTCAGCATCCCTTCAGACTGGCAGTCACTGAGCTGGAGAAAGTCATATTCTACCCCCAGGGGAATAAGTAAATGCAAAAGACCTTAGTTCAGAGCAGACATTGCCCCTTCACTTCTCAAGGTGGGGAAGAGGAGCAGGCTTTGCAGCCATACGCTTTACCAATTCAGCAGGGCTTCTGTGGGACAGCAGAATGCTGCTTTCTGCTTCACAGGGTACCCTGGATTTCTGCAGATTGGTAAAGTAATGTCAAAAATGTTATTCCATCAATCCTTTGCCTGACTATCTATTCTGTATCCATTTTTGGAATATGCTGACATTTTGCATTTTCCAAAGATGCACACCATCTTCTTCAAAGTTCAGCTCTCATCTCATCCTCCATGTAGTAAAAGACTTTGTCCGTTAAGATTAAGCTTAACAAAGAAGTCAGATTCACTCATCCTTTAAAGCTATATTACTGTCATCAAAAAACAGCACTTCTGAGAGGCAGTAACATCAGTCATCTTCTTACATGTCACCTCTTGGTATTTATATATGAAACCAGATTCCTTATATGAAAAAAAAAAAAAAAAAAGTCTAATTTCTCAATATTTTATATGCTACAGGAAATATCTACAAAGATGGGTAAGGAAAAATATTTAACAGCAAAATCTGCACTAGAAATACTTCTCATTTCAGTATATTTGTATTTTTTCCCCCTTGTTTATTTTTAGCGTTTCGCAGCACAATGAAACACAGATTCCCCAGTGGCAATAATCTAGACTGCTGCGACCTGAAAACTGAGTTCCTGGCACTTAATTCTTCATTCAGGCTACATTTTGCTACTGTGTATTTTTTCAGTGGCTTTTCACTTGTAATTTAACTTCTACCTGCTTTTTGAACGTTAGATATAGAACCATTCATGATATTTGTGATGACAACAGTGAAGACAATTGAATAAAATCTACCATTTCTAATATCGATCGACACTTTCCTGTTTGTTACAAGCAGAGTTAAAATCCAGAGATGTATTTCATTGGAATTCAATGCTTGTGAAAACTGAAAAATGAGTTGCTCTAGTCAGCATGAAACAGGACAAAACCGTTATTATTCATTCTGTTCATTTTCCAAAAACTTTTGGGTACACATCTGTGCTGGTTTTACCGTGCTGGGCAGCTGAACACCACAACCGCTCTCTCGCTCCCCCTCCTCATCTGAGGAGGGGAAGAAGTAAAGGAGAGAACAACTCATGGGTTGAGATAAGGATAATTTAATTAAAGGAGAATATATATATATACATATATTAAGGAAATATTATTAATTAACAATTCAACTAAAAGGAAAAAAAGGAAAGGGGAAAAGGGAGGGGGAAAGGCGACAACAAAACAAAACAAGTAAAGGCTATGTGGAACTGCAGAGGAAAGAAAGTATTCTCTACTTCCCACAAATGAGCAATGCCTGACCACGTCCTTGAAGCAGGGC
The DNA here is from genome assembly GCA_011076525.1 of Nettapus auritus. Taxonomy (NCBI): domain Eukaryota; kingdom Metazoa; phylum Chordata; class Aves; order Anseriformes; family Anatidae; genus Nettapus; species Nettapus auritus. The sequence continues at coordinate 198,122,676 of CM021765.1, forward strand.
CTCAATGCACGTAGCCGGTGTTCGTGAGGAGGACAGACGTTTTTGCAACGAAAGCCCACCCCTCCCCTCTTCCTTTTTCCACCTTTTATTGCTGAGTGTGACATCATATGGTAAGGAATATCTCTTTGGTTGATTTAGGTCAGCTGCCCTGGTGATGTTTCTTTCTCACCTTTTTGCCCACACCCCAGGAGGGTTGGAGAAAGTCCTTATGCTGTGCCAGCACTTCTCAGCAGCAGACACAACACTAGTATGATAACACTGCTGTTCTAGCGACAAGTGCAGAGCACAGCACTGTATGGGCTGCTGCAGGGAAAGTTAACATCCCAGCCAGACCCAGTACAACATCAAGACACTAATTCACAGAAAGACATTGCTTTTTTTTCCAAAATTCCCTACAAAGGCTCCTTCTTGACTTACCTTTTTCTTTATGTCCTTTATGTCCTTTCCAACTTGCCTCTTGTTCCATGGGAACAGTGCAAAGATTTGATCTGCAGCCTAACATTTATAGTATAAAGAACACTTCTGGGTAAACTTCACTCGAACAAAAAACTAACAGAAATCAAACCGCACAATATCTGATAAGTCAGCCTCATTTCTACCTTCATTTGATATCTTTTCCCTGTGCAAAGGATGGAAAGACAGAAAAAAAAAAAGAAAACGAGATCCTTCCATGTTTTGCCTTTTAGAAACAATTGCCTTTCACACCAAATAATAACAGCTTGCTTTCTTATCTGTAATTCAAGGTTTCTGGCAGGTGTATTAAAAGTTAATGAAACTGAAGAAAACCAGAGTGACATTACATTTATTAATGTAAAGGTGCTAGAATAAGGTCTGCTAACCCTGAATATAGCAATTTATTTTTTTCTTCAGAATAAAAACACTAGCATATTCTGGTTACCTGCTTTTCATTTACTCTCCAAATATATTTATAGGTAATCTGATATTAAATATATTAAAAGATCCCTGCTTAAGGAAGATCTTTACCAATAGAAAAAAATCCTTATCAAATAACTTTCCACCTCGAATACTGTGTTCACCTCGAATACTGTGTTCAGTTTTGGGCCCCTCGCTACAAGAAGGACATCGAGGTGCTTGAGCGAGTCCAGAGAAGAGCGACGAAGCTGGTGAGGGGCCTGGAGAACAAGTCCTACGAGGAGCGGCTGAGGGAGCTGGGATTGTTCAGCCTGGAGAAGAGGAGGCTCAGGGGTGACCTTATCGCTCTCTACAGGTACCTCAAAGGAGGCTGTAGCGAGGTGGGGGTTGGTCTGTTCTCCCATGTGCCTGGTGACAGGACGAGGGGGAATGGGCTTAAGTTGCGCCAGGGGAGTTTTAGGTTGGATCTTAGGAAGAACTTCTTTACCGAAAGGGTTGTTAGACATTGGAACGGGCTGCCCAGGGAAGTGGTGGAGTCACCATCCCTGGAGGTCTTTAAAAGACGTTTAGATGTAGAGCTTAGGGATATGGTTTAGTGGGGACTATTAGTGTTAGGTCAGAGGTTGGACTCGATGATCTTGAGGTCTCTTCCAACCTAGAAATTCTGTGATTCTGTGAACTTGAACATCATCTCAATTATTAATTACACAACTGGTGGATAACTCCTGCCTGAAGCTGCCTCTACTGGGGAAGGATAGGTAAGCAATTCCACCCAGTGCTTTCAAGAATCTGTTACTATGTTTTCCATTTTAGGTAAATCACAGTTGAAACTTTTAACATGAAAACATCACAGATCATAGAATCATAGAATAGTCTGAGTTGGAAGGGACCCATAAGGATCATCCAATCCAACTCCTAGAACCAACAGATCTTTTAAACAACAAGCCATTTCACAAATAAGCACTCTTAGTGCAGCTTAGCTAACTGTGAAACAATGAGCCACAATTCACAGACTGCTTTTGTTACCTAAAAATGCATTTCCTTGCTGGGGGTCACAGCATGACCAAGTATTATCTTACTTACATAAGTAAGAACATATCCACCTTCTGCTCAATGATCTCAGGTGATCTTAGCCCTTGGTTAAAAACTGACTTGAGCCTTAGGTATTCTTTGCTGCCCAAACAGTGTAAGCTGAAAATATCTGTCTGTAGCAGCTCTGAGGTGAATCAGTGCCAACCAGACATCTGTCTGTAAGACAGGAGCTTTAATGCCCTTGTACTTTTCAGCACATAACTGAAGCTCATACGGTAAATCTAGTAGAGTTCTTAGAACTCCTGGCTTTAAGACTTTTCTTGCTTGTAATCATTCTTCAGAATGATAAAATAACATTAAAGAAAAAACGTGTAATTTTAAAGAATAAAGAACTGCTGGCATTCCTGCAGAAGTTTTCTTCTTTAAAGTATGAACTAATACAATGCCTCTAAGTGAACATCCTACAAGCATGCATGAGAGCAAAGGTAAGCAATGCAGAAGGAATCCTGCTAGGAATGCTTCAAACCATTCTTGCTGATTTTGCTTATAAATCCTATTTTATCCACACAGAAATTATGATGATATCCACAATCACAGGACCTCAGAACATAACATGATGAATGTTACCTGCAAGAACTTAAGAACTCCACTTGAGAAAGCAAATTTGAGATCACTCCTCTCATGACAAGTGTCACATAAAGACCATCTTCAGCAGCCTGACAGGCACATATTTGCTCAGGCAGGCATGCTGCAGGTTTAGTCATGATTCACATGGCTGGGCCTGCCCCAGAGCATTTGCCAGTCCTTGCAGCAGGCAGGTAGCAGAGCTGTTAGCAGCTGGGTACATTGCCCAGGCAGGTAGGAGGGAGGACAAACAGAGGAATAGTGTGCTGATGCATAAACTTCACCCTAAAGCACTTCATCAATAATGCTCACCATTCCTCTTTAACACTTGTGTTACAATATCAGGGCAACACAGGAGTTCATTGACAAAATAAAGACTTAAGAGCTGCCCCCCAAACCATTAAGCTGCCATTGCAGTTTGTCCCTTGGTCTTGTCCCTGAACAGGCTCTTGAGGCATCAGCAGGAAACAGCATCATATGGCTAGGTGGGGTAAAAAGCACTAGTCCGCACATGAGCTGAATCTGGAACAAATGCTGGCTCTAACTAGATGAAGAAGGAGTGAGCTACGCTTTCTAACTAGCATGGCTCTTTTTCTAGAGCACATTTTGCAAAGTGTCAGTGAATACAAAAGTCTCCCAATGCAGTTTTTCAAAGGAAAAATGCACTGAAGATTTTCTGCAAGAATTAAAGGGCCGCAATCTTCCAAGGAGGTTATAAATTGCTCTATTATATATATATATATTTCAGATTGTACTAAATAATTGCCTTCCCTATTTGCAATGAAGCTGGTTTTGAATGTAAATGATTTATTTCAGTGATAACCAGAAGCTATATTTGTTGAAACTAACGCATTTAAGTGATAAAATTCTATTTTAATATTTATGAATTTTAAGCTTCATAGAAACACTGAAATGTGATAAATATCAGTGAAAGTTTTTTCAAGTTGCCGAAGCTGAGATTAGAATAATGTTTTGGATTCTGGTTTATTCATTAAATTTCAAAGGAAAAGGCAACAAAAAGTCTTCACTGTTCTCCTTACTCAGGCCTACAGCAGTAATGAATGATTTACAAGAAAACTTCTCAAGTTGCAAATCAGCAAACTCTTACTTTCTCCAACATTTGCTTTCCTCTGTTCTCCACTTGTCATCTCTGCAAGACCATTTCAAGTAGATGCATAGCCAGAGCAGGATTTATAAGGCTGGTTAAATTCTGGAAGCAGTAAATTGCGATGTACCCATAATCCAAGTTTTCACAAAAATTACTGTTTTTTATTAAATAATCTAATAAAATGTGTATATAATTCCATAGAGTTTAAAATATTTTGATGGGATGGGATCCACTGAATATGGTCATAGCTTTCATTATGACACAACGTGAGAAAGCTCATACCATGATACTATGGTCCCACCAGCTGCAGATCCAGGTGTCTGTCATTTAATAATCCTAGCCTCTCCAGCTAGGATTATTAGATGAACTAGTTAAAACAACAACAACAATAACAAAAAAACACTTCTAATTGCATTCTCATTCTGCTTTTTGTTGTTGTTGTTTTTTAAAGAAAAGGCTCATGAGCAACAGTGTGCAAATATATCTCTCTGCATAGGGCTTGTGAGTGTCCCACGTCTCACAGCAACAGAATACCAATTCTTCCCAAAAGCCAGTATCATACATTTATGGAAAAGACAGATAATGGATTTAATTAAATTAAATTTATTTGACTGCACTGTCTTCAAAACAGCCAGATTAAGCCTGAATGTTGCAGTGCAATTCTTCTCACCAGGCCAGTCTGATGGGTGTCTCTGGAGAAAACCAGAGACTGAGACCAGACACCCTCTGTAAAGTAGAGGGTACTCATGGAGCAAAGGCAATGACTGAAAAGGAAAAAATGTCTGATTGGGCTAGCTGTAACCCCCAGAGCAGGTGATCTGGAGGCTGCTTGAATTTCTGTAGTGGGAATTACCAGTTACCCTTACAAAAGAATCTACCAGAGCAGGAACTCCAGTTGAAAATTTGGGCTCCATAATATGCAACAAAAGACAATAGTTATGATGGAGATATTTTTTGAACAAATAAAGCTGCATTTTTCTACTCCTTAAGGAGACATATTTAGCTGACTGAATAAATCAGGACCACATTTAAGGTCTGATGCAGCACTCAGTGAAGTAAATAGCAAGATCTTCTACTCCTGCTTTGATTTTTTTTTTTTCCATTTTTTTTTTCCCACAGTTTTAGAAATCTACCTTTATAAATGGCATTTTTCATAGGTTCATGAAGACTTGCTGTAAATAAGATTTTTCCCAGTGTTTTATTTAGAGTTAAATTTCCTAAGTAAATTTGTTTATGATGTTGATGAAATAGTTTTTGATTCTATAAGTCAGCTTCAGCATTACCTTACAAGAATCCACTGTGCACAAATATTAGCAATGCTTAATGTTTCTGCAGCACTTTCACTGCTGGAAATATTGTGTATTTGTTATGTCAAGACCTTTGTTTGAACAAAAAGCACTTGCTGTTAATACTTTCATATTTATTTTAGACAGTTTATTATATAGCTCGTTTTAAACTTACAGCGTCTGAGGGCCCATTATACAGTCCCAGCACATCCTGCTAAGTAAAGCTGGCTAATTTTGACAGCAAAATTAATAAAAATGAATAAAAGTCCTAAGCCTCCTTCTTCATTTAAAGCTATAATCAGAACCAAACCGAGATGTCAGTTTAATAGCATCCACAAATGACTAAAGTTTGCACATTTTCCTTTCCAAATACTCTCTTCTTTATGCTAAACATTAGCTCACAAGGAAAAAAAAAATGCAGTAGTGAATAAACACAGTGAAAAGCTTTTCAGAATGAAAAACTACTACTTATCCAATGAATAACCTTTACTCAGGCAAGAGCAGCACAGTATATGACTGAGGAACGGAGGAGGAAAAGGGGAATGACTAAATGATTTAGATCACAGTAATCTATAATCTGGTTTCCATTCAATTCCACTTGCACAGGCTACAATCTTTCTTACTGCCATAGCTCAAGAAAGGCTATTCTTCTTTGAAAAATAAATGTGATTATGCTTATAAAATATTTTTTTAATGCAGAACTATACTGGGTTACTCATTGCTGGCATATTTTCATAGTTGTGATAGGGTATAGTAAGACTGCCAGATAAAGCCTGTTAATTGCTAGGCTATAGTACAATCTAATGTATTTTTTAAAATATTATGGAATGCATAAATATTTGTATTTTACTACTACATCTAAAATGATAACTAGACCTTCAATCAAGGTATTTTACAATACTGAATAACTACTCCAATTATGTTCAATTTCCAAGATAACTTACTGTTAAGAAGAATCCATATGTTAGTGCTATAGCATCTCTACAAACTAGAGAAGATTAGAGAAATCTAATATTATGCTTTTTTTTTTTCCACATGAGCAGAGACAATTTGCAAACATGCAAGAAAATTCTGAAGGAATCTCTCCCAGCTTTCCACATGCTTTTCCATCCTCTCCTCTCCTGTCTTCTAAGCACACAATTATAGTTCTGAAGAAGAAAAGGCTTTAGATTTTCCTTAGTAGTGGTGATCTCAGAGCAAATCTACATGGGTAGCTGCTTTGAAGAGACAAATTTTAGCCAAAGGGACATCCTGACATGAAGGCCCCAGGAAGAAGAAGCAATTTTGCTGACTTTCAAAAGGCCACTATTTAAAAAGAGCAAGTTTTGCGTTTTCTGCCACCTGACTCAACTGTTGGCCAATGAATCCCCCCCATCTCCTCCCATGCTAAATCTGGTTCTCAGATTTGGAATTTTCTATGGGTTCCAATGAATAAAAGTCACCACATTCATTTTCTTTAATTCCTGTTTGTTTCCATGGCCATACATGGATTTTTGCTGTCCCAGGAATTGCTGGAGCATAAAAGTTGAGCTCCAACCTGCTAGAGGCTCCTGCTTGTGCTGATGTTTTAGTTAAGGGCTCTGCTCACTGCAGCTGAAGCAGGTTTTTCCTGTCCATATGGAGGTAAATAACATCTACATATGGGATATAGTATACAGGGAAAATTATTGATGCAAGATATAATTTGTGATGGCATTTAACTCTCTTTGGTGTTGATTTGTAAAGGCTGGAGGCCAGACATTTCCGGAAAAGGATCTCCAGTCATGGAGTGCAATTCTTGTTTTCATTTACAGAAGCCCAGATTTGACAGTGTTGTGTAACTTCAGCAGACCTTTTTTGCCTGTCTCCATGAATGGTGCAGATGAAGACAGATATTTGGTCTTGTAAGTTTAGTGTTGCAAGTTTATTTTTTTGTTGTTGTTTTGTTGTTTTGTTTTGTTTTTCTCCCCACACACACTGCATGTCTAGTTCTGCAAGAACTCTTTTGTTTGCCATTTTATAGCACTTATATATTATTTCACAACACAGGTGATGCTGATGCAGCCTGTTAGAGAAGAAATGTGTCCTCATACTACCAGCAGCTTCATTCTTATCTGGTTTTCTTGCTTTGCTGTATGGCTAAAACAGAGCTATCTAATTGGCTTTCTTAAGGCTGAATTTGGTGATTCCAAATTATTGTGAGGATTACTTGGTGACCCTGTGTGCCTGCTCACTCAGTCCCACAAGCAACGACGTCTGCACCACAAGACAGCCATGAAACTGGCCATTACTACATCCTTCCTCATGACCTCTTGAAGGACTAGGCAGCTGCAATACAAGATGCTTACAGAAAATTGTGGGATTCCTTGTGCTAATGTCAACATATTTTCAGTTGTGCCATGGTTTAGATGAGAGGACTTCTGTCATGACAAAGGGGCTGTGGAAGTGGGATGGAAAGGTTTCAGCTTTTGTTTTACAGATCAGCTTGAACAATGTGAAGCATTCCTGATTAAGAAGCATTCCAGGATTTAGAAAGAGTTCCTCTAACGGCTGTCCTTCAGACCTTGCAAACACCTTCCTAACTCTCTGAGAAAGACAGCTCTTATTAAAGTTAACTTAGGCAAGCTTTGATTTGCCACCATGCCTCCACCCAAGATCAATGCCCCTATGTGTAACCACCTGAGAAATCTCTGCTGACCAACTCAGAACTCACACTTCCTAACTCAGGGTGCACGGAAGGAGCACAGCGTGTTTACTGTGGCCCTGCTTCTGTTACGGGCACAAGCATAGAAATGTAAAGAATCAGATACAAGTCACATCAAAATCACTTCCTCAGTACAAAAAGCATAGGTTTTCAGTGTTTTAAACTCACCACCTGTCTTTGTGAACAGCTTATTGAAAAACAATACTGAATTTCCAGATTTGCTTTGGAACAACAGATGAGAAGTACAATGCAATCTGGAGCACGAAGATGTTATGATATCAGAGATATTGGAGATGGGTAATAGAGGAAACAAGAGTGATTTAGAAGTGTTCATTTTCTTTTTGCAAAAAAAAAAAAATAAATCACAGAACTGGATAATATAGCCTGTGTATGCGATAACCAGGCACGATCTTAATAACCGTCATTACAGCCAGATTTGAAAATGGAAAACAGAGAATAATACTTCACTAAACAATATGAAAGAAAATAGAGTAAATCCTATTGTGGAATCTTTCATATTATAAAATTTCTAAAGGGAACTAGATGGAAACCCTATGTATGGGACACTGATATCTTCGGAGTGGAAATACACAGCAAATACATTATAGAAATACAAAAACAAATACACCAATTTCAGTGGGTGAAGGATGAACTACATGGGATTCTCATTCTGTTTTTCAAGCCCCTGAGGTTTTCCAGTTCCTGAGACTGTATCACAATATCTCAGTAGAGTATTCCAACACTGCAGAGAAACAGCACATCCCTCGCAGCTCCCAGAGCTCATTCCCCCAGCAACTCCAGTTGCAGAGTACAATCTCAACTCTGAGTTTCCTTACAGCAATACAGGAGCTTCCATCCTTCCCCTTCTCCATCTTCTCATGCTACTGCCCCTTCAGAGCTGCTGACTTAACTATTTTCGCATTAAATTCTTTTTTTTTTCCTTTTTTTTTTTTTTTTTAAGCTTTTTTGGGGGGTTATATAACTTTGTTTTGTTTTGTTTTTCTTTAACCATGATCTTTTCACTTACCTGATGAATCAGTAACCTGAAGAGGTAATAAAATATGGTGCATGTAGGGGGAGCAATGGATAGGAGTATCTGCAGAAACTAAAACCCATTTTACCATCAGAAACACTGCCATATGTAACAACCTCTAAATATACATCGTGAAATTACATTTTCTCTTCAAACTGCGTCCTCCTCTAAGTAAAACAAACCAGTAGGATATATTCATTTTGGTTTTGAGCAGCCTGGGAATGTGAGATGGCATAAGAGAAGATGTAGACACCTGCCAGATGAAACACTGTGTGGGACTAAGGCAGCCCTTGAGCTGTGCAGTGCTGCACAGAGATATGTCTGTGTTAGTGAGTTTGCTCTGGCTACCTCAGAAACAGAGGAATTCATTAATGCACAGGAGTTTTATTGTCATGACAGTCAGTCCTTTCAGTTTTAGAATTTACAATTCCTATCCAGTTAAAATTTGGTGTGGCAAGAAGGAGGAGGCTACACTAAAAGTGAATCCCAGAATGATACTGCTATTTACAGAGTATCAAAAGAGTGACAGAAGAGAAGGGGGTGGGATAACGAACAGATGTAGTACAATACTGTAATCTGAATCATTCAGGGACAGACCATTTAATGCAGTGTTTGCATTATCTAAACTAAGTATTTGTACTAGGAGAGTTATGATGTTTTGTTACAAAAGAAGACTGGACAGCACAAGCTGTCTATGACCAGTTTAAAGGACGATTCTGCGCTTACAGGAGGAGAATGACACAACAGCTGGATACAGATAGAAAGCAGAACATCTAGACAGCTGGACAGGTTGTAGTCTTTGCCTACCTAGTACATCTAATATTCTGTTTTGTTCTTTTAACAACTAAAGACATTTTAACTGAGAATTAAGGAGGCTTAATAAGACATCCCAATACAGGGTACAAAAGGATCAGGTGAACACAGCCACACCTAACTCAGCTGGGTTAATTAGACGTCCTCTATATAATGTTATTTTCAATTACAGAAATTGATCTGCCTTTCCTCTCTTGTACTTCTAGATTGCTACCACAGATGATACTGGTCTACAGAATCTATGTTTTCCACTTCCCACTGTTATGGTCATTTTCTTGCGTGCATATTCTCAGAAACTCATAAATTAAAGACACTAAAACACTCCATTCTCATACCGAAAAGAACTACAGAATCTTTTGTAATGGTTTTTATCTACTACTTTTAAATTAGCCTGCAGAGAAATGTATTAATTTTCTTTTGTGCTCTTGTGCCTTTGCTGTCATTGCAATATTCCCTAAAGAAAGCCCCAAGGTCCTTCCACATTCTGTGTCCAACAAAATTCCTTCATAAAGACCTTTGAACAGCCTGCAAACTAAGAAGAAAAAGAAGATAAATGCCCACATATTATAAATTAGCTGCTGGAAAAAGCAATTGTTAGGTTCATAGTTGGTTATCATAAATAATTAACTTTGTGAACTATTATCCACTTGAAAGGAAAGAGCTCTAATATCTTCTGCATAACATGCTGGTACTTACTAGTGGGGATGCAGGTCCCATCCAAGATGACAGTATCTCTAGATCTTTTTATGTGAAACAGCAACTATAAATTTGAACCTCCGCCCCCACCCTTTTTTCATTCTTGCAGAGTTAAAAATAAATCAAACAATTATATATAGAAAAAGCTTAAGCCACTTTTTCTTTCAAGGTGTTTTACAAATGCTTGCCATGTATTCTGTATTACCCTTCTTGCAGATGTTCTGTTTTCAAGAATTCCTAGTGTTTTGAGAAAATTTTTTAATTTATTTACTTTTAATGCACCAAATATTTTGCTTGCTGAGATGAATATCAAATAACCTAAAATCTCTTCACAATTTACTTTCTTCGCTTTCTCATGTCCAGACCCTTCATCCTTTCATCTATACCTGTATATAACATGTTGACTTTGTATACAATTCAGAGGTTATCATATTCCCAACATCACCATTTTGTGGATAATTCTTTTTAATTAAACAAAACATAGTTTCTAATTGTCCTTTCCCTAATGTTACTTTGCCCTTTGTACCACTGAGTTTTTCTCTTTTCCTTTTCATTTATCATTCAGATAATTTTGCTTTTTTTTTTTTTTTTTTTTTTTAAAAAAAAAAAAAAGGATCAAAAGGATCCAAGATTTTAGCTGAGGAACTGTTCTCTCTCTATCTTTTCAAGAGTTTTCTACGTTTTCAAAAATATATCTAATTCTCTCATTTTTTAGATTTTTTTGATTAAACTTTGTTTAGTTTTGGAGTTGAATAACCTTTTCCAGTCTCTCGTTTCTAAATTATTCTGCTTGGATGCTAATTTCCTTCTTTTTTCACACACAAAAAATGAACATTGGGTTCCACTTCCTAGCTTCAACTAGAAGTTTTTCTAAGTGCTTATTTTTATAATACACAATTTGATTTTTTAACCATGTTTCCTTTCAAAATTTTCAGGTTTTTCCTTTCCACATTGTTAAATTTATTATATCATATTTCCAGGATCCATCTCCACACACCTTTCTTCAAATTCTATTTGAATTTAGCTCTTCACTTTTGGTACAAAGGTAGCATGTTGTATTGCTGCTGTAGAAGAGTTGTATAACTCTGGAGTCCTTGTTTAATCATGAAAGAACTATTTATTTGAGTTTTCCTCCAATTACTTTCAAACTTTTTTCAAAAGAGGACCTCTTTTTCTAAAAAATATCCTCTGGACTATAGTAACTATGCTCTGGACAACAGTAACAGGACACACATACTCATGAACTTGCATCTGGGTGTCATGAAGTTCAGTCACAATTGTGCATTAGAATACTGAAAAAACACTGAATTTTGAAATATTTGTTATGAGATTTTAGCTGCCTTTTTCTAGGTGTGATGAAACACCCTTTACTCTTCTAACACAAGTGTTTTTTCTTGACAGGTTCCTCTGGTATTCACAGTGAGGATGTTGTGGGAGAGCACATATTGAACCACAATGGACAATATAACATCTCCTTTGCACCTATCACTCTCTTTGGAAATGTGCCTGCTAAATCCCAATCACAAACTTGAGAACTTCTTTTAGGACTCTGGTGTACACTGGAGATATTTCTTCTCCAGCAACATATCTATTATTTACTAGATTATGATACTGTTTGTTTTCACCTTGACATGTATGATGTTAAAAAACAGTAAGAATTACTTTAATAGATTTAGGAGGATTATTTTTCTCCTTAAAAATGTCTACTGAGGATCACTTCCACTCCCAAATATTGCCTAGTATAAGAAATTGCCTCTTGTACCCCTCTTTTGAATATCCATCCAAAATTTCAAGAACATATACAACTAATACTTGCATTTACAATATGTGAGAGGCCAAATACAATCACTTGGATTAAGACAAAAACAAACAAACAAACAAACAAAACTTGCTTGTTCATCTAAATGAGGATTTTGGCCATACACTTCCCTTACAGCATTGTTTTCAGATTGTTTAGACAGAGAGCACAGAAACATGGAGCAAAACCAACTGAATACAAAGACAACATGTACAAGCTAATTAAGTTGTAGTGTTCCTAACAAAATAAAAATAAATTGGGAAAACACCGCATAGAAGTCAACTTTCTATAGGAAAAGTTCTGTTGAAAGCCTAGCTATAGTAAATCATTTGAAATTCTGTATGGAAAAATATCTCCTATTTTAAATTGCAGTGGTAAGAAAATTACAGAGTTTCTCTCTGTCAGGAAAACTACTTTAAATTATTGATGGAATTATACAAGCCCATTTCTTGTTCCATGTATTTCATAATTTTAATTCCTTCAGTTCACTGGGCATATCAAGAAAGGCAAAGAAATGTGCAGTGATAGAGAAGAAAACCAACACATTTTCTGAGACTCTGACCCACCTCATGCTTTCAATGCCTAGATAATTTTCTGAAGTCACATGGAATATTAGCATGAACAAGCTTTCATGCTCTAGGAACTGACGTAAAAATAATATATTGTTGCTAAGATTAGGTCTTAAAGAGATTTGTCTAGAGAGCATTTTGTGCAATTAGCTAGATGATAAATTATTAAGTCTAATGGAAACCTTTATTAAAAAGACTTCAAAATACCTTATGAATCTTAGCAAAAAAAAAAAAAATTGTCTGGCTGTTTAGTTTCTAAAGAAAATGGAAACACTGTCTGTGTACAGAAAATGGCTGCTGGATCACTGTTGCTTCTTCTTCTTCTTTACTGATATGGAATAAACACAGAAAAAAAAAAAAAAAAAAAAAAAAAGACAGCAATTGTCCAGTCTTAAAAGTTCTCTTTCTACCTTGCAAATTATGTTAGGGTTCAGAAGATACATTCTGCAATGTCTTCAAAATTTTAAAAGCCTTATAACCTTTGTATCTCACACCCTAATTACATTCCACACACACACACAGACAGTGTAGGGCATTGCCTTGTAATGAGAATATGCATGTCCCAGAAACAACAAAACTTGTCCAGATAGAATTGGGAAAAGATTTCCAGCAGGAATAAATAAATAAATAAACACTATAAAAACACTATTAACAGACCCAGTGGCCTCTGCATACTAACCGAAAAACAAACAAAATGACACCAAACAAGCATGCAGACATGGTCTGATGTTATATATATTACCTATATTGCTCTCTTATCTGACCCACACTGAAGACAAGATCTACAAGCCCTCAGATCCTGTACACAGATGCAGCAAAGTGGATTCACGTTCCACTCCTAAATTAAAACTCACACAAGACAAACAATACTAACGTTAAGAACTTTCCTACATTGAGGAGTGTTTCCCATAATTTAAAACCTGCAAAGTAAAATATGTAGCTCTTCCCCAAATTCATCTCCAATTTCTTGGCTCCTTATCTTTACTGGTACATAGGATCAGGGTCCTTTTCTTTCAAGAAGAGTCTTTATTCCATTCAACTAAACAAGGCAGTATGCACACAAGCACAGAATAAGATGACATAACATCTGTCAGACATGACCTTGTATAAACTTCATAAGATTTTTCCTTTGTTTTTTGTTCGTAATATTTTTCATTTCCCCCTTCTTGATGAAAGCCATCTATATTCTAAACTCTATTCATTATCCATAATACAATATTTTTTAAACATTTCACAGGTTGTTAAATATTATCTTTCTGTATAAACAACAGTAGATCCCTGTGTTGCAACTAAGTGTTCTTCAGCTCACTGTTGTAGTGTTTTTTTACTGCATATGTACAGAGTACTTGTGGCTGGGGTTGATGTCCGATACTGATTATGACCAAAAGGTACTTATATATTAAAGCCTGAACACTGTCTCCCCTCTAATTTCTTAATTCCTCCTTCTAACAGAGCTACCATGCTATAATATCAACAAACTTTAAGTTTAGTCTAGGTAAAGAGGTTTCTTATATATCCCTCGACCCTTCTATGCAGCTTTTTTTTTTTTTTTTTTTTTCCTTTTTTCTTCATAGTGCCAGAAGCGAGCTGTGTAAATACCTCTCTCTAAGCCATAATGCAAGGCAGCAGTGAAAATCTTGTGTACCTACAGGAAAAGTGGAGTTTCCTGAATGCATCTTGCACTGTTTTCCAGTTATCAGTGCTGTTCATAAGGCTCTGAAAGTTTTCAGAGGAGACAGCTGTTTTGGAAGTTGGACTCCTTGGGGAGCTCATAATGAGATCTAATGCCGTTTGCTTCTAAATTGCTTCTGCTGACTTAGTTGAAGTTTTATTATCATCTTAACAGTAGAGTTAACAGGGCCACCTCCAATCCACCACCATCACTTGCCTCTGTTTCTGCAGCATCATGGAGACTGGTGAATCAGTGCAGCATCCCTTTTTTAGGGCTCCTGTGCCCCAAGAAGAAATCTGGCTGCCAAAATAGCAGGTACCTCCATACCACCGTTGCACCCTACTGCTGCGACGCACCCACCGTCTGCCCTAGATGAGCTGTCGCTTGGACTTGGACTAGTTAGATACTCCCTATGGGGTGCAGTAGCCTCCCTCTGCTGATATTACCTGCGCACACTTAGAGTTCAGTTATGTGAACTCTGAATCAATTGCATAGATCACATGTAGATTTTTAAAAGTAGAATCACCATGTTAACCTTCAGAATTAGTTAAAAAACAAAAAGATTTTTACTTTATAAAAACTCCCTATTGCAGAATAAAAAAACCCTCCCTGCTACTGTCAATTTCCTTGTTCCTTCCTGATAAACAAACACATCCCAAGATAACAGCCTAACAAAACATCTATGTAGGCAGGCAGCACAACCCCTCTGAGAATGGCTTATTTCCCCAAAGAGTCAGCTCATAAATGATGTGATTTACCATGTTTCTGGCGGCTGCTGTGCTGGCTCCTTGGGGCTGGACAACACTAGAGAACCTGATCTTGGGTGAGTAAAGGGGTGAGTCAACCCTGTTGCAGAGGGAAGGACTGGTACCATGCTCCTGGTGATGCAGAGGTATGGAAGTTTGATGCAGAGTTTGGAAAGAGGGCAGACATCTCTACTCCCTCCATCCTACAGACACATCACAGCTAAAAAGACAAATGCTTTCATTGTGCAGTTACTGCTCTGAAAGTTGATTTGATTATGACATTGTGCCTTGTAAGGAGAGTGCTGCCCACCCAATGCTAATCCATAGAAAGGAAAAGTCTGTGGGTTTTGAAAAAAAGAGCAGAAGAAAATTTAAAGGATTTATGTGGATGAGCAGAAATGCAATCTTGTTTGTTGAAGAGAAAAATCTGGCTCCTCTCAGAAGAGAATCAAACCACATATCTTCTCTCCAAAATAATTTTTGCATTAGTGAGAGCTTCAGAAGAATGAAATAAGCATCAGTGGAGGTTGCAAAATGAGATGCAGAACTGTTGCACTACAGAACATCAGCAACAGGAAGAAGAGAACTGTACAGGATCTAGAAGAAGCAGGCAGTGCAGCCGTTTAAAACTGACACGAAACCCAACTTGAACCCTCATTCATTTGCTGCCTTTTACTTCTTAAACTTTTTATTATTTCTTCTGTCTAGGCCCTGTTCTCTAAGCTGTAAAAGACAAAAATACACAGCACAGAATTTCTGTGTTGAAGCCAGACTTGTGGCCCACAGCAGCAGAAAGTCCATGCTGGAAAAGCAGTGACTAATAACACTTGTGAGACATGTTGTGTCAATACATGTGACAGATGCCAATCAGAAGAACTCCAGCTGAGCCTCAGCTACAAATTTAATACCAGAAAAATCCTGGAGGAGGGTTGAAGACAATAGCATCTTTTCACAGAGACCAGTTTGCACTGTTTGCACCTGCTAAGCTCGCAAAAGTAAATCTGCCTCCAGGCACGTGCCATGTGGATCAGACTACCTGAACACTGGGCAAATGCTCAGTCACTGTGCAATTTGAACAAAGGCCATCTTTATCATGAAATATTTGTTTAAGAGCTATTTGTTTTTCAGTGCACAGTGGGTAAAACAACCTGTGACTCATTACAGCCAAACTATGCTGCCGCATGTTGCCCTGGCTTTGCTCATCCTTCTTTCATCTTTGGCAGCATACCTAGGTACAAGGCTGCAAGATCGCAGGGGTTGGGATGGCCCTACATAATTTTATACAGTGTTGAGACAAATTTTGGTTCAACAGGCAATGCAGCATTTAAACCATGCCATTTACTGGTTAAAGTGGTATGTATTGAAAGCATTTAGGAAATTGTCGGTAATGGAGATGTATTTTATTTTAAAAGGGGCAAGCTCCAGATGGAGGAGGTGGTCAGAATCAGCTACAGTGTCTGTTAAATTCAAATTCAGCTTGAATTAAATAGGCCTTCGGTACATCTTTGAGGTGGTATGTTTAGAAATGAAATTAATGTCATTCCATTGTCAGGGAGAAAAGCCAGTCATGTGCTGGGGCCAGAGACCTTGGGCACAAAGAGAGGAGTGCTGGAAGGGGTAGTTCAGCCATGCGATCCTTTTGCCAATGCAGCTCTTTTTTGAATGACTGGCTCTTCAAATGTTCAGAAGAAATTCAGGTTTGCATGGCATTAGGAAGCCCTTTGGAAACATATGCAGTCTGTTGGGGTACATCTTAACAGAAGAACCAATAGAAAGAGCAGGGGAAAGGCTTTAAGCTATAAAACAGCCGGTGAATCACAAACATACGGGAAGGACTATTCCAAAGCAGGACAGAATGAAAAGAAATTGAAGCAGAGATTTTTTGAATAGGAGGCAGAGAAAACAGAGCAGAAGAAAGGTGAAACAAGTCTATGACTGAGCAGAAGCTGAGGCACAGAATTTACATACACCACATGCACTCCCTGAGACTAGAGGTCCAGAAATAACGTAGGATATAAATTCCAGTGCCTTGGGCAGATGGGCTCTCCATTAGCACCCAGTGCAGCACATGTTCTTTCTCACTGCATTGGAGAGACCAGGAACTTCTGAGCTCTGCCCTGCCTATATACAAGTGTACACTGTCCCAGGATAGAGAGGTTTGCACACTCAGACACATCCTCTTCACCCTAAGAAAAACTGTTCAGAAGTTCAGAGGCAAAATTATCTCAAATTGGAACTAAGTTACAAAAATTAAACCCTCCACTTTTTCCAGTGTTAGCCTTGATCCTGTAACTGCTGAAGCCACTTGAATTGTATGGTCTGCAGGAACAGATTACCCTGAGCAGCCAGAGTCTGAGAATGGAATTGGGAGCTCTAAGCTCTGGCTCCCACGTGTAACAGCAATATTCCTAATTTCCAGTTGCCTTCACAGAGTTTTCAAAAAGCTAATTCTCTGCAGTTTACATTTTCTAATAAAAACCGCTCCCCTGAAAAGTTATCAACCGGTCTCTACTTTCTCATTAGAAGTAATAATAAAAAGGCAAAACAGAACACTTAGAGGACTACGGGGAAAACAAATAAATGAAGAGTAATGGAGAATTTGAACTAGTTAGACATAAGGATAGAGACAATAAACAGAAACAATACATCAAGGAAGATATTTAAAGCATAACACAAGATTGCATATTTACACAAAAAATTGCAAAGGATCACTAGACAGAAACTAGTTCTTGCTTAGACTATAGCATAGAACAGAGGTTGTGAATTAAAATGAAGAAATAAAACTAGGTGTGAATAAAAAACCTTCCATAAATGTTTGGTCAGGTATTTACCAAGGGGTTTAAATGATTGCAGTGAGTCTCAGCACAAACAGAATAAAATAGAACATTTTAGAAGCAATTCCAGGAAGTATAAAATAAAAACTGAACAGAACTACAAAAGAGCAGTACAAGCCACTGAACAAGCAAATGTATTTAATGTCAAGCAAAGTTTTGGATACCCAGGGCGTAGTTATACCTGAGCAAGAACTGTAAAGGCCACTGGCGTGTCTCATATCTGGTCTCTGCTCAGAAACATACTGAAGATATTTCTGATCAATGTTGCCAGATTCTTGGCATTTCTGCCATTTTCTTTCAATTCCCCTCTCAATTAAACACAGAAAAATCAACCCTACTTTAAAAATACTGAATTAATGGCAGCTTTACATCAAGAATGAGCAGAGAAGAGATGTAGTATTTATAAAACGTCCATTTAAAGAACTCAGATGACTTATTTCTGAGGAAAAAATTGTTCATATTTAAATAACAAAAGATATCGAGGCTTAGCCAATAAAATAAATACTACACTAGAGACATACTATTAATCCATCCTTTTTCAAATCAGTATAAATCAGGATATAATATTAAAGAGAAGGAAATGAAAACTGGAGAGGGAAGAGGTAGAAAATAAAGGCAAAACCAGCCATACGACATCTAGAAAGAAAGTTCTGATGATGTGATATTGATCTCATCTTGATAAGCAGTAATAAATTCATTTTCAAAGTAATCTGTAAGCTAATATTGGTAGAAAAAAAAAATCAGAGGTTATACATAGAATGCCAATTCAATATGCTCTGAATTTAAATTGTTTTATAAAATGATGAAACCAAATCTGCTAGAAATACTTACAAGCAAATAAATATCCACTGTAGCATCTACAACCCAAACAATAGCAAATGTTGGTAAAAGAATGAGAAACAGACAGTGAATTAGTCAGCTTCTGGTCAATAAGTAAAATGATTATTCTGTACTCTTTGCTTACTTTGGCTAAAAGGAATCACACTGGGAAAATTAATTGGATTTTGTAAAGAAGCATGGTTTGAAAAAGATCAAAGTGTTCTTTAGAATAAAAGTTATTTTTTAGGTCATGATTTTGTGGTTGCTTCTTAAATGTGAGGCAATCCAAGAAGCAATTGTTTTAAAAGAACAATATGTCAGTGATTGAATAGAAACCTGAAAATAGCAAAAACAAATTAGTGACAGAGGGGTACATAATGAGAACAGAGACCAAAAGAAATGGATGCAAGATTCAAAAACCAAACCAACCAAACAAAAACAACATAGAAGGCAGCTTTTTGACCATGCCTGGTTTTCATTTTTGTTGTTGCCTTCCCCATCCACCCCCCTCCATGAGATAAATATTGATTTAAATCTCAAGTTCAGAACTGGAATCATAAACAATGCTTTTGTTCTGTTATTAGGTAAAGATTATAGCCAGGCATACAACCCCAACTAAACAGTCCAACTGCCACCACTAAAATGACTCATGCAAGTCAGTGTCTGTAGGAAAAGACCCTGTGGCTGTATCTACCCTAGATACTGGGCCAGGGTCTATTTTCTGGCTTCTAGACCAACTGAAGGATATCCATAAGTCTAAAATAGGTTGGCTGTGCTTAAAGTGTTGAATGGCAAAAGCATGTGGTTTGGGTTAATGCCTAAACCATGGCCAACATTTGTTTGCAAAGGCAGCACTTTGCCCAAGCAAAAAAGTGTATCAAGAACCACGATGATAGTTTAAGACTTAGTGTAATGCTGTGTATTCTTACTAGTACAGATGCAGGATGCAATTAGGGCTGTTCTCATGAAGAATTAGTGTTAATAAAAAATAATAATAATAAAAAAAATTAAAATCTACCTGAATATTTGGAAAACTTCAACAGAGAAAATGCATTTTACTGCTTAAAACATGTGAGGAACTGGCTCTTCATTAGAGGCTTCACCCTTGAATTTACACTGGTGTCTTACAACACCACAAGAAAGTAGTTTGCTTGTCAAAACTGCACTGAACCTATGAAGGTGTTAAAGCAACCAAACATGGTTAACTGCTAACATGAACAACAGTTGTGTAGAGCTTGATCCTGCGAGGACCTGAGAGCTTGTTGGCATGTGGCCTCACATCCTAAACACTTACATTCAGGATTTCGACTTGCAGCCGCTCCTTTCTAAGAAGTCTTTCTGGATGCCAAAGGGTGAAAGCTTTGCTGGAGCAATGTAGATCTGGGTAGGGATCTAGAAGCAGCCGTTGACATAATTAAGCACAGATCTGCAGCTAACAAAAGCTACTCCATTTATGCTGTCTTCCCTAGGAGACAGATTAATTATACTCAAAAAAGATTATTTTCTGGAGCACGGAAAAGAGAGAAAAAAAAAAAAAGGTCCTAGTTTAACACAAATTACATTAACTGACAAAATGACATACTTGTTTGTCTTGCTCTGTCCCTAGTTTGTCATAATTAATGCTGGTTTCAGAAAAACTTGCTCTTTCCTTGTTGTGTGTTGTAGAAAAACACACAAGCACATACTTACTATGTAATACACTTATGTTTACATACACACACATAGAGCTATTGGAAATTCTGAAAGCGAAAAGAAAACCATGGCTGTAGATCCCATTCACTGTCACAGAAATTCCTTGCAACATAGGGGGAAAAAAAAAAGAAAAAAAAAAAAAGTGGTTTTGAAGTTAACTAACAAATTCCTCTAAAGTTCTTCTATACAGCTTAATGTGGTTTGCCATATTCATGATGCCATTCAAGAGACAAAAAGTACAGATGGCTTTTTAGAGGCTGACCATCGTCACAGCTCTCCTATAGAGTATATATCTTATGGTCATACTTGTGCAAAAGATAAAATGACACCAATTGCTAATTGCTTCTGGTCAAAAGATTATACCAGAATGTTGTGAAATCTAATGATCCAATGACAAAGCAATAAACTGTATTCTTTAACAAAAGATTTCTTATAAGGCCCAGAGGATTAAGTGTTTATAATGCAGATTTCAGAAATGGTTGTTTATTCTTCTTGCTTAGCTTATTCCTGCAGTATGAGCAAGACATATGCCAAAGACTGAACGTACAGCAGGGTAGCCTTTTTGCATTAACCAATGCAGTGAAGTTAATTAAATCATAACAACGAAATCTGACTGTTTTGGAGAAACCTGTTCAGAAATGTGAGTAATTTTAAGAAATAACGTACTTTGGTTGACACATATGCCCATCATTATGGATGAAGTTACACAGTGGATGAATCTCACAGTGTGTCAGTTTGAATTATATCTTTTCAGCAGCATTTTCAGTTGTCAAAACAACCTGTAGGAAAGGTTTTTTTCCTTTTGCTAAGCTTCTAAATCATTTTTTCTGGAATCACTGAAAATTTCTGTCCATCTCTTCGAAGTTTTATCTCAGTTAAATGTCTTGGCCAGTCAGACTAAAATTTAAAGGGAAAAATATAAAGGGTATAATCTGAAACATGCTCAAACTGAAAATATTTGCGCTTTTGAATAGTAAAAGAAATGACCCACAATCAAAACGAGCCTACTGGTGAATCTGGAATAATCAGAATAAAATTGTTGACTTCATTATTTCCAAACAAACCCTAAATGAAATTACTTTTAACTCTATTTTTAATTTTTCTTGCATTTATTAACACATCATATTTTTTCATTTGCTTTTCATTACCATCCTATTGTTAAAAGCTGCATTTTAATTATTTGGAAAAATTAATTCAGATATAGTACAAATAACAGATAAAACTTTTTTTTTTTCTTTTTTTTTTTTTTCCTACAGAGCTCTTGTATATATACTTTGAGATATGTGAAGTAATAGTTTTGCATTTTTTCTTATCTGGCTCCTGTTGATTGCTAACATTGTAGGCTTTATAATTCCATAATACAATGAGTAGAAACACCAGTTTAAAACTTCACTCAATATTCATTATTGTGCAGTAAAAATTCACATGCAGGAGAGGAATAAGTGTGAATGCATTTAATGTGTT
Source organism: Nettapus auritus (assembly GCA_011076525.1). Taxonomy (NCBI): domain Eukaryota; kingdom Metazoa; phylum Chordata; class Aves; order Anseriformes; family Anatidae; genus Nettapus; species Nettapus auritus. Next base: position 198,144,418 of record CM021765.1, read on the forward strand.
ATCAATAATTTTAGATTATTTAAGATAAGAGCTAGATTTAATTTCACTTATTAAAATCCTAAACAATTATTGAACATTATTTATTATTATTCATTGTTCAAAATATGCTGCAAATTTATTAATGCTTTAAAATACCTTCCTGTGACCAAAAACATGATAAGCAATGAATCAGAACAGCACCATCAAAATCTCACTCTATTATCTTCAAACTGCAGCTTCAAACTGCAATCAGTACATCAGCTCTCTACAAGGACAAGATGTAAAGTTGGAGTTAATGCTATCAATGACACTGGAATGGGGTTATATCAGGTTAACATAACGCATGTTCGCATTTGTTGACTCATTTTAAATGTGTTCCCTTCACTGTTGTTATCAAACTCAAATATGAGCCATGACTGTAAAATGTTTATATGCTGCAAAGAAAACCTTTACAATTTTGATTTGAAAGATCCAATGTTTTCATAGCATTAAAAAAAGACATTGCATCAAAGAGTTTATAGAAAAAAAAAAAAAATAGAAACAGTAAAAAGCAGACAGAGACAGGGGATCAAAACTGGGAAAGATTTCACTGTGTGCGTGCATCCCACATTCAGTCACGCAACACTTCCAGCATGCTGGTTCCTGTGGGCATTGTGGAAGACTGTCATTTACTTCAAGAAATGTAGTTGGATATATTTTTCATGCGCACTTTCAGCATGCCACATTTGTCACCGTGTGACATTCCTGAGGCCTTGAAATCCTCTGTCACCCCATGGCCTCAACATAAGCAATCACGTCCCTCTAGACAACTGCTTTAGGCAGCAGCCACGTGCGTGTGGTAAGCCTGGGCCTCCTCCCTCTGCACTCTTCTCCTTAGTGCACCAGACCTCACTGCACAGCTCCACAAGTGGGCCCTCCATCTCAACATTAATAATAACTGCAGTCTGGGCTCCAGACAGTCCTCTGGGTACTTCACTTGGTATCTAGAGGACTCTCCTACCTCAGCTTGGCACAAAACAACCTGTCAGAGATGTTTAGACAGGTCCCTCATGCTTTCTTTCAGGGATCTCCTAGCACTTATAAGGATCAATTGGGAAATAGTTGTGCACTGTTTTCACTGTTCTTCTTCTAACCCTTATCTTTTCACTGTGTTACATGCAGGAAAACCTGATGTAGGTGGGCTCCCACCTTGTCATGTTGCCAATGTTACCTTACTGCTGCCTTTGGATATTTGGCTGTCTTTATCTATTCGGTACTTTCATCAGCTCTCAGAGACACTCCAACTCTTTTTATTCTGTTTTAAGAATGCTTTACTGATATCTGCAACTGGGCCTTATAGGAACTATTGCAGAACAGTTATGACATGCTAAATTCATTAAAATACTGCCCCGTTGATGAGAACTAACAAGCCCCAACAACCTTTATCAGAGACATGAAGAAGCAAATCTCCACAGCCAGTAAAAATACAAAGAATACTCTAGGAATTCATCTCACTATTTAATATCTAAATTTCTTACACAAAAGGCATTTGAGGACTTCTTGAATACCATTAAATAATTATTCCCAGATAAAAACTGCATTAAGAGATACAATTGAACATACATAATAATTTAAGGTAAAACACATTACAAGGATATATATTTAGCCCCAAGCAAGATTTACAAAACTAGGAAGCTTACAGATCTGGTTATACCAAAAAGAAAACCAAGGCTTTTCAAGAGTTGGAAATGTGAAAACTGCTGCCTCCAAACAGAAATGATGGCCACTGTGAATAAGGAGGCAGCATGCCTTTGGCATCAGAGCTATTGAAAACATTGCATCCATTTTCTAAAAAGGAAAATTCTTTGTGGAACTCTTTGCATGAAAATATCATATGGCAACCTCTGTTAAAGAAGGCACTCAACAAATCTGACTTCAAGTACTAAATAATTTAAGAGACCTGTTAATAAAGCTGTTTTATAAGCATGTTTACTTGTAAATTTTCCAAAAAATGGTTTATAAAGTAAGTTATGTCACTTTGAATAATACATTCCACTCTTGATATACAAGCAAAATCCCAGCTTTTGGCATTAAAAGCCAACTCACTATAGAACCATTAGTCATGCTTCTAGACTTCATTCATTTTTGCCTGGAAAGCACATGGACTACCCTATAATGTAAGCTAAGAGACTTAGGACCCCAAGTCAAATCAAATAAAAAGACTTAGGGATATGGTATCTTTCTGAAGTCATAGAGGGATTTTTGAAAATTGCACATAATTAACTGAATGCAATAAAATAATCAACCCCCTTAAAATAACAAATTATTCTTATACTTAATGCAAGATTCCTGTCCCAAAATACATTACAAACCATGGTGCTCACAACCATTAGTTATGCCCGAACACAAAATCAGCTCACTCAGGCAGTGCATACTAAAGCTTGTATAATAGCTTGGTTCCCCAGCAGATCTCAAAGCACTTTACAAATGAAAATGGACTGATATGACAATTGTTGGACATGCATAGCTTCCACTGGTCACAAAATGCATCTCAAGGTTAAGCCATAGTTAAAGAGCCTGTTTTTGCACATTACTCACTAAAACTCTCCCTGTCTTCAAGACCCAGTAAACTAAGCAGGGATGCTTTGGTGAATGGGAAGTGCTGAACAGGGCTCTCATGGAATTTCACAACATTCTTATTATCATGCTCCATTACTCCTTGCTACATCACACCTCATTTTACAAACAACACCATATAAAGGATCAAAGCATTCTGCAATACCATAACAGTAGAAGAACCTAGAGGGAAAAAAAAAAAAAAAAAAAAAAAAAAAAAAGTTGATAAGCAATGCAAATGTAAGTGGTGGAGTTAAGAAGAACCCACGATGCCTGGATGTCAATCTTATGCTTTAACCTCGAGGTCAAGAAGCCCTCTTCTGCTGTCATTGCCACAACAGACCATGAACTGAGAGTGAAAATCTGTGGGGAAACAAGGAAAATATGAGAAAGCACCTCTTTGGGCTTGGAAAATAGAAAAATAAAAAAGAAGAAAAAAATCACAGATGTCTTGTTTCTGATAACTATATGGCAAGACTGAGGACCGGTGTCTTGTATGTATATGCAAAGCCAGTTCAAGACTCTTTTGAAGTGCAGGCAAAAGTGATCTTTCCTGCCCCAGGAATAAAATGACAGGCTAATTCTTCAAGGAAAAGGAGGGAAACAGAGAGAAGGGGCAGAGCTGGGATGGAGAGGAAAGGGAGAGCCTCAAAGAGCCAAGCTCATCCCTCTTCTGCCAAAGAGGTGAGGGACACCCTGATCCCTCCTCCAAAGCTGGAGGCAGCTGCCTACACAGCTTTCCAAAGCTCTGGCACAGGCAAAACAGGCAGATGGGGTTATTTTACTACCCTTTCAGTCTGCAGCCCTAGTCTGCTGCCTGCTCTTCTATGCTTTAAAGCCGCCTTGCTTACACAGCCCAATGTAAATTTTTTCATTCATGTAAATGTTTAGCTTCAGCTAGCTTTGCAAATGGTTATGCTATTATTTTCCCTGGAAATAGCTACAGAAAATTGAAAGCTGCATTCTCTCCTATGCGTGCATCAGAATCCAGAAGATTAAACAATTTAAATATTTCTTTCTGAATAAATGTACCCCTCCCCCCCCCCCTTTTTTTTAACATTATCCACCATTTTTTTGGTGCTCCCCATTAATTATTTGGAAGTTTTATAGCTTTCTTTGAATTCATACTAGGTTTTCCAGCCATTATATTTTTAAATTCACAGACAAGATTTTTAATACATTGCCTACTGCAGCCATAAATCACTTCATGTGTTAGAAAGCAGATTGCTCAGTAATTGACATTTTATTTACTGTACTGATGCAAGCAATTTAAATATGACTGAGTTTTCAAACTTGGAAAAAACGTAAAGAGAAAGGGAAGAATGCAGTATAAGTGTAAACAGCAATCAGCAGTCATTGTTTTCACTTGCGTTACAATTAATGTTTTTTTTTTTTCCTTTTTTTTTTTTTTTTTAAACATACTAAGACAACTTTATCTACCACTTGTGACTCAGTCTGCTGTTAAGATTTCAGTATCAACTACCTTTCTCACGTCATTGTTCTCCAGATCTAGAAGGAAACAATACACCCTCCCATGGATGTGGTAAGAGGAGCTAAGAAAAATGTATGATTTATCAGTCACTAAACCAGAAACAGATTGACAGATTTCAAAGGCAGAAGCACTCCTAAGGGGAAGACCAGGGATTTATGGTAGACTATCACAGAAAAGCTCCCTAAGTGAAAATGCCATACTCTTTTTCTTTTTTTTTGTTTTTTTTTCTTTTTTTTTTTTTTTTCTTTTTTTTTTGTTTTTTCCCCACAGAATTTAAAACTCTCTCATAAGAGCCAGAACAATTATACTAGTGGCAAATATCGACTTTTCTGGTAGATTTATTACTCTATTACCACAAGATCTATTCTTAACACACACAATACAGTATCACATCTGGACCTATATTCACCCAGAAAACCGTTCTGTTACTGCTTTGGGCCCATATTTGGACAGCCTAAAGCTTCCCTGTGTCTAGCCTTTCCTATTGGGTGTCTTGGCATCTTCAAAGAGATAGTATCAAACAACATTTGGCATGTTGGTAGGCACATTGGCAGGCACATTAGCTTTAAGCCATCTGAATCTGGGCTTTTAACACAGCATCTCAGTGAAGTGAATGTCATATGACGTTCAGTGCAGAAAGGCACTAGTAGCAATTTTCTCTCCTAGAACAACTTAGTAACATCAAGGAAGCCACTACCGTTATCTTTTGTAACATGGAAGAGAGTATACAAACATAAACAAATGATATATGTATATTTTATCTATAGATGATTCTTTTATTTTTTAACCTTATAGTAAAGCCTGAAACCTGTGATATTGTTTACTTTTTCAGCAGCCTTAAGTTTTAACATGTCTCTCTAAACACATCTTTTGAACACTAAACACTTATTTTGAAATACCACAGAAAGATCTCCAAGAGGAGCACATCAGGAAAGGAAATGTAAATTAAAGAGCATAAATTCAACTTGTTTCATGACAGCAGTAATCTGCACCCCTTTTTCAAAATAGGTAGTTTGCCAGAACTGGTGTCTCTATTACTCCTCCTAAGATGTTTAATTTTGGCCCTCAACCCCAAATATTCTCATTTGGAACATAATCCTACAACTGGACTCAGAGCAAGGAAAGGAGGCATCTCGTAAGTTCCTGTCTACAGGAGATCCAGGGAGAAGTGATCACAATTCCAGGAAGAGAAAGTGTGAAGATGAGGTACCCAAACTGTACCAAAAGATACCACAAAAACACTTTCAAATGGAAATACTTTAGGATTTTTCTGAATTCCTAAAGTGAGAAATTTCATTTGGCAGATGAAGATTTCCACAGAAGCCAACTGGATTTGTCTGAAAGTCCATTTAGTAAAACTCCATAAATTCCCATTAGGAACTGATTTAAACAGAAAACTGTTAATCGTTCACTCACTTCTAATTGGTTAGAAAACAGCTTTGGAGGTAAAGCCCAGGCTCCAGCCAGGCCTGCCTCATCCAGCCCTCTAGCCCAGAACTGATGATGCAGTCACTATGCTTCATTCATAGTACTGTGAAGTCATTTCATACAGTTATTACATATTTGATGGAATTTTATCATTTTTGGTTGAAACAAAATAGTTATGGGGACAAGACAGAATAAAGCAGTTGGTGTCCTCACAATCATCAACATTTTTCTTTGCAGCAGTTATCTCTATCATGATGAAGATACTTCCTCTCTATTTAGGTTGTTATATGACAATGCTAAATGTATGCAGCTTGTGAGTAATGAAATCAATTTACAAACTCTTTATTCCAGTGCAGGGTGACAGCTTACAGTGAAACTCCATACAGTTCCTGTATAATAATTGGCACTTGCATTGCTCTCTACACTTCCAAAACACAGTTATTGGCTAACTCATAATACACTTTACTGATCCTTAAGGATGGCTGCATTGGTTAACAAAATAATCAGAGAGGTAAACAAAGTGAACCAAAGGGTCAGTATCCACTGACTGTCAGAACTCCACTGTTTTGCCCAGTGCTGTTCATTACACTTTAATTCTGCATTTTTGTAACCACAGACCATATAATTTTACATTTTTGCTAAATCCAACCCAAGAATGATAAGAATGAATTATCGTCTGGAAATAAATACCGAGATAGGCTTACAAACAGCTGGGAAATATTAATAGCATCCCAAGAAGATACTTACTTACACTGAGTTGTTTTCCCCTATAAAGGAGCTGGATTTCTAAGATAGGTGCCAATTTCATAGCATCTAGCACACATGCAGAGCGTACTATTCCCAGAAAAAAGTAATGCAGTTACACTATTACTGGGACACAAGCTAGACCACCTATATGTTACCCTCCAAGCCATAAAGGCAGATCACCCTTATTGAAATCTAGCTTAGATAATTAAAACCATTTGAACGGCCTCTGATGCAGATGGTGGGGTTCTTCACACAAAATTTTGCACATACAAACACGTGCACATGTGACATAGTGGAGGTTTAAAAAAACAAAAGAAAACAAACAAACAAAAAAACAACAGCACATTGAAAGCCATCACAGAAAAAAAAAAAAAAAAAAAAAAAAAAGCCTTATAGCCACAACTGAAGTGCCCAGCTATACAACAAATTGTCATCACTCACTTCACAAATGACATCACAGAAAGGTTAGTGTGCCAAGTTCTTGCTACTTTGCAAGTAACTTGCTACTCTGACACTTGGTCCCTATTACCACATGCATGTCTCCATTATTTAGGTGATAGCTAACAAAAGCCCTACTCAGGGATACTTTTCAGACCCATGTTCATAGAGTTTTTTATGTTGATATAAAAACTTTTGCAAAAGCAAACACAGAAAACTATTCTCAGTCATCTCCTCTGCATGCTCCCACATGATCTCTCCCTTCTTGGTACAAGAAAGAAGGAAGACTCAGGTATGCCACTGCAAATGCAGGAGGACTCTAAAATGTGCCTAAGCACTATATAGATACACATGGAAACGTGTTGCATGTCACCCTTAACAGAGTGACAAAGATTTTATCAAGATTTATGGAGTTTGGCTGGGGATGCATCCCACCATCCACAAGGCAAGACCTGCCCTGACACATATACATAGTTTAGCACCACGTAAGGATATGCTGAGTGCTGAGTGGCAACATTTCCTAAAGCGGCTGATGAGCTTGACAACTTCAATGTTCGGGGCCAGATTTAGACAAACATAATGATCAAGATTTACTGAAAAGCAAAAACAACAAAAAGCCTGTGCTGTTTCTCTCCAAGATAATGAAAAATTCTTAAGCACCAAGCAGCACCAATCATCAATTAAAGGGTTTTTGTATGTTTGTTTGTTTTGAGGCTGACATGATATAACTTTTTTTCAATGATTCTCCAGTTAATAAAGTACTGAGATTGACCAAAATAAATAAATAAATCTGATTATTTCTCTTGTCAACTGTCAGGTTAGCAGCCATTAAAAAAAAAAAATCAAAAAAAAAAAAATCTGTAAGACAGAATTATGTAGATCAAGGTCATAGAAAAGGGGGAATTTATTGTACAGGTAGCTCAGGTAGTAAAGATTTCCAGAGACAATGAACTGACTTGCTGAAAATCAGTTTTATATCAAGCACAGCTAAACAAGTGTATGATCCAATACCATATAGCTTCTTATTCTTCACACACAAAATCTAAGAATGTGTGGCATATTACAGCTGTGAAGCAATCCATTGAACGCATCCCATGCAGCTCTTAAAATCTGACCCTGGAGACTCCCCAGATTCCAGTTTCCAATGGCTGTGTGTGCATGTGTGTACTTATGTGAGTGCATAGCATGTTACTTGTTGGCATTTCTGTGCTTCATAAACATTACACATCCATTAAATATACCCCCAATCAATATCTATACTTTCATAATATCTCTCTTATGTTGTCCCTCTCAGTAAATAAAGCCAGGAAGGCACACAAAGCAGGGCAACCATTTGCTGTTGTAAGTGAATCAATTTAAAAAGCTGTGCATGCCAGGGCAGTGTTCAGGAGCAGCTGAGAGTTCTTCCATTTACATCTTTCTCCCTCTCTATTTAGATAGTTTATACTGTATTTTTTTTCTTCTCACACTCTGCCATCATCCTCACCCATATTTTGCAAGTAAAAATAAGCTGATTTACCTAGATGTCAAAATGCAAATAAATAGATTATCTTTGTCTCCTTGCTTGCCTTGAAACTCTTTAATTTTAATTTTATATCACAATACCATTTTTTATGATACTTTGCAACTTTACTCCCACCATTAAAAACAATGATTGTACTAATTTGCCTCAAAAATAATCCCTGAGATCATGTTGTTTAGTGAGTAAAACAAAGGCACAGTTGAGGTATATGTCTCTCCACTGGCTATGGACAGACTTCAGGGAACAAGCTTCGCCAATGGCCCCATTTAATTGAAACAAACAAACAAACAAAAAAAATAATTTGTATTTGCATAGCTCTGCAATATCATTAAAAGAAAATCCCTGAGTATGTCAGGAACTCAGTGTGTCATTTTAAAATAAGAATTATGCAGGTGATAGAGCACTGGCACAGGTTGGCCAGAACAGTTGTGGAGTCTCCTCCTTGGAGAGAAGGATTCTGTCACCTCCCGTGATATTTAGCAATGCTACCATAACAGCTTTCACTTTCTGTCACACTTAAAGGCTTTTATCAGCATAAGAGACCTCCACAACCAGGCTGCAAGCCCTAGATGCATTGGGAAACCTTCATCCTTTAATACCACAGAGCTCAATTCTCTCTTATAGTTGTTCTTTTGCCTTTCTGAGGTTTTACAAGCAGGGGGTTTTGCAAGCAGGGGAAATGACACCAGAGATTCTCTCTTCAATTTGTCTCTTTCTAACTAAACACAAGAGCAAACACACCCTGAACTTACAGAGGAGATTTAAAAGCCATATATACTTTTTTTCTTTTCTTTAGAAGATATTCAAGAGCCCTCCAAAAAGCCCTAGAAGAATATGCTCTTTTAATTTCAAACCAAAGTATTTTGTTTGCTAAGCACTTTTACATGGATTACTGCAGAGAAAGCTTAAGTTCTTAGAATTCATATTATCTGGGGACATAAGCTGATACAGTGATTGTACAGAGGCCTTTATTTGAGTCTTAGCTTAAACACACGAGCATCAGTTGATAGTGTGAAGTCTCATCTGGTTTATAGACTGTTCTGTATTTTCAGTCATGTTTCTACATGAAGTAATTCACCTGAACGCAGAGAACACCAGTTGCTGGAAGTGAGATCCTGAACTCTATTAAAATGAAACACGTTTGACTCTTTATATATAAAAATATTTTTATTGCAGAGTCTTTACATGTGATAGGACAAGGAGTAATGTATTTAAACTAAGAGAGGGGAGGCTTAGACTAGATGTCTAAAGAAGGAAATTCTTTACTATAAGGTGGTGAGGCTCAGGTTGTACAGGTTGCCCAGAGAAGCTGTGGATGCCCCATCCCTGGCAGTGCCCACAGCCAAGCTGGATGGGGTTCTGGGCAACCTGGTCTAGTGGGAGGTGTCCCTGTCCATGGCAGGGGGTTGGAACTGGATGGGCTTTAAGGTCCTTTCCAACCTAAACCATTCTGTGATTTTATGACTTAATAGCCCAATCACCCAGGACCAGTTTCAAGTTACTCTAGCAACATCTAAATGTGAAGTTGTGCAAGTTATCATGAAGACCTCGAAAAGCAGTAGCTATGAAATAGGACAGGCAAACTAACTGTAATTAAAGGTGAAATACAAGTGACATTGATAGTAACTAAAAAACAACCATCAAAACAAACAATGTATTTGCAACAAAATGTACCTCTTTTGGATAGATTACATTTCTTTTCTAAACAAAAAGCACAATTATGAACTGAAAAAAGAAAGGAAGTAAGAGAAGAAAAACAATGCAATGGGCTCTGAGCCCATAATTTCAATTTTTCCCCCTCAGTCTGGTTCTAAAGCAAATCTTCCTTGGGCTTCCCTCACTAAGCCAGCTACATGCTCTCTATTGTGGATCCCCACACCTTCCCTACAGGGAAACTCAAGAATGTGGTCAGGAATGTACCAGTCTGTTATCATAGACACAAAATCAGGGTATTATTTTAAAAGAGAAATGGTTTCTATAATATCACTTCAGTTGCAAAATTGATATTTCTATTATTGCCACGGAATGATTAAAAGGCCAGTATACAATCCACACATCTCTTATCCCTAGCTGCAAGTTCATGTTTTCCAGAAATGCTGTCACATTAGGTCAAAAACAAGGGGAAAAGGTTATCAGCTTAGTGACATTTAAAATAGGGAAGAAAAGTAGGAAGAAACTTGATCCCACATTTAACAGTAAAATTAGCAGCTCCAAACATAACAGCTGTTGCAAAAATAAAATTGATTCTTTATTTGTATTCCCAATAAGACCAACTTCTTACTGTATGAGTACCTTAATAAAACAGTCAGAACAGGAACTTACTGAACTTAATTAATAAAATGCCGAGGAAAAGCAATTTACATCCTCCAGTATGAGGTTTTAACAGATACACTATTTTTTCTGTATATATAAATAGAATTAAGCATAAAGAACTATCTACAAACAGTGAAAAACAAAGTAGAGTCTGCACTAACTGAAGCTCAAATGGAAGTGCAGAAGAAAAAAAAAATCACCACCATGACTTCAAGCTATCACATTTACAATGAAAACAAGAGAAGACAAGTTTTAAAAAGAAATCACATTTTCCATGCACAATTTCCTATAGCTGACATAGACAACCTTACAGAAGAATATACTATTTAAGGAAACATAAAGCCTGTTGACAGAAATATCTAAATATATCTGAATTATGAAAAGAGTACTTAAACTGAAAGAGTTATGAAAATGAGCATCGAGCAAGCTCAGGAGTCTATAAGGAAGCAGCAACTGCAGTCCAACACACTGCGATGGCTACATTACCCACATGCCCCAAATCATAGCATTAACATGATAAAAGCTTTAAGCTTCAACTAATACACAGTGTTAATGAATCTGCACATAAACATTAAGAAAATAAATGAAGCCATAGCTTGTTTCATGCATAGTAAGTATTGGTTATTTCAGTCAAAGCAAATAATAATAATAAAAAAAAATAGAACTGTACTTTTTTGAAAATATGACATTCAGTGTTGGACAAGGTACAGTACATAACTGTGCTGGGAACGTGCATGGTGAGGATTGCTCAGATAAATAGAAAGGAAATGCTACCATTAGAAGGGAATAAGAAGATTTTTTATTTGTCCTTTTCATTTTTAATATGGATTGTGGGTTTCCCCTCCCGTTTTTTGCATGCATGTTTTTTCTTTTTCCTCCACGTGAGGAAAGACAGCATAAAGTTTGAAAAAAAATTCTGAGGCTGAAAACTTTGGTCCAACACTGTAAAAAAATGTAGTATATTCTCAGTCGTATAAACTAATTATAGGCAAAATCTATACCTAGGGTATAATCCTATACTGCCAGACAAATGTAGGACTATCTCAGCAACTGCTGCTTTTGTCCTGAGGGTGCCAAAGCTGTATTTACAAGATCAAAAGAAAGAAAACCAGCAAATGTCAATCACAGCATCTAACCACGCACATGCTGACATAACCTGGAGCACTCAAGGATTAGTTTAAGTGCCAGAGTTTTAGATTTTAAGCATTCAAATATAATTTGCTAGGATTTGATATATTACATGAAGTTGTGGGTTATTGTCATGTAATACTGCAGAAGACCTTAACTTATACAGAAATCTCTGCAACAAAGAAGCAATTTCTTGCTTACTGAACTGCTGCACTTCTCTTAAAGCACTACATGCTAAAATTATTAGGAGAACTAGTTTTTCCATTGTCACCTGAAGGCTGGCTAGTCTCTCTTCAGTGGGCACTTCATGGAGAATCACAGGAGGCAGAGGCCTGACATTTAATCAGTTGGAGAAAAGAGTCTACTGTTCTGTAAATTGGTTTAAAAACAAAACAACCCCCCCTGTATCAGTTAATAAGGAAACCAGTGAAGTTGGAGACTCGACTGTAAAAAGAAGCTAGCAGAAGGAAGCAGCTTTTTATATTTCTACCTGAATGAGAGGTAAAAACAACTCTAAGATAAGGAATTTTGTAATATATTCTGTATACTCTACCATAAAGTACAGCTTTCTTATTTGTGTTACTACTTCCTTCTATATTCTCTTAACTTAAAAAATGGACAAGCTTCTCAATGAAATTCACTTACTGAGCTTCAGGAAGACAACCAAGGAAACATACTTCTTATCTCTTGTTTTTATTAATCTTTACAGTGGTGACATGTTCCAGCTGAAGAGAAGGAAAAGATTTTTCAAGCCCCTTTGGTCAGTAGGACAGCATTCAGTGGAAGTATTACTACATGCTTATCCTGCTCTTTCCTCATTCCCTGAGCTGTTGGCTACTGTTTGAAACAGGATCCTCAGCAAATGGACCTTTGGCCAGATCCAGCATGGTCAATCCTAGATTATGTTATATACTCTAATACATGTGCACGAAATATAACCTTAGTGTCATGCATTCTTTGGCAACTAGATATGGGGACTTCTATATGAAGGCCAACTGCTGTAATGCAACTATTTAAGTAGTTAAGCTGTATCAGTTTTCAACAGCTGAGAAAAGGGGCCTTTAAAAAGAACATTCATATTTCAAGGTACAGAAGAGATCTATAAAAAACAAATAAATAAAGTTAATTATTCTTCCTATATATTTTGTATCTAACTTATCTAACATCTGAAAAGGCTGAACACCTGAATCAGGAATGTGTGTGACCATTGTACCAAAGTAGGTGACAAATGTTTATATTTTTTTTTATATTTTCAAGGCAGGAGCAGGGAATGAAATGGAGGTAAGAGCTAACAAACATCCATGACTGCTCAGGAAGAAAGACCTGTAAGAATGACCTCTGGATTTCTACTCTCGTATTTTAAGAGCAGGTTTTGTGCACCAGTAGGTCTGAGGAAGGCATAAAACAAGGAGCATGCTTTTGTAAAAGCTGATGCTGTTTATTAAAGTTAGGTCTGTTACAAGGCTCTGTGCAAGCCTCCCAGGTTCATGAACAAAAGAACTGAATAGTGAATTTATTATCTTTTCTGCCATGAGATGCTTATAATTGTAAGTGTAGCTCTCCAATAATTTCCACAGCTAGTGCCTTCAAAGACAGATGCTGCCTATCACAGTATCTCCATCTGATACTATTTTTCTAACCTAAAAGTTACTCACTACACAGCAGACTGAGCACAGTGATATCAAGCAAGCAGCTACCAGCTTGCTCCAAAGGTGATAAAGCAGAAATTCTCTCATTGTAACAACTTTTCAGCCTCTTCATTATGAGCTGGTCTAATCAATAGGTAATCGATGAATGTTTTCCCTATATGCCAGCTGTTCATAAAGCAAGTTAATTGGCTTGGTGGAAAGATTGAAAGCACCTGGAACTTGTGACTGGTTTAACAGTTTTCTAGAGAGTGCTGTGAAGGAATAACTGCAGAGAGACTGCAATGCAGCACAACACAGCTTGTAGACCACTGATACTGAATGGCAAGAATCTTAGGACTAAACTCCATCCTTTTCACAATGCTGTAATGGGAAGGAACTTGAACATTTGAGATTAAGGTGTGCAATAAAGCTTTTTAGCGTTTTCATTACGAGTCCAGCATTCTGTCTCCCCAACTCCCAAACTGTGTCTTATAGGACAAATTGTCTCTGTTTTAACTTAAGTTCACTTTTAATCCATTTTAGTGTTCTAGTTTCACTGACAATTTTTCTTTCTTTCTTTTTTTTTTTTTTCTTTCCCTTAATTACTTCTATATTGGGCTGTTATTTAACACTGTTGCCATTAAAAACAAAATATGTCCTACATAAAAATATGGAAATGTACAAAATGTTTGCCTATGTGCAATATAGTCCCATTTTAATATACAAATATTTGTTTAATAAGACCACACTGATCCACCCTATGATGATGAGTCAGGCTATTATTTTGCAGAAGGAAAGGGTATACTCACTAGCTTCATATTTGTATAGTCCTTTAAAAGAAATGTGAGAGTTGCTAGACTGGGGGCAGGGTTAAATTGCTTCTAAGAATATTAAAAATTGGAGAGCAAATCTAATTATGAGGGATTGGTTCCCCTTCTAATTTTGTTCTAAGGAGCTTTTGGTCCTTATATTCTCTTTAATTTCAGTTCAATATTGTGCAGAAGAAGTGAGCAATACATGAATATACAGAAGTCATCTTTTTGAAGCCTGCAGGATTGCTTGTGTACTTTGAATATACACCTCAACACTCACAAGGATAACCAGAGGTAAGAAGGCTCAACATTACTGGACCTTCATTTACACAGTATATGTGTACATGAGATACAGTACACAGGTATTTTCATTTTTTTAAATAAAAGTAAGGAATTACTCAAACAAAGAAAAAAAAAAAAAAACACAAACAAACAAACAGAATGATGGGCATTGTTCCTACATCTATGAACATACTCTCACTGTTGAGGACTGATTTTTAATCTCTGTGATTTGTTTTCCTTTTGCTTCTGATAAAATTGCCAAAAATCATTTCAAGTAATTTGCATTTGTTTGGACTCTCATTCCTCTTTAGTCTCTTCTTTTATTTCTCAGAGATATGAGGGAAAAACAAATGGTGAGTGTACATGCGGCAGACAGGAATTAAAGAGCAGAAGAGCGGAATGAGAAGTTCTTGGTTCCTTATAATACCCCTTGTACATCCATTCTTCTCCTTGTCATGAAAATCACTGCTTGTATCTTCCATTATCCCTTTGTTCACTGTATCCATACTCTTTTACAGAATTTTTTCCTACTTCCAGGACCATTTTCATCTGAGTGCAGCGTGGTTCAGATAAGTGCCATCACCAACCACAAGTCTGACAGCATTCAAAAAATTATGTGATGCTGTTATATTTTGACTGTGCTAGTCTGTGCATTTGTTTATTCCAGACAGGATGACAAACCAAAATGCCATAGTATTAAGAGGAAAAACTATTAAAGTTGATGGCAAGCACTAGATTTTTTGCAGGAGCTGCCATTGTCATGAGATTTGCTTCCAAGTCTATATACATAAATGTGAGGGGTGTTATAAGTTTAGATAAACTTTTGACTATTTGAAACAAGGAAAGTGAAATTTAAAATTTAAAAATTGTTTCCATAGTATTCGCCTCATCTTTGCACAACAAACTTGATCATGTAATTTTGGAGGCATTATTTCCAACACAAGTAAGCTTTGCTTTACTGCATAAAACTAAATTATTGGAAAGTAAGCTTTCCTTACTAACAACTTTAATTGCTAATAATCAGCTGGCTTATAGTATTGACTAGTACTTAAATCATAATCACTTAATACATGCAATATCAATAAAGGTTCACTGAATATTTTTGTTTTGTATTTTTTTGGGAATCATTTCCAAATGCAGAGCCCCTGAAGGAAGCACAGCTGTACAGTTTTAAGACTGTATTTTAAGACTATGTTCCATTCTCGTGCTTCAAGAAAAGATATGATAAATAAGAGATCAGGTGTAAATTTCATATAAAGAAAAAGAGTTGTGCAGTATTTTAAAATAACACAAATATTTATGCTGACATAGAATGTTTGTTTTTACGTATGATCTGTAAATCCCTAAGTAATTTTCTGTGATGGCTACTTAAACAATGCTTTAAAGTATGTTTCATCTTCCTTTGCTATTAGGGATTTATTTAAAAAAAACCCTCATTTCACATCTGTGTCTATACAGTTTGTGTTAACCTACATCTTAGGTTAAAATGAAATAATTTAGCAGCAAGATACAACATGCTGGATGATTACCGAGTGTTCTCACTACCTGAAAAAAAATAGATCATTTTCTATAAAAAGGCTAACTTTCAGGCTCTGTTCTTCACCAGCTCCACTCTTTTCAGAGTGTCTTGAATGATTTGGATGAAACAGAAAACTGGCTATGCTTCGCAGGCAAGTCACACAGTTGGGATTAGTCTGCCCTCAACAGGGTTTTGGGGGAATGGAGCATCAATATAAGAAAAAATGGAAAAAATATGTAGTATAATACTTGAAGGATTTTATCAGCATCATTTGAATTGCATGCTCACCAAAACTGAATTTGACATAGGACAGAGCTGGTAGAATGCAGGGGAACAGTACATCAACTAAAAGTTCAAACATAATAGGAAAAAATCTGTCAAACGGTGCATGCTTTGTGAGTTAACAATGGCATAAAAATTTTTGAAATGCCAGTGATTGCTACAAGTAGTCAGACACCATGGTGATAATTGCAATATAAAATCACTAGACAGCAAACAAGACTGCTGCAACTAACTGGCATGGCTTTATCCAGAATCCAGTGTGGATAGCTATCTGTCATGGAATTCATTTTCAATACTTTTTCTCTGAAATAACTCTGATTATTGCTAACATATTTTGTATTAATATGTTCTGTTTATTTAGCTAAAGATAGGCACTTGCAATTTCATTTGCTCTCATCTACACATTTCTTAGTACAGCCTAATTTATTCTGCTTGGTCACTCAAGTGAAGATAAGCTGGTAAATGGATGCATGATACCAGATCTGAAGCACAATTCTAAGTTTGATAAATAAAATATGTTTTTCTTTTTGTGTGCTATCATCAGGACTCAGAAAAACAAAAGAAGGTATCATGTTTCATAGACTCTGGCAGTACTAATTCATCTTCCCAGTGTCTCTGAAAAAAATGACTAGTAAATCTGTTTTTAGAAACGCAGTGTTTCTAAGTGTATTTTCTCCAAGTGTTTTCTGAGACTTCCATGTGGTCTAGGCAGGGCACAATTATACAGAATCAACAACTAGGGTTCGCAGGTCGTAGTGGGACTTCCGAATTTAGTTAGAAGTGTTTTACTGAAAACTGATAAAATGGTGCCAGCAAGTCTTCACGGACACCTGTAGGTGCAGAAATCCCATGGAGAATGTTTCACAGTGACAACTACTGTGGGGAAAATCTGTCTTTAACTCCTGCCAGAAAGTAATACTCCTGCATGGGATAAATCCTACCCTGAATGTTTTATTTCCTGCTGAATTTCCTGTTGATGCTTTTATTTACAAGGCTACCATTTTTTCTTGTAAATACATGTCATCTGGGGCTAATTGCCCTCTACGTAGAAGGACACAGTCATGAAACAGTAGTAGGGGGAGGCTCTATGCATTTGGCTGGAGAGCTTATCTTTGCTTAATTCTGATCTGGCTGTCTGAAGCAGCTTCGGATCTTCCTGGCATTTCTGTTCATTCTTATCTTTTGCACTGTCTGTCTCCAGAGGAAAACAGAAAACATAGAATAAGCAGTAACAAAAATAAACTGATCAAGTAAACATTGATTACTGTCTTTTTGTATGCACAATTAAAAATAGTTCTGATAGTTGTATAAAAAAAAAAAAAGCTTCTAAAAGCAAAGTCTGTGACGAAAACACAGTCACTTCTTAGGAATAGAACTGACACTTGAATTTTCATTCCAGATAACTCTGATGATAGGCAAAAGCACTGTCTACACCAGCCTCATCCTTTTCAGTGGGTGGCTTTAAAGCACTTATCTTTTACCATATGTCTTTAAGTTTATTATTTTGCTTACCCTCCGGCTGGTATTGTGCTATGATTGTTACCGTCTGCCCTGCTCCTTTTAGTGCCGCTGCAGCCTGCTCGTGGGTAGCACCTCGAAGATCAATACCATTCACCTGCAGAGGGAATGCAAACAACAACAGATCTGAGTAGTTTAACATTAGACAGAAAGATAGAGGTTTTTTTTTTTGTTTGTTTGTTTGTTTAAATATCTGATGGATGTAAAGGTTGTCCAGATGCAGAAGTGAAGGTACAAACTCAGAAATGCTGAGAGGATGTTACCTAAGACTGCCCATGAGGATCTGCACTTACATTGCAAACTTTTTGTTTGTTTGTTTGTTTGTTTGTTTTTGTTTTGTTTTTAATGCTTATCCATCCCTGTTATCTGTCCTCTGCTTTTACGAGTTTCCTGCTCTACTGAGTTTATTTTTGGTGGCCTCTTCATCAATCAATTTCTTTTAAAATATAAGATTTAAAGGTTACATTTTCTGCTGTGCTGGAAGGTCACTGCAGAATACTGCAGGCAAGGAAACTACCAGACCTAGCAAGCCCAGTGTGTACCTTCAGGCGAATGTGGAGATATATGGAGCATCTCTAACAAAAAACACTGGTTGGAGGACTGCCAGAACAGAAATGCCATCTACCATTCTCTTTTCACTCACTCTTTCTCCTATTGCCTAGAAATATCCCCCTATCTTGCACATGGCAGCGAAGGAGTTGAGAACACATGCAGCTAATTTGTGATACAAATAACTCAAAACCCAGGAGATCCCATAGTTTCTGATCCAGAAAACTGCTCTGTGCTATAGAACCATTAATGGTACACACACACATAACTGTCTAGCTGGGGTTTCATGCTTCTGAAAATGTGATTCCATAAGACTCAACATTTTGCTAGTTAGACCTGTCTGTAAATACATTTCTCCACTCTTTTTTTCCTTTACAACAATGAAAGAAAGAAAAAACAAAAACAACACATTTTTTTTCCTAAGCAGTTATTATTTTCCTCCCCTCCTTTCATTGATTGTTTAATATTTCTCCCTATTATATTCACAAAAATGACCACATGACCTCTCCTCATTTATAAAAATAAAAATTAAAAAAATGATTTGAATTGTAACTATTATTCCAAAAACATTCAAAACTACAGAAGATGCAGAATTTTAGAGAAACATGATTTGTTGCAATATCTCAACAATAGTTCATAGGAATTTTAAGTTACTTCACAGAAAAATTGAATTTTTGAGTTATTTTGTCCATATGTGCATTCCACAGTGCAGGGTATGAACACCACCACCATGCTGGTAATGCTTGCTTCATCCACACAGGTATCTCAGACCCTTTAGGGCAGCACAGGAAGGGCATATGAGGCAGCAGAGTACCAAAGGGATCTCAGCAGACAGGAGAGAGGATGAGAGAGTATATACAGGGATGAGACATTTTAAGGAGCACCAAAGTACCTATTGCAAGGTAGAGACCCTGTAGTAGAAGTGTAGGCTGGATGACCACCATACCTAAATAAATATTCTAAGCAAATACTTGTGCCAGAACTACTTTGTGAGAATAGTTATGCATAGGTCTCCATGTTGTTAACATTCATACAGACAATCTGACGCTATGCAGGTTACTCAGTATTCTGGTATTGCCATATTTTAGTGTGTTTGTCTTATGTATTTGAAAGCTCTATATGCTGATATACACAATCTGTTATTTTCTACATTTTTCTCATCTGAAGTATGCAAAATTCATATTGTTTTTACAATTTGTATCTAGATTGTGTACAGGGAGGTGAAAATCTTTACTTACAAGTAATGGACTAATGGACCTGAAAAGAAATTCTGAGCAAATGTAAGATTAAAGACTTCCTAATTTGTCTAACACAAGAGTTCTCAGTTGTCCTGTCTTCTGGTTTGAAAGCAATGGCTTCAAAAAAAAAGGTGGAAGGCAAGATTAACATAAGACACCTGCAAGAAACTTGCTGACATTTAGTCTAGGAATATAGTATCATAAATGGCAATAGAAAAGTGCATTCCAAAAAAAAAAAAAAATATATATATATATATATTGTCATGCATGATACTGACAATACCTAAAGATGAATATAGTGTCAATTAGGACTTAGTTTAAAACCACAGTGGAAGTGGAGAACACAAACTTCCCAAAAAGAGATGTGATTTAGACTACTACTGTGGAAGCAAGGGGTTTTGTGCCCTACATTTACTCAGGGATGATACTATGATCCTTAATACTGGGCAAAGGCCTACCCAGCACTATTCATTAACTCAGGGCTTTAGTCACAGCTTTGGCGTCTCTGGAGGCCTGAAGAGTGTTCTGTCATTTAGGCAGCACAGTGCCTATACCATTCCATAAAGGAAACTCAGCCTGGATTAAGTGTTTCTGAAGAAGACAATTTTGAAACCAAGTCACCTTTCCTTCAAAGCTTGGCCTTTATCTCATTTTCTTTGTTTGTTTTGTTCTATTTTTGGTTTTGTTTTCTTTTTTTGTCAGTATGTGGAGTCCTTGAGAGGCTCCTGAGAGAGAAGCAATAGGATGAACGCAATGAAGAAAAACTTAAAGAAACATTCCTGAATTCCCAAGTGCTTCAGCTGGGGAGAAGCATATGGATGATGTCACCTGGCCAGTTTTACAAGGTGAAAAAAAAGAAATAAGAAATCAATTTATTTAGGCTTAAACTTGAAGACAGTAGACTTCAGAACACAAGCCTCTCTTAATCAAGATATGAAAACACCGTGGTAATCTATAAAAGTTGTATTAACAGAACATCAAACATTAAAAAGCATTAATAAATCACAGTAATATATCTGTAGATAAAAGGAAAGAATGTAGGAAAGAGAAACAAAGCACATGCTTATTGCTCTTCCTCTGCAGAACAATAGTCCTATCTATAGTTGACCTAATAACTAAAAACCCAACAAAGCACTGAGGATAAAAATACATTAAAAATATATGTTGAACAGGTGAGTGACCTAACTACACCGCACTGCCAAAATATTGATCTCCCTCTTGTAGGTGCATAGCTACAGAATGAAATCAAACATTTTTTGCCAAAGAGACAGGGGTGAGTCTGTTTACATGTTGTATTGTTCAATAATGCCTGTGACAGGTTCTTCCTACAAAATAATAAATGTTGAAGTTAGAAAGGACTTTCCTATCACCTAGTTGGACTTGCTAGAGAACGAGAAGAGTTAATGCTAACTCAGTTTCTGCCCTGAAAAGTATAATTTCCCAATATTTAAAAACAAACATAATCAAGTCCCAGAACTTCTAATTGAAAAAGAGCATATTCATGTAAAAACATTACATCTGGATGAATGATGCCATTAATTTACACATTTTAATCAAATTCTTACCCTCAGGCCAAAACAAACAAGAGTTTTCAGCAGGGTAAAATAAATATTCTGTTTTGCCTCTTCCTCCAAAGCAGTATCTTAATTATAACAATTGAGTATGGTGATACGTTTGTTTGAAATGATTTAATTTCAATTAAAAAAAAATCTTTCAATTGCTGCTTTCAATTAATTTAATGTTGTTTTTGTCAAGAATAATCAGTAAATAAATCAAAAATACCAGAAAAAAATCAAGTGTATGTAGGAAAGTTTAATGCATATTCAAAGGTCTTATTTTGTCTCTATTAAATGGGCTGGCTTCCTTTAAGAAGTATTATACAATAAGCAAAGTAGCACTTTGTTGTTCTGAGCTTGACTGCACAATCCTGATGCCCTAGCTTAGAATGAATTTGACTGCACAATTTCCAGTGCCTAACGCCTAAATGAATTTGACATAATGGAAATAAGAAGAGCCTCCAGCTTATACAGATGTCTGTCTCTGTTGCATGCTGTCACAAAAAGTGGTTAAAATACAAACAAAGTACAAACAAAGAGAAGTTCTGTGATGAAAGATTATAGTTTAAAACTACAGACAAAATTAAACTGATCTGGAGAAAAAAAAAAGCAACTATAGTTCATAGGAATTATAGTAATTGATAGTAATTGTCCTTGCATTCATTGACTCAGACAAAAGCACTATTTACTTCATTAAATGCTAAATCATATTCTAAATGAAAGATTGCATATATTTCTTGTATAGATCACATTCTTCTAAAACTGGCTATATTCCCTTAAAATATCTGAGTAGCCTATATTAGCACAAAATGGTTCAATTCTGAATTTTATGACTTACTCCAGTCTGGCTGCCTTCTCCTGTTACATTAACTTGAGCATGACCCACATGTAGGTCATTCAAATACAGCAAAGTCCAGCAGACTATCTGTTTTATTTGACATCTATTTACTTAAACTACCTTATTTCATCTTTTTACAGTGATTAAATGAATGCCTGGCATCTTCTGATGGGTTGGAAAGGAAAGGAAAAACACATCCCTTTTCTAGTGAGGAAAACATAAAGGAGTTATTTTCATTTCTGCTTTGAACTGTCAGTAACATTGTACCTGCTTTTATAGAGTAAGGTAAATAGCAATGAAATATCACCTAAATAGCACCTTTTTACCATGGAATAATACAAAAGATTTTTTTTTTTTCAAGTTGTGGTTGAATTCTTTTATTTTTTAACTGATAAAATAAGAGATTTGTCATGTGAAAAAGTAAACAGAAGTCTGAATAAGAACAACTTTTACAGCCAGAATTCCCAATGACTTCATTAAGAGGTAATACAAAGAACTGCCTTAAATTTGCACATCGACTTAGGCATTCTCAAGGTCATTAACAAAAGATGAGAGGAAAGCCCAGCCATGTTCTCTAGCAGTCCTGACTAGTCATTGGAAACAGAATACACAGCATCACCCCTTAGCTGATGGAAGCACAGTGCTCCAGCAAAATGGGGAACACTGTAAAAAACACGCCTTAGGGGTGATCTGCTCTGAACACATCTGGGGAAGACTCTCCTCATGAGTAGGTGGCATAATCATGCTATGCAATGTCCCACAGCACTCAGACAACAGATATAATCCAGCGAAAATTACAAGAATTCAAAGAAATTCATTCATGTAGCCAAAGTCCAGCCCTTCGCTGAGCAGCAACCTGTCACCTCCTCGCTACACAAAACCTCCAGCTGGAGACTGTGGCCCACTCAGCACCGAGGATAGCTCCCAGCCACTGGCACAGCCCAGCTCTTGCTTTGCTCGACAAGAAAACACTTAGAAATAGAAAGGAGAAATGCACATGGGGAGAAGAGTTTTCACTGTCTAGCCTACCTTGTTTTAAATATTCAGACACACTTTATTGCTCTTCTCTCACTTTTCTTGCTTCTTTTTCCATGCCTTTATTTTATTCCTACCAGTTAAAACTGCTTAGCTTGGACATGCTATTATGGTGGTTACCTTATCCTGGACTCCACTGAAGACACAATACCGTGTTCTCGTTCTCTCTATTTATGGGCCAGCACTTTCAGTGACCTTGTCAATTCTCCTTGTCTTTCTACCTTAGAATTAAAACTTTTGCCTCTAGTATGCTGGTCTTTATGTTCTGATTAGCTGGGCATTCTAGCGGGAAATTCTTCTCTGTCTGGAAAACAAGAAACGCTGTGGGGGTACAAGCTGTATCATTTAGCATGCCTTTTCCTGTCAGCAAGTTTAAGGCAAGAGATAAACCTGCTGAAAGAGGTATCAAAGCACTACATCTTTAAAGTAGGAATAAATATTCTGTTACTGAAGTGGTGTCTTACACACACTGACTTTTACCATAGGAACCAACCAGCTTTATGATTCACCAGACCACATGAATCATTCCAATAGTACCTGTTATGTCTATAACCATAGTCCAAGAGTTGTATTTTAACCCAAACTGTAAATTTTAAATTTGTAATATAAATGAAACAGAATTTTTCCTTAGAGAAGAAGTGCTTTCCATGTAATTGTCTTTGTGAATGATGCCAGATTGGCGAACTTTGAAATCAAAGTAATTGCACTGAAATCATTCACTACAGTGATAGCTTAAGAGCCATTTCCTCTCATTTCCATTAGAATTCCTTAAAACTTGTTTAAACTGGGTTTGAAATAAATAATGGCTTTGGAAAAGGACACATAGACTTATAGGAGCCAGAAAAAAAATTAAACTTACTTCACTCAGGTCACTAAATAGCTACCAGCTAGTTCCATTACTGACCTGGACCAATGTGATCCTGCAACTACAAGTTGATCAATGGTATTTTATCTCATTGCTAAATGGTAAAGTCTAATCAGAGGCACACATGTAGTCTTTTCATATTCATACATCTGTTGTTAATGGTGAAAAATTTCACATATGTATATCATGCTGGTTAATAGTGCAGACCACTAATTATTAACTATTTTTAAAATAAATGTATGTATTTTCCATTTATTTTATATACAAAATATTCATCAGTCTTAATAAGTAGGAATATTCATTTAAGTTAAAATACTCATCACCACATCTTAAATTCAAACCTAGTAGCTGTTTTATTTACTTTCCCTCCTCCCTCCTGGTCACTCAAATACCACCACATAATTTCATGCATCTTACTACAATGTAATCTCCTCAGCAAAGTCTGTCTTCATATATTCACTCTCCTTTACAGTCAGGACTATCTTCCTACTCCAAACTGATAAAATACCAGATAGTCCCTCCTCCCTCCTACAGCTTTTACTTTACGCATGACTGCTACTTTCATTCATTTTCTTGACTTTCTGAATTAATACTCTATCTCCTTAATTCTGTTTTCAGCAGTTGAATTTCTGTCTCCTACTCTCATCCTGGGTCACGTAGGCATTCCCCTGCTGGTAGGAGTTCTAGCATAGATCTTGGTTTCCACACAGTCCTAAAAGGAATTTTTCCTACCAAAATATGCATATAGCTAAATTATCATTGATTAGTTTTTCTCATAATGTTGTAGTGTTCTTGTTTCTCATTTGAATTTCAAACAATGATATAAATGGAACTAATTATTGCAATTTTCCTGCTTCTGAAATGAAGTAAAGGTTTCCATTTTGCCAAGTGTCTTGTAACTCGAAGATGATAAGAACAATCATTCCAGCTGAAGCCAATATGTAAAAGTTACTCAGGTACTGGAATAAAAAATTAAATCAATATTAGAGGCTGCTTAGAGACAGTAGGGCATTGGTAACTTGTCTGACTCCAAGCAGTGAGTTAGTGGCAAATTTAAAAACTGAAATCCTTGCCCTGTTCTCTGCTTGACAGGCTTTCCATATTTCCATGTTCACAGGCTATGGTAACATGGCCTGTGAGATGCGGGATGACATCTTGTGTCTTGTGTCACAACAAATCTATACTGAATTCAAGCCAGTGACCATGAGGCAATGTTGGACTGGTTCAATGGTAGCTTGTCTAGCTGAAATGTTTGGCTGTAGGTGAAGTGTTCAGCTCTAAATGAATTGTTCAGAATTGTTCAGTGCTCAGTTGTTAAGTTCAGACTTTTTTTTTTTTTTTTTTTTTTTTTTTTTTTTTAAATATATATATATAATAAAACTGCCTGAATCACTATGCTCATATTTATTTGTGGCTCTACAGAGTAGGATTATGTGACACAGACTCTTTGAATAGATGATGAGCTGTAGTCTCAAATACAGAGTATATTTTTAAAAACCAATGGAAAGGAAGTGGCTCTTGTATTCTGTAGTTGTTTTGGCTTTTTTGTTTTGTTTTGGTTTGTTTTTAACAGTGGCTTGCTTCTTCAGCAAAAAGACATACTTTTTTTTTTTTTTTTTTTTTTTTTTTTAAGGATCCCCAAAATCTTCTCCAAGAAATTACTGCAGATACCCCTGAAATACCCTACTTAATACTTAATGGATGGCCAATTTCTATTATAATGCATCTTATGTCATAGGATCATTTTTAAAATCACTCAAGAACATGAAACCTACAGGCCAATAGAGCAGAATGATGTCTAGTTTGTTTAAGCATAAGACACAAATGCAGTCTGGGGAAAAATCTCTGAAAGAATAACACTCAGGGACGTAGCCATTTTGTCCAGCAGTAGTAATTTTGGCTTTCAAATTTCTATTTTTATTTTCCCTTCATTGTGAAAGTGACATTAAGGCTACACAGAAGGCTATAAAGCTCACTCCAAATCCTCAATATATCAGATGTGACATAATTCTGTTCGACAATCTTGAAACAAATTTTTCTAATTTAGAATCCTTGAAGTGAATGTGAACTCCTCCTTAAACAATTAGGAGCTGAAGAGCAAGCAGTCTGGCGTCAGATCATTCCTACTCATTGAGACAATTACAAAATGAATGTTTTAGAGGCAACTGATGATTTCATCACAGCAAAAATACACGGGCTCTGGTCTAGGCCAATTTGCTAGCTTTGCATGACACAACTGACAGGTCTGATAGGTAACTGCTTGGCAAAAAGAGACATCTTATTCATGAGAATTGTTAGTAGTATTTATCAGGTTCTAATCATGTGCTTGGCAATATCAAAGACTTAAGCAAGCAGTTACTGCATCAAGGAAATTGCAATATAAACTATATATTACAGGAAGGTAGTAAGAGAGAAGGAGAGGGAGAAAGGAAACAGAAGGGAGAGAGAGAGAAAAAAAAAAGAGAAATCCATCAGGAAGACAGATTTCTAGATTAAAAAAAGACAAAAGATAGCTCTACAGTCACCTAATGCACATACTTGTCTAGCATACAGGTGGTAAATTTTTCCCTAGAAGCTCCATTAAGACTGTATTTTTGAAAGCCATCTATTTTATTTTCAAGTCCCAAAGTGACAAGTCTACTAGTGTCTATGGCAATATAATCCAGTTACCCTGACTACAAAACAAGTGCATCATGTTTTGAGGTTGAATATGTCTAAATTCAACTTAGCCAGCCATCAGATCATATATATTTATCAACAGCACTAAAAAAACAGTCGGTTACCAGCTTTCTTATCCGAGGGTAAGTATTTGCAGATGATGTTTTTTACATAGACACAGCTCATACTTCATTGAAGTGAATTTTCATGGTCAAGGAGAATGCTAGATTTTTCCTGACATGGAAATTAAACTCCAAGGCATTTTGTTAATTGATTATGATCATGAGAATGACACCTTTTTAAATACATAAAAGAGAGGATTTTCAAAAGCATAGATTTGCAGTAACACCCAGTTTTTGTTTATTAGGTGTCCAGTTGCCTTCTGTATCTCTAAAAATCTCCTCTTGTACAGAAATTTTGTAACAGTGATTCAATGTTGTCATGTGAAATGTTTTTGATTTATCATGATGATAGCAAGTACTGGACATATATCTGAAGATAATAAACACATTGTAAAAGGTTAATTTTTGATTATTTACAAGGTTAGGATGCTGTGCACCCGGATGACCTCAAGTAAACATAAATAGGTGGGTGACTCTTAGAGACCTACAACCATTTCTGAATCATCCTAAAATTTCATAACTTTCTAAAAACTTTTCATCAAAAACTTTACATCATCTTCAACACCACAGGAAATTAAGCACCCTAAGGATATGGTCAATGCCTCTGCAGGCAAGTGCTATATGGCAAAGGGAGTACCTCTCATAATCCTAACACTATTACACAAGAGTGACTAATGCTCCATGGAGAAAGGATTCCGTGCCCCATAGAAATCTCCATCATAAAACCTGTTTTGGGATTGGGCCGAGTAGAGATGATTCAAACATTTTCCAAGCCAGTTGCAATTTTGAAAATAAAATAAAATAAAATTCTGAGAAGCAAAACTAAATAGTATTTTACTTTTTTTTTTTTTTTTTTTTAACTTTGTAACTAGGTAACAAGATGCACTCTTCGCCATAAGTAGTTTTACTGCTTTTACCATGAGCAAAAAGCCATTTTAAATTAGAAAGCTGAAAGCTTCTCTGCACCAAAGTAAGGGAAGTCAATCGGAAGGTCAATTCCAACTGCAGCAAAATGGAGCATAAATATTGTTATAAATAGGTACAGCGTTCTAATGGTCTATCTTGATCTATATGCACATACTTTGGAGTAGAAATTGTAGAACATTATTTTTTTTTTAAGTTTAATTTATTTTTGCTGCAGATGTGTGTGAGAAGGTGGGTAGGAGTTGTGTGGGAGGAACTAAGTAGAAAGAGAAGCTCGTAAGGAAAAGCAAACCTCTCACATAAAACGACAGCAGGATAATGCACAGACAGAAGATAAAATCTGGTCAATATAAGAGGTGACCTTCCCTCTACAAGGAAAAACCTTGTATGAAAGACCAAAGGCAATACAGAATTGAGATGCTGAAATACCAGTTTTGCAAACTAACCATATGTAATACCATCAACCAGATAAGAAGGTGACAGACATCCCTTCAGAATATCTCTGGTAGCCCTTTTCCCAGTACAAAGCTATTTGATTCTCAGGAAGTAGCAGGGGATAACAGATACCATCTTTCCCCAGTGTATGAATACTTCATGATGAATACTATGCTAGATCAAGATGAAAATCACACAGAATTTGTCTGATTTTGTTCATCTGCTTCAAGTGAGATACCAGTGAAAACAGAAACATTAGGAGAGTAATACCTGCATCTTCACAGTGCAGCCTGTTCTTTTTCTACTCTTCTTCCTACCCTTATTAAGCAATTATGCTACAGGAAACATGTTTTATCTCCTAAATGTAACTGGCAGGATGTGTTGCTTGGGAGCAGCAGTCTATTCTTTCTCTTGACTACCTTCATGATAGCAGCCACACTTAATCCTGCCACTGTGAGAAACAAGGTACTAAAGCACTTCTGTAGGAGAATAAAATAAAACTGATACTGTTTTTATGGAACACATTTAGCGTTTCTTTGTGATGAATCAAACACGCTTCATTGGCGTATGCTTCGTTGGGTTAAGAGCTGGCTGGATGGCCGGGCCCAGAGGATTCAAATCCAGTTGGAGGCTGGTCACTAGTGGAGTCCCCCGGGGCTCGGTACTGGGGCCAGTCGATGATCTGGATGAGGGGATCGAGTGCACCCTCAGTAAGTTTGCAGACGACACCAAGTTAGGTGCGTGTGTCGACCTGCTCGAAGATAGGAAGGCTCTGCAAGATGATCTGGACAGGCTGGACCTATGGGCTGAGGCCAACGGTATGAAGTTCAACAAGGCCAAGTGTCGGGTTCTGCACCTGGGACACAACAACCCCAAACAGAACTACAGGCTGGGAGATGTGTGGATAGAAACCTGCCTGGCAGAGAAGGACCTGGGAGTTTTGGTTGACAGTCAGCTGAATATGAGCCAGCAGTGTGCTCAGATGGCCAAGAAGGCTAACAGCATCCTGGCTTGCATAAGAAACAGTGTGGCCAGCAGGTCCAGGGAAGGGATTGTCCCCCTGTACTCGGCTCTGGTGAGGCCGCACCTCGAGTAGTGTGTTCAGTTTTGGGCCCCTCACTACCAGAAGGACATGGAGGTGCTTGAGCGAGTCCAGAGAAGGGCTACGAAGCTGGTGAAGGGTCTGGAGAACAAGTCTTACGAGCAGTGGCTGAGGGAGCTGGGACTATTTAGCCTGGAGAAGAGGAGGCTCAGGGGCGACCTTATCGCACTCTACAGGTACCTGAAAGGAGACTGTAGCGAGGTGGCAGTTGGTCTATTCTCCCACATGCCTGGTGACAGGACGAGGGGGAATGGGCTAAAGTTGCACCAGGGGAGGTTTAGGTTGGACATTAGGAAGAACTTCTTTACTGAACGGGTTGTTAGGCACTGGAATAGGCTGCCCAGGGAAGTGGTTGAGTCACCATCCCTGGAGATCTTTAAAAGACGTTTAGATGTAGAGCTTAGGGATCTGGTTTAGTGGAGGACTTGTTAGTATTAGGTCAGAGGTTGGACTCGGTGATCTTGGAGGTGTCTTCCAACCTAGACTATTCTGTGATTCTGTGATTCTCTGAGTATTAGGTGAAAAATCAAACATATATTGTAAAGGCAAACACATGAAATGTGGAATTCAGTTTAAGATGCCTAAATATAGACATGCACACACAGGATAAGTGATTGAGCTTATACTCAATGGACATCCAATCAATACAGGTTATAAGGACTACAGAGCAGTTCAACTTGCCATAGACACCTCATAGTTGGCCAGCTGAATCAACCTCTAGTCTTTATTGATTTTAATGGGAAATAGACACCCAGAAAGCATGTCTATCTTTAAGTATCTTAATCTGAAACTTAGTCTTGCCCAACGACACAAAATCCAATCATTTCAATAGTTAAGACTTGTTATTACCTCCCTATGGCTATTAATTCACTTAAATTCCTTCATTTACACACATACTTAACTTGATGTAGTCTGGCTGAAAAATCATAAAAGTGTTTGAAAAAATGTGAGAAAAGAAATTCAAGGAGCAATGTGCTCTAATTAATTCTGTGTAAATTGTGTGTCAAGTCTTGAAATAGTAAATCTTAATTCTGCCTCTGAATTTGCATGGGTAAACTAAATCTCTGCTCTGTAGACATAAATACAGAGAATTATGCCAGACTGGTACTGAAAGTGCTTTTGAATAACACAAGATAAGACATCTAAATCAAGTAGTTTTGTTTTATGTTATTTTGATATAAGATTGTAAAACAAAATTGTTATGTTAATAAATATATATATATTAATAGGATTGTATTTCTCCCCCTATCCCTCCCAGTATTTCCCCTAAAACTTAAAATGTATTCAAAACTTACAATGTGTGTGCCTCTTCTCTAAAATTTTAAGATTTACACTGTTTTCTGTCAGTTAGGATACATGTACCAGGTGTGGCCGTCATGTTTATGGCTCTTCAAAATCATTTGTGCTCATCAAACTTATTTTCACTAAACAACACTGGGTTCCCATTTCTATTTTAATAGACAAAATATCCTTTAGTGTTGGAATTGGAATTTCAAATTGCAAGAGTGGCATCAAGGAAAAATATGTTTTATTTATACTAGAGACCTCATTTTCCTAACAGATGGGGAATTTGGGATTATATCAGCGTTCAAGCAGTATATAAACTTAGTCTTGGCCCAGACTTCCTGCCTTAATTTAAATAAATCAGTTAACATAATGGCATCCCATTTCCACTGCTATAAAATGGAAATAATACTTCCATTGGTATTTTTAGCTGTTCTGTTTCGGTTGTACACTTCTGATTGAAAAGCTAATCTGTGTGTAGGCAGAACCTAGCAAATCAGTTCGTTATCCCAATTAGTCTTCAAGATGCTATTTGGTAAAATTTATATTTTACTTAATAGCAGGACAACCCAAGTGGGAGGGACATACTCTGTCATACTGGTGAACCTTGCTGATACATGCACTACCACATTTTTAAAGACATTTGGAAGTCAAAAATAAAATGATTAGTTTGGTAAGAACTCACAAGACTATAATGAAGTATAGCAAGAAGAAAACAGTGTTTAAAACACCACTTTTTAGAGGGGAAAAACAGTTTTTCATAAATGTGACTTTATAAATCACTTCTTGCTCTTTGAAATGTTTGCCATTTGAAAGAGAACAGTTTCCATTATTCTTCAATTTGCCTTCAAGGTTCAGATATGACTCATTTTGTCTCGTTGCACAGAAGCATTTGGAATATCAGCCTGCTTTCTGAGCTAAGTTTTAAACATTTCTAGTAAATTAACTGAAAAAAAAGAATATGGCTATCACTGTTTTTCCTAAGGTTTTGGCGTTGTCAGATTTCTGTCATTATTGATCCTGTGATGCCACCTGGTGGCGTTTAAGGAAAATAAACTCAAATTTCACTCCTTGTCCATAATATGTCATGGCGCCCCTTGGAGGATGTTTGGACTCCGTCACATAACAGCCCCTCTCACGTAACAGTAAGGCAGAAAATGAGGCAAAGAAATTATGTGGCATCAGGCTTTACAGGATAACTCTGGTACTACGTATGCATCCAGTGAATCACCCAAAGACAGTGCATATTTCTAGCGTTGTGGGGACTAACACACTAACTCATGGA
The DNA here is from genome assembly GCA_011076525.1 of Nettapus auritus. Taxonomy (NCBI): domain Eukaryota; kingdom Metazoa; phylum Chordata; class Aves; order Anseriformes; family Anatidae; genus Nettapus; species Nettapus auritus. The sequence continues at coordinate 198,175,992 of CM021765.1, forward strand.
TTTGTACTCTATTTAAGGTATATTTATAGGTACCTACCTGAAGGTGAGTATACACATCTCTCTCAACTAGTCAGCATTTTGCCATATTTACAGCACAAGCACGAATTATGAAAGTGTTGTGATTCTCCTCTTCTACGTTGGAGAAGGTGGCTTTGAAAACTAAAGCAACTCAACCAAGGTCACGGAAAAACAACAGAAAAATCAGGAATTCATTCCAGGTCTCCAAAGTTTAAATCACTTATGTTGCTTCCCGTTTGGAAGAAATTTAACAAACCCTGATTTAATTTGGTATACTAGCTTGGTGTGCATTAATGGTTCTTGGTAAATCAGATCTGTCATGTTTTGAGAAACAAGAGGGTAAACTATAGGGAAAACGTAGGGAAACAGTAGGGAAGTGTTTCTGAGGAATGAGACAAGTAAGAACAGACAGAGAAACAGACCTATTCTGTGCAGCTTGATAAAATTAAGGTGTCCAGGACCCTTCACCAGACAATGGTATAAGATTAATCAGCTCTAAAATTAGCCCATGCATGACATTTGTTTTGTTTGAGCATGGGAAAAATGGATTCATAAGAGTTATTTGTGACTTAATAAGTCAGCGGTGCCTGACTTAGTGATTGCCTGGGGAAATATATGCAGTCCAATTTAGTAATAATTTCCATCCCTCTCTGTTCAATGAACAAACAAACTACTCTTGCATGACAAGTAAATGCTGCAGCAACACTGGTAAGTTTAATTAGAACTTATGAAAACATTTCTGTGAAATAGACAAAAAGTGGAATTAAAAATTCAACTTTGGCAGTATCCCACAGTGCTAAATATATGCCTGCTGAAAAATAAAAGAAAATGGACTTTTAAAGTTGTGTGTGAGCTGCTGGACTTCTGAATACAATGTACTGTGAAGGCTCCAATCTCATAGTGCTCTTTTATTCAGCTTTCTTGTGCCGCATCTACCCAAGGAAAAATAAATGAAATAAGCGTCCTAAAGAAATTTCCATTTCTATTCCTCAGGTTTCTTGTCTCTATTCTTGTTGGCACAGGCTTTCCTTATCTCTCCATGCTGATAACCTTGTAAGTTTCTATTGTGGTTTTCTTGCAGTTCCCTATGAACTTATTTAGGGATCTCTTCAAGGCACATAAACATCTGCTACTTGTCCCTTCTCTTAAACTATTTGCAAGGAGCAGATCAATATAAAAGATAAAGTTATGATCCTGTCCTGGTTGCATCTAGTTTACAGTTAATTTTTTCATAGTGGCTGGTATACACCGTGTTTTGGATTTGAGAGAAAAATAATGCTAATAATGCACCAATGTTTAGCTGTGGCAGAGCAGTGCTTGCACAGAGCCAAGGACTTTCATCTCCTGTTGCTGCCCTAACAGTGAGGTACCTGGGGGTGCACAAGGAGCTGGGAGGGGACACAGCCAGGAACTGACCCAGACTGGCCAAAGGGATGTCCCATACCGTGTGGTGTCATGCTGAAAAATTAAACTTGGGTTTTGGCCATGGGGAGGGGGACCACTGCTCATGGACTGGCTGGGCATTGGTCAGTGGGTGGTGAGCAATTACATTGTGCATTACTTATATATAAATGTATTTTTTTAATTGTCATTATTATTTTCCCTTTTGTTTCTATCCTATTAAACTCTTTCTACCTCAACCCGTAAGTTTTTACTTTTTTTCTTCTGATTCTCTTCCCCATCCCACTCAGGACGTGGTGGGAGTGTGTAAATGGCTGTGTGGTGCTGAGCTGCCTCCTGGGTTAAACCACAATAGATCCCCACCCCTTCAATGTTAGCTCACCAGATTTTCCATATATTACAAAGAAGCAGCAGGCATTTTTTCACATCTAAACTTCAACATGAAGAAGGTAAACTCGCTATTCAAAGAACACACCAGAGGTCAAGACATGCCTAAACAATGTAGGAAAAGCAGTTCCAGCTCCCCTTTGAAGGGAGTCACACACTGCCCAGGAACCTGCCACATAACCATGCCACAAACCATCCAGTCCACAGCCATCTTCTTCCCCTGCCACTAACCCAAGTGTAGCCCTGGTACAAGATGTCAGGGACAGAAAGCACGACAGTGGGAATGAGTGTGACACTGAAGCTTCATGGGCTGGTCACTCATCTGGGATGAGTAATTCCTGGGCTTCAGTAGTCTGCCTTAAAGCTATTTATGTACTTTACATGAAACAGGCCCAAGTGTATTAATTTGTATAATGTTTTTATTTTGGTTTTGTTCTTGGTGTTGTTTGTTGTTGTTTGCTTGTTGTTTGTTTGTTTCTGTAAGGCAGAATAATGTGAATGGATAATGAACTACATTCTCTACACAACATTCTCTCTTAACTACATTGCCCTTCAAAGTTATTTATGTTCAGATTGTTTCAGTCAAATGTTCAATTACTTGACAGAGCCTAAGACAGCCTAAATGCTGTTTTTGAACTGCATGCTATCAACTCATACATGAAAGAAAAATTTCATAGATGTTTTTGAGACTAAATATGCAAAATATAACCTCAGATTACAAAGCCTCTTATCCTATAAAATTTGAAAATAAATTTCAGAGTGATCATCAAATTCATTAGAGGCACAGAGATAATTAACATAACCTAGTTAATCTCATTGTATTGGGGCAGTTGCTAAGCAGTTTACTGCACACTAGATGGCACCCCCAGCCTGGATGATTTCATCCTACTATTTCTCAAAGAAAAGCTAAAATTAGGAAATATTTTCTGACTATGTAGTGATATTGGGCAAAATGGAACTGGATGATGGGCTAAACTAAGGAATGCTGAGGTCCTCACTGTGGTGTTGCCATACTGTAGGTAATATTAAGCAGAGCAAAGTCTCATTGCAGCTCACACCTTGAACAAATGGTATAAAAAGCAAGAGTAAATAAAATACTCAGTGATGAATTGTTTTCAGCTTGGATTTCACACAATAGAAACCAAAAAGGCTTTATGAAGCTTTCTTTATGTGTCCTTTGCAGTACAGACAAAGAACAAGATTAATAAATCTGTCAGCAAATTCCAACACAAATACTTACAGACAAAATTTGATCCCCTCTCTGCAGTTCTCCACTGAGATCAGCAGGCCCGCCTGCTAGGATGAAAGACACGAAAATGCCTTCCCCATCTTCTCCTCCCACAATGTTAAAACCAAGTCCTGTGGAGCCCTTGTGCAGGATGATTTTTCGAGGCTCTCTGTACAGAAACAAAATGATAATGTTTATCCATTCAAAGATTTAGTGTGTACTCATCTCAAGGCATCTTCAGCATACTATATTTTGCTTAAGAAACAATGACTTGCGACTGCCTCACTATACCATTTAATAAATGACATAAATCTGTTAATTGGAGAATAACAGCTAAGCAGCAACCATTTTTTTTTCCTCATGGCTGAATTCAAACATCTCTATTAATTCCAGTTCACTGGAGTTATCCTCCTAAATTAAATAATAGATTTATTAAAAGAAAAAGCAAAACTCTGAAGATACTTTATAATCTCATTGATAGCAATACTTCACATACAAGTGCAATCAAACTTCATATGGTACCTTTTTGTCTTAAAAGTTCTACATGAACAAATAAAAAAATAAAAGTTCTAGACAAAGCAATGACAAGAGGTTTTAATACTGGCAGATTTGAAGCAAATAACATTTGCATGATCAATCTAATAGAGGATAATCTTCCAAAAAACTCTCGTTTGATGTTATTAGGAACTTGCAATTATAAAATAACATAGCAGCTTTATCACTGCCCCAGTCTGAGTTATATCTGCTTTTTTGTTACTTGTTTAAAAACTTGTTTGTTATGATGGAAATCGATAAATAATAACAGCTACATCTCATATAGCACTTTCCATCTGTAAATTGAAAATATGCCCCAACGGATGCATAATAATATGCATTTTACTGACAGGAAAACTCAGGTCCAGAGAAAGAAGACTTTCCTAAGCAATCAAGGTAGTGTACTTGAGAAAAAGTGTGCCAGGTATTCCAGTTCTCGATTTCTATGTACCATGCACCAGATTTGTCACTCCCTTGGACGCACAAGGACACACGAGCATATACAGGCACCATGTTTACTATCATATGCAGCCACCATGTTTACTAGTACTTACACAATTCCAAATCCCCCTAACAATTTACTTTTCAGAAAAATAAAATAAAAAAAAGAATAAAAAAGAAAATAAAAGTTTTGACATTGTAATGTCAATATGTGTGTATCGGAAGCCCAGTCCTGCAAATATTCACATACATTTATGTCTGTGATTCCTCACAGAGAAAGAGAATATGCTTCTAATTCTAAGTTTTTACAAATAAAATTTACTAGCAAAGTGGCAATTATAAACATGCACATAAGAGATCTCAAGAGCTGTGCTCCAGAATACTTCCTGTAAAAAGATCCTGTATTTCTTGTGTACTCTATAATGGTTCTGTAGAATACTAATGGCTTTTTCTTTTCTATTTTGTTTTAAAAAATAACAGAAAGAAAGGAAGAGAGAAAGAAATGATGCATTAAGAGACAAGTCTTATTTGGTGTGATTTAAGTTTTATGGCTGTATATATTGAAACTTTATCTTTACAAGATAATTTCAATTTGTTAGCTTTGCCCAATGCTAATGCTCAAGGCTTGATCATGATCTTTAAATAATATCTCAACTTTCTGACATCTAGGCTTAGTATTTTTGAAAGAAAAAATAAAGCAAATATTTGATAATATTTTAAAAAGAGATTGTAACCCTTTTTGAAAGTATACTTCCTGCTCTGTATGTCCCTCCATTTTATAACTTAACATTAACATACAGTCAGAAAAAAAAAAAAGAAAAAAAGAAAAAAAAAACTTTTAGAAAATACAACCGTGAGAAAATGACATAGAGTCTTGACTTTGCGTATGCTTTTGAACCAACTGAAAAATAAATAAGGGGTTTCTTCTCTTTTGGATCATTTCTGTTGATTTGCCTTGTAGCAACACTTTTAGCAACTCCTTACTATGTGCAGATTAGACATAATGTAATCCAGATCTAAGAAGTCTAAATAGGTTTTTAATTAGGAAGGGTGGCCTGGGGGCTGGAACAGAACTAGGACAGCAGCTGGAAGCATGGATTCCTTCCCCACTCAGCCCATGTGCTGCTGAGTGAATTTGGCAAGTCATTTGTTCTTCCCTCTTCAATTTCTTCACCCACAAAAATATATGGTGACACTTGTCATCCCTGAGTCCTACAGATCAAAAATAGCTTGTGAGAGCTAGCTACTGCCAGTATTATTTACCTGGGTATTGAGGAAAAAGAGGTAGTAAAGTCAAACAAATATATATGCATGCTCTGTTGGTGAGAAATCAGATGAGTTCTCATTCAAAATGAAATTGAGTATTTTTACACATGACAGGCAACTTGGATCATAAAGTTTAAAGCTAGTGCTAGGGGCAAAACTAGGTCAATACAACTGGGTATCTACTGAATGCTAAGCTGTGCAGCTCAACAAAAAGTTGGCCCAGTTATTAATCCCTGCCTCTGATCAAGTCAGCAGATTTATGCCTAAAATGCTGTCAGTGCTGTTTTGTAATTTTGGCCTTTTGACAGCAAATTTCACATTCTGCTCTTGGATGATTATGTTCAGAGGAAGCTCAAACAATAATGGGGAAATGTCTGAAGATGTGATTAGAACACAATGGTTTCGGCTCCTGCTTTTTAGCCTGATGAGGTAATTTTGGTCATGACTCAAATTTGGCTATACAAAGACTACTAGCCATAGCTTTCCTCCATCTTTCTTTCGAATATGAGTATCTTGTGGAATCTGAAAAGTGGTTTCAAGAATGCACAGGTGTAGCTGTCATAAAAAATAATCATCATAGAAATAATCTTTAGCCACGACTATGCTGCAAAAACAGAAGGTATATACCATAAATACAGATAAGAATTTTGAAATATATCATAATACACACTTACATAACAAACTGAGTCTGAAAAACAAACAAACAAAACCACACTTGTGCTGATAATAAAGGGTTGTAGCATTCTATGGAGTTAAAGTAGGAAGACATTTTACTGCTTAACGAAACAAACTACAATACTGGCAGATGATCTCTTAAAGAGTAGTGTAGAAATGAGTTATCTGTCAATACTTTAAGCACACTCAAATAAAAGCTTAATTATGATAAATCTACAGATGAGGATCAATAGAATCACAGAATGGCTTGGGTTGGAAGTGACTTTAAAGATAATAATTCCAACCACCTGCCATGGGCAGGGACACCTCCCATCAGACCAGGTTGTTCAAAGCCCCATCCAGCCTGGCCTTAAACACCTCCAGGGACGGGGATCCACAGCTTCTCTGGGAAACCTGTGCCAGAACCTCACCACCCTCTGAGTGAAGAATGTCTTCCTTATATCTAACCTAAACCTACACTCTTTCAGTTTAAAGCCATTCCCCCTTGTGCTATCACTTCACTCTCTGTCAGAGTCCCTCCCCAGCTTTCCTGTAAGCCCCCTTTAGGCTGCTGTCTCCCCAGAGCCTTCTCTTCTTCATGCTGAACCTCCCCAGCTCCCTCAGCCTGTCTTCACAGGAATCAATAATATATCACCTGGCACAGAATGTTATAGTCATCTCAATGTAATTATTGAGATCTAAGAACAGGTGCTCCAATTTTTCTTGAATGTTTGGGAAGCAACATCAGGAAAAAATCTTCTCTGTGAAATGTGTTAAATTTGATTAGTGTCAGTATGGAATAATACTAGGGCTGCATTTCTTCTACCAAAGAAAAACAGAGTTATTAGTGTACATAGTTCTTGTACCATGTAAGGGAAAGAGTCCAGCAATTTGTGTAGGTAGAGGATTTGAAGGCCGAATATTGAGACTGAGACTCAGGCCCGGGAGATAAGAGAACAAAGGTGGTTTGAAATAATTGCTAACTTCTGCATGGGATGCTGTGCAAGTCTCTGGTATCCGGCCAAGACATTACCGAATAAGGAGAAAGGGGGAGCTGAAGGATGATTGAAGGACAAGGAGAAAGACTATGAGCCTTCAGCATGAGCGACCCCCAGAGAGACCACCAGAGACTAATAACGCATGCGTCCATGAGAAATTTTGGACTCCGGAAACTACTTATACTAACCCTGCCTTTTCTAGGAATAGTGATGAATATGTATTAGTTTAATAACATAAAAAGCAGCTAACTAATGTAACAGGTGTGCATCCTGGTAGAGCAGAGACTCCCGGCGCATCCAGCGCTGTTTGCTTGCCTCTATTCATTTAATAAATTGTAAACTTTGATTGAAATCCTATTTGGGACATGGTTATTTATCACATTCTCCTTCTGTTGAACTTTATTAATATATTTCCAGTACACATGAAGGGACTCCAGACAGAGTGCAGGTAAATGCCATAAATGAAGCAATGGAATTGAAGACTTAAAGAAGACATGGTCATGAGAGAGTAAAAAGTGAAAAAAAAGTAACTTCACATATGAATGACAGTTTCTTCCTGTAAATGCATTCAGTAAAAACATGAACTATAGAGAAAAGAGCAAATAAGGCAAAGGTAATGTTAGGGTAACTTATCTAAAATGTACATTGTTTTGTTCTAAGACAATAGGTGGCACTCTATAGCTACTAAAAAGGAAAAGTCTAACTGAAATGCATGCTTTTGCCTCCAGCATCAACTACTTATCACATTTACAATTTCTTCTGTGATAAATAAGGCTGAAGGTAAGTTTCTAGGTGCTAACAGAGCGTGCTAGCACTTTAATTCTGTGTGTGCATGTTTTATGCCCTCCTGCAGCTTTGTACCAAATACAAACAGAGAAGAGCAGCAGGGGAAATCAAGCAGAAATTAGAAAGAAGTATGAGATGAAAACATCCCTGGACTGACAGAAGGCAGCAGAAGGCAAAAACAAATTAAAACAAAACAAAAGCAAAGAAAAGAGAAAACAGGACAAAGTGAGAGAGTACATCTGTAAGGAGAAAAGGAAAGGAATCAAAAAGAAGAAATGTAGAGAAAGAAGGAAGATTAACTATAACAGAGCCAGAAATCATAACAAGGAGCAAAGGAGCAAATGAAGTGCTGCAATCCACACAAATTTACAAGCTCAGAAATCAATGGGAGAATCAATTTGGATGGACTTGCTTCAGGGAATGCAGAAGATCTGATTCTGTAAAGCACATTATAAATTGGAGGCTTGATATCAGAGCAAAGTATTATTAAATTAATATTTGAAACCAATAAGCAGCAACAAATCAGAGTGGGTAAAACTTCAACACTTAATGAAATTTATCCTGTCAGAAAAATGCAATTTTAAAAAGTCAAAACAGTGAGGCATTTTTCCTCCTTACCATTTTTTTCTTTATATTTGTTGTACTTGTTCATTATGCTGAAAACAGTAAGTGTTTTTTATCTACTATATTTGTACCGAATTTTTGTTTTGATCAATTTTACTCTTTTATAGTAAGAGAATGACAAAAACAATGTGAGTTTCCCTATCATTCTCCTTTGGACTCTGAATCCACAGTAATTATAGATTTAGTTTAGGAGATTAAAAACTGGATTGATAAATGAAGGGGAAGGGCTTTCTGAAAACAAGTAATTCTTATAATAGCTAACTGAAAGAAAATCCATTTTCAATTTGCTTATTTTGTGCTGCTGGCTACATTAAAGAATACAGTCAGTTTTAGTATTCATATCACACTGATACATCTCTGCCTTTCTGTTTCTTTTGCACCATCTATAAAATTGGGGTGTTGAAAAGATTTTGTGCTTTTTGGACCATCTACAGAAATTTAAGCACATTGGATACTTTCAAGTATCAGACCATAGAGATTTGGTCACTTACATATAATCAGTGAGGTATCCCAAATGAGCTGGGACTGAGAAATATGGCTTTGATCTTGCTTTGGCCACAGGTTTATTATTGTTGTTTGCTTGTTTCAAAAATGCTGTTTTCTTCACAAAGAATATTGACATCATACATCCATTCATGCACACAATGATCTCGTGTTACTGTAGTACATACCATAGAAAGCCCAGAAATGCCTGTATTAGGGCAACACCCAGTCCCCAGATTGGCCTAACACCCTCCGTGCAAAGCACTGTGCTCACAGTGACAAATGACAGGACAAAGAAAACGGTCTCAAGTTCCACCAGGGGAGGTTTAGATTTGACATTAGGAAGGATTCCTTCATGAGAGGGTGGTCAGGCATTGGAATAGGCTGCCCAGGGAAGTGGTGGAGCCCCCATCCCTGTAGGTATTTAATAGATGTGTGTATGTAGAACTGAGGGACGTGGCTTAGGGACGGGAATTGGTAGGTTCGGTTGATGGTTAGCTTGGTGATCTTGAAGGTCTTTTCCAAGCTAGATGACTCTATGATTCTGTAATAATGCAACACAAAGTGTTCACGCTACTTACAAGTAGCAAATAGCAGCAAAGAAAATTGTAGAGTGAGATTATACTAATCTAAGGTTATGCATTAGTGATAGTCCATCACAGAAAAAAAATGATATCTCAGGATCAAAGTACCCTTCACCTGTGCATTATGGTGTCTGGCTATAGCAATTCACTGTGTGAGCACTGAGTTGTGCCTGCTTAGGCTAATCAAGCCATTTCTTTTTCAATAAAATACTTGTAGTTTTCCTCTAGTACCTTAAAAAATTCTAATAAATAACTGCACATTTATTTTGGACAGCCAAAGGGCACCAATACTGGAAGGACCTGAAAAGGGCAATTCAAATAGGTTGAACATTCTTCCTCATAGAACTTAACACAGAAAGCTATGGTGGATAGAGAAGGTGCCGGTGTGTACAATGCTTTACAATCTGATTTATCACACAAGAGAAAATTTGAAATCTTGAGTAGTTGAAGGCATGGATTATGCACACACACCTTTTTAAAAGCCATCAAAAAAAGTTCAGGCAGAAAAAAAAAAAAGCACCTTAGCTTCTTCACATTTTCTTTTATACCTTCTACAATTGCTTCACAACAATTTAGAGAAAAACAAAAACCAAAAAACTATCTGTAGTGATTTCATCTATTGTTTTATTGCAGTATCATCTCTGCAGCATCTTGGCTATTACTTTTTCCCCTGTTATTTCCTTCTTAGGCTTGGCAAAATCATTCCATCACAACGGGAGACAGTACTGCCCACAGCCCTCTCTCTGATCTACCTTTATTGTGAGGTTTCCAAAACACTGCAGTCTGGCAGCAGCAGGGAGCAGGCAGCCCTTCCCTTCTGCAGCCCCGACTACTGTTACACAGAAGTGTTATACCTGACCCAGTGGGGTCTGATTCCCAATTCATTACTTTAATTTTTATTATAATGATTACATTTATGACTGAAAATAACAAATAAGGAAATCTTTTTACCCTTTGCTGTCACATTGAGCATCACAGTCCAGAGGCGTAACTTTGCCTTCTTACACTCAGATGATATTTTGGTCATGTGCCGAGTGAGAGTTCATATTCATTACAACGTGCAATTGATTGGTAACTTGTAATCTCATTTTGCTAAGTGTTGATATGCAAACAACTAAACCTTCAGCCTTGTATGATCTTGAATCAGACCACATAACAAAATATAAATTTGCTTGCTATAGTGACCTATTCTGCTTGAAAAAGTATTTTATCAGGTTAATTGACTGTGGTTTCTCCGGCATTTCTTGTTGATTGAACGTTGGCATTAGCTGTAGAAGCAGTACTTTATCCTAACTTTAATACTGAATACGTTTTTTTATACATTTATTTTCCAAACATCATGTCTAACTTGTCACAAACTTTGAAGTATATTTAATATGAGGGAACCTACTGGGAGCCAGGCTTCAACCTGACTGATGCATGCATGAGTGCACTGACTTATATATGGGCAATTTTATTTGCTTTGTGGGAACCCCTCTGGACTTTAGTAGTCTTTCATTTTGTCCTTTGTAGAGAAATTAAAGCCTGCACACCAGGCAATGTTTTCTGCTTACAGCTAGCAAGATGGAATTGGCATACCAGAATAATTTCTTATTTGAAAAGTGAAACTAGTCTGTATTTTTACCTCAATGCCTGACATTTACCTCAAAGGCATAGGAGTACATCTCCTAGATATGGGAAATTTCAATGAATTCTAGAGAAACAATGTTGGACAACTAATATGCTCTGCAGCTTTGAAAGGGAGATGATTATTCTAGTGTGCTTATTCATCTATACATTGTCTCACATAATCACACACACACAGAATGTCTAGGTTGGAAGAGACCTACAAGATCACCGAGTCCAACCTCTGACCTAACACTAACAAATCATCCCCTAAACCATATCCCTAAGCTCTACATCTAAACGTCTTTTAAAGATCTCCAGGGATGGTGACTCAACCACTTCCCTGGGCAGCCTATTCCAGTGACTAACAACCCTTTCTGTAAAGAAGTTTTTCCTAATATCCAATCTAAACCTCCCCTGGTGCAACTTCAGCCCATTCCCCCTCGTCCTGTCACCAGGCATGTGGGAGAATAGACCAACCGCCACCTCGCTACAGTCTCCTTTCAGGTACCTGTAGAGTGCGATAAGGTCGCCCCTGAGCCTCCTCTTCTCCAGGCTAAATAGTCCCAGCTCCCTCAGCCACTGCTCGTAAGACTTGTTCTCCAGACCCTTCACCAGCTTCGTAGCCCTTCTCTGGACTCGCTCAAGCACCTCCATGTCCTTCTGGTAGTGAGGGGCCCAAAACTGAACACACTACTCGAGGTGCGGCCTCACCAGAGCCGAGTACAGGGGGACAATCCCTTCCCTGGACCTGCTGGCCACACTGTTTCTTATGCAAGCCAGGATGCTGTTGGCCTTCTTGGCCATCTGAGCACACTGCTGGCTCATATTCAGCTGACTGTCAACCAAAACTCCCAGGTCCTTCTCTGCCAGGCAGCTTTCTATCCACACATCTCCCAGCCTGTAGTTCTGTTTGGGGTTGTTGTGCCCCAGGTGCAGAACCCGACACTTAGCCTTGTTGAACTTCATACCGTTGGCCTCGGCCCATCGGTCCAGCCTGTCCAGATCATCTTGCAGAGCCTTCCTATCTTCGAGCAGGTCGACACACGCACCTAACTTGGTGTCGTCTGCAAACTTACTGAGGGTGCACTCGATCCCCTCATCCAGATCATAAGCATTTGTCTCTCTTCCCTGATCTAGGAGGTGCATTATTTACATGATAATAATCAAATCCAGAAATCTGCATCTCTGTTCCACCTGCTATACCCAACACATACACATACTAAAATGGTTGCTATGCATCCTGGTTTTAAAAAACTATTTGTTATGTATTGAAATCACTATTTGCCATGAACACTCCAGCTTTTCAGCTTGTAAGCAAAGCTAGATGAGATGGAAATGGCAACAGGCAACCACATCACACTGTCAGGAGACAGGAGGCACTCAAAGGTTACGAGAATACCTAAAAATAGCAATGCCTCTAAGCCATGTTTCGAAATATCAATACACAGTACATCAGAAGCAAGCATCCAGAATTCCTTTACATAAGATACTTTGGAAACACAAAGCTGTCTGTAATGTCTGTTCTGTTCAGAATAAAAGTTCTTACCCTTAGTCCTGGCCAAAATGCTGTTTATTTACATATTAATATTTATATATAAAATGTTCTTGATGAAAGAAGTTGAAATCCCAATGTCTAAGCAGCTCAGCGGAGTAGATGGCTGATATAAACAGTAGCATGTTAAGTAAAATTTAGTCTGAATGTCAACTGGAGACAGAATTGCTGTCATAAAGGACCAACGTTATAGATTTGTGAGTAGTACAGAAGGATTTCCAGGTAACAGGTTTTTGTTTTTGTCCAGTATTTTTCCCATTTTGAATATTCACAATTAATTTTTTTTATTAAAACCATTAAAAAAAACTCAGATTAACAATATTTTCAAATCCAAACATTATAGTTTTCTTGCTTTTAAACCATGCAGATAAAACATTTAAGAAGTTACTAATGAGATTGCACTAACAATGACATCAAACACCTGTGAAGTTCATGCCTTTGTAGACATAATATATCTGTTCACCTCATGTATAGCTATTAAACTGTGAAGAATATAAGGTTCAAATATAAAGAAAAATTAGGCTTTAAAAATTTTTTTTTTTTTTTTTTTTTTTTACTTTGATACTCATTTTTGCTACACATAAAGCCCACAAAAGCATTCTCTCTCAAAAAAAATATATATATATATATATATTTTTTTAATGTATGAACCCATTACCTAGATCAAAAATCTATTAAAGTTTTTAAAATATCTGTGCTAGCCAGTTCAATTATCACATATTCAACAAGGTGGAAAGGAATAAATGCCAGTGAATGCAATTCCACCTGCATTTCTTTGTCCCTCCAGTATTTCATTTCTCCTTCAGAGGACCAACTAATTGTATGACTGCAGTGCCTACACAGTCAGTCACACAGAGCCAGCATGCTGGCCCGAAATCTCAGTGTGTCTTAGGGATGACTTCCAGGTAAAGTAGTCATTTACAAAGCACATCTCGAAAGCAATATAATGAGTCACCTAAATACAGGACTCTACTGATGGAAACCCAGTTCCTAAAAGAAAAATAACTTTGTTTTGACTTCAAATCGTATTAGCTATAAACTTATTTAGCAGCATGGACTTCACAAAAATGTTAAAATAAATTGAGTTTTAATATAATGAAATATTTAGGGCTGAGCTGATTACTCTTATTTGCTCAGCAGTGTAATAGGCTAACAGTCCCACTTTCCTATGTGAAATGAAATATGACTCAGTGTAAGTTGATTAGTAATAATTACAAGCCAGATATTCTTCTACCTCCTGAACAGCAGGAGACCTGTAATATCAATTGCAGATTTCCCCTGCTCTAATGATTCATACACAATATATGCAAACTGTCTGTGTGGCCAGTGCAGATTTTGCAATTTATCTAAAAATTCATGTAGACAGATTGATTACCAAATTTCAATGGCAATTTAAGCCTGTGGGGTACCTCCTTATTATGGAGTCCAGTAGACCAAGTCAGAGACATTGTAATAGAATTTATTTTCCTAAATCTCAATTTAGCAAACTCTTTTTTTTATTTATTTTTTTTTCTTTTCCTTTCATTTTTTCTTATTTCTAACATCATTTTCCTCATGAATTGGTTTGAGAAAAAGGCAAGGGAACAGAGTATATCTTTCTTTGTTCATTAGAGAGAAAGAAAATTAAATTAAAATTAAAATTAAAATTAAACCAAAATGGGGGTGTTTTAGTACTGACAGAGGTTACCCAGAGCTTGTGTAACTTCCACATTTGGTGATAGTCCCAGCTTCACTAGAAAAAGACCTTGAGAAACCATCTCTAACTTTGAAATTAGCCCTGCTTAGAGCAAGAAGGCTGGCTGATAAGGCCTTCATTTATAGAATTACCTTCCAGATAAAAGCTCTTAAGCCATATGGGTCTTTCTTATAAGGATTTCGTTATTGATTCTTGTTTTCAATGGAAAATTAATAAAGCAGTCTTACTCATTTTAAATACAAACATAAAATTATTATTAGATTTATTCTTTTGTTTGTTTAATATTTCATGTTGAAACTTGTGGGAAAAACACTTCAGGCTTCATTTAGAAGTGGATTATTTTACATGTGTGCTGTTTTCTCACTGCACCACAGTGAGGTTGCAACATAAAATACAAGCAAGATGGTACCTTTCCTGTGTGGAAACTTTGGACTCTCACTTTTATTATAACAAAGAAAAGCTTTGAAATGAGACCTAAGAGTAGTCCATGATAAGTTATTGCCTGCAAAATACTTCAGACAACTTTACATTTTTATGGGAGTGGAGAAACAAATATAACATTTTCTCGAAAATACGCCAGTCCGAGCAACCAAAATCTAAATGATTCAGTGTTAAATATCAGGTTTTCTAATATCATAAAGATGCAAAAATATTTACTGCAGTTATGAATTATTCATATTTTACCCAATTATTTCTGTTAAAGTGGAGCCAGCTAAGTACTCAGAGTGGTGCTTCTACAATTAACACATAATATACACAGACGTACACCAGCATGGGATTATTATTCTCTATCAGTACTTCTCCAGCCTTAGTCTGGGACACAGTTTCCTTTGCCAAAAGAAATTCATGCATGTATTAAGAAAACAGAGTAAGACTTCACTGGGAATTCCCATGATTAATGGCAACCATTTTACAGCTAATACATGTGAATATTGACTTGAGTCAAGTGAGATGAAGAGATACTGAGATATGTGACAGATATTCTTGTTTCCATGTAAACCAAACTTTTCAATATGAATATCTAAAAAGGGTCAGTACTAATTTGAAAGTATCTATTTCTGCATCTCACAGGCATTGAGAGATGTATGCAACACGGTATGCAACAACACAAGTTGTTAACTCCTACACGTAGGTGCGGAGTTCAACGTCTGTCTTAGGGATATCTGAGAGCTCAACAGGCAGCTTCAACAGAGTCACCTTACCCTTCCACAGAAATGGTCCTCTGCAAGCTCACTGTGGGTGGCCGCGTTGCAGTGCTGTGCTGGGAATGACTGTATGACCAAGGAAGAATAGAAAAAGAAAGAAAGTTAAAGAAATACAAGTTTCTCTTGCTCTTATTGTCTCTAGCAGTTTAACTAACACCAAAACAGAAGGAACAATCAGATTGTTTTACACGTGTCTAAGGCATTTTTCTTTCAGTGATGCTGATCTCTTAAAAAAGGGCTCAGCTGATCCCTTGTGTTTAATATCAGGTTTCATTCCTCATTAAAAAACTACAATGAAGAGATTAGTTCCTCCTGTTCTTTCTTATTATTTTTTTTAAATACATATATACACAGCTCAGGGACTTAAAATAACTTAGGTGCTAATTGTTCTGCAAAATACACTAACCGTAAAACACAAGATAATTTAAGAGCAGAAGGTAAAATGATAAAGCATAATGTTAACAATCTAATTCTTACTGTCTCTCAGGCAGAATGTTCAATACAAGAGACCATGTGCTACTTGCAATTACGCCATAATGTAACTTTGGATTTTACGAATTTCAGTCACATTCACTATTTGTATCAGATTTTAACTAGCTTGAGTCTTTCCACAATATTTTATCAATTTGAGAAACAATATTTGGAAAAAAAAAAAAAAAAAAAAAGTATTTTCTAAGGAAAATGCAAGTTCTGTGGAAGGAAAAATCATTCCAATTGAAAATCCTGAGGTCTAATGACTGGTCTCCTATGTTGCATTCTCACAACTGAGGAACCTCAAAAATAGTTACTGTGTTAGCTAAGCCCAATAAATTACACAGCAAATGTCAACTTTAGTATTATACTGTTGTATAATAGCATTAAACCATTAATATTAATGTAAATATAAATGAATAACAACATATCAGACAGTTGTGTGATAACACATTACATTCCTTACCGAAGACAGTTTATTTAAAAAAATAAATTAAAAAAATAGAAGCGCAGAAGTGTCTGAGTGTATTCTATGATTAGTTAAAAGGCTACATCACATAGTGAGGCTAAATATTAATAATGCAAACCATAGATTAAAAAAAAATCTTTGACAGTTTTTTATCACTTATTCTACTAACTTCAGGTCTCGTCTTGTTTTCAAGCTTTGTGTACAACTCAAGCTGTTAAGAAGAAGCAGACCTTGTTCTTAGTAAGAGCTAAGACATTCAACATCAGCGAATAATGCATCTATTTTACATGCACATTTTCCTGTAGCATAGCCATTATTGTCTGTCTTACAGCCCAGATTTGATTTTTCTGTGTAGCACATAGACTTGTGACACATGGTATCTTGCTGCAGGACAAACAAAAGATCTGTTGCCTGCTTGTATTTCCAGTTGAGACCATTGTGCTCTCGTGTACTCATCCTTCTTCTGAATATTTCAGAAGGCTTGTGGGAAAGCATATTCCCCTTGCTCGAAGAACTACAGAGCTTTTATCTATTGTATAACAAAGAACAGGATATAAAGGGGAGAGAGTCCAGGAGAGACTCTGGCATCCTGGTGTGAACAGAATTAAGTTGGACAAACATTGTAGAATAATATGCTAGAAATATTAGTTAAAATTTCACGTTAAGTTTGCATCTTGCATATGGTTGTGTATTTTTAAACTGCTTTATTTGTTTTAAAAAAAATTAAAGACCAGGTTGTGGCTTGTCTTCTGTCCTCTTCCTCTACAGAGATGGAAGGGAACATTTATCCTTACGTTCCTGTACTATCTCCCCAGATCAATGTCTAAGGAAGTGAACAGCCTCCCCGTCACCTTTCCCCTTGTACATGTACAGAAGTGGCACAGCAGATCCATAACTCCTCCATCCTTTCCACTAGCCCTTGACTCTCAGAAATTTTACTCCCTGAAGCTGCACCAAGAGATGCAAGAACATGGCTGGCAGAAGGAACAAGAACCCAGCAGAGAGAAAGGATGATGATGCAGGAGGTGCCTCGCTAAGTTACACTGCATGTCAAGGTCTTTGTCTAGAGGAAGGAGGACGAGCTATGCCTGAACTATGCTGCCAATGCCAAAACCATAATGGACCCTTTAAAGAAGTAGCTCATATTCTCACAACAGATGCTACATATTTTGTGGGAAGAAAAGTCTGTCAGGAAGGTGTGGCATGGTAGCAACTGAAAGCTTCATGCAAGAATCTGAGTGAATGTTTATTTCACAAGTATTTGCATACAACACGGTATGTATCTGAGCCAACCCCCTCCGTCTTAAGTAGTGTCTTCTGTTTTAGAAAACAATGTTGTCATAGGAAAGGGAAGCTAACGAATAATAGCTGATATTGCACTTTTCTTTAAAAATCTTAAGCCAAGTCTCTCTATTTCAGAACCTCATCATTACTAGAGCCATAGCATACCAATATGAGCAGAGCTGCAACATTTACATCCAACCACAGCTAGCCAAAATGGCTTGAATTGTGAAAGCTTTGTTTCTTCTCCCTAAAAAGATTTCACTACAAGCAAATATATTTGTAAAACTCTGACCAGCTTCAAAATGAGCAAAATTACGAGAGCATTAACGATAGGATTTTCAGCTGCTGAACACTAAAAGCAAATAATTGCCCATTTATCTAGAAAATTAGCAATATACAAAGGTCACAAAAATATACTGAATAGTAAAAATGTGGCATGTGACTGTGTTTGGATGTTGCAAATAAAGAGTGGACTACGTTCACTGAAGTAATTTATGGAACAGTGAACTTTTACTTCTGCAGCAGAAGAGTCATATTGAAGAAACGGGTGGTCTTTGTGACAGATTCTCAGCTCCCACCTGAACAGCAATGCTGCATGTGACTGATGAATTCAACTGCTTTTGAGGATGGATAATTAACCCTGGCTACCTGGTGCCAAACCTGTAGATTACAACCTGTCTGTCAGATCACACAGTTTCCAATCATTTTATATAACAGATAAATAAAGATTATGATTTTTGTCATTATATTATTCACAATGGCTTTTACAGAATTAACAAAACCTACCAGTCTTTATAAATGATCTGCTCTTTGATATGATAAAATCTTCTTTGATGTGGAAGGAATTACCCTGCTGAAGGTAGGTGTACCCAGATCTAAGGCCAGTATTGTCTGCACTTTCATCAAGTTATTATTGGATTTCAGTATTCACACACTTTTTAAAAAAGAATCTTTTTATAAATGTGAATCTTTTTTTTTTTTTTTTTTTCTTAAAACATATGATTACTATTTAGAAAGGCTCTTGAAAATGTTAATTATGAACTTTGTAAGCAATATCACTGGAATACAAAACTGAAATGAGATCAAACAGCTTTTCCTGAAGTGAGTAGGAGCACCAGGTTCCTTGATTTTGAATGCCCAGTCAAAATCACTTCCAAAGCCCTGCTCTGACAAAAGTGGATATTCATCCCTTTCAGAATATCAGATGTCTAAGACCTCAGCAAAAGGGCAAGGTACCCAGAACTCTTTCATCACTCTCCTCAGCCACTTGAGAATTTGGGCTGTGCCATCACATCTGCAATTTCTTGTACAGAATTGTTATGGGCAGCAGCAAATCAACCAAAGGGTCAGCCAGACAGGCTGGCTAAAGAAGAATATTCAGAGGGAAAAGCAAATTCTTGAGAAAATAAAATCATCACTACATTTCAATCACTGAATGAAAAGAAAAAGACTACGACGGATAACAATATTATTTTCTATTATATCAAATACTCTGCTAAGTTATTCTTACCCATATTGAGTATGAATTAAAGCTGCAATTTCAATTCAGTATTCTGCTGAAATTGCTAAATGTCTCAAGCACTAGATGTCATCAGTATCTCTCTCTGGAATGACTACCTAGTCATGCAGAGCTGCACAAGGAACCTCATACATCACTCCTTCCAAGCACGGCTCTCAGCTAGTGGCAATATTCCACTCATTAGCAATCCCTTTCCAATCCTAGGTATTCGTGACCTACAGTTAAAATGAATCCTTGGCCTCTTCGGATAAAAATAATTCTTAATTGGTGATATGAAAACTCATTTTTATGTGTCATTTATAAAATCTGATGCTCAGTGCAAATTTATGCCAAGGTACCATCAGGAATACAATGACAGCTAAAAATTAAAAACACAGTTTAACCACTGTTTGACAGAAGTGGCTATGTAGCTGACACAAAAATATATTTAATATAATTCCTGACTGACTGATTTAAAAGATAAAGCTCTTCATGGCTTCTGTCAAAGTGGTGGAATCAGCATAAAGAAGCAGTTTCCATCACATGCTTAGTACACTTGTACAAGTGCCAGAGATCATGTACCACACATTTTGATGCAAAAAAACAACTTCTAATGAGTTAATGACACCAACATTTTCTATGATGAATGCCTAAACACAGACATATACAACAATATTGAGATATTTCATTAAGTACTATATTTTTACACTCACTGATCTAAGTTTTCGAAGCTTGACATTTAGGCTTATAAAATGCCACCTTTCCTCTGAAATGAATGAAGAATGAACATCTCAATAGTTTTAATAATATAAAGTAATAATATTTCAATATATCACTTAGTATTCCAGACACTGAATATAGATTTTCCCTGAAGAAATGAATCTGATAGACTTTTATTCCTGTAAAATACCAATTTTAATTTAATTCCATTTAATTTTAGTTCTTTGAGACAATGGGTGTATACTATTCTTGTAAGAAAATTCATATGAGTGAAGGAACAAAGAATGAAATTCTAAATAAATAATGCGAGGCAAAATAGGGAGCACAGGACCCAAACTCTCTCTCTCTTTTTTTTTATTATTATTATATTTATTTATTTATTTATTTATTGTAATGGGTTTAAGTTTTTTTGCTTGCTTGCTTGCTTTTTTTTTTTTAAGTATTATATTTTTATTATATTTTTATTTTTATTATGTTTTTATTGTTATTATATTTTATTTATACTTACTATATTTATACTGTATCATATTTATTATATATATTTTTAAGTATTATAGTAAAAAGAACGGGGGTAGTCAGTCACCTCAGCTCTAATTCTGGTCTAGCTCAAGGATGCTTTAATTGCACTTCTGCTGTGTGGGTGAAGCTGAAACTAATGGCAACATTGTAAACTCTTCTTTCCCTTGTAGGTACCGCAGGAAATACTATTTTCCCATCACAAATGCTGTGGTACTTTCACCAACACAATATTCCAGTGGAACCCCCATGTGGGGTGAAACAATAACATTTGGGAAACATTGTGTTTTGAACTTCTACAATGCAATTTGGCAAATAAAAGAAGGACAAACTGGCATTAAGGGATCGGAATGTATGGCAACTGAATTGTAGTTTACCTCAAAGCCTGCCAATGCATTCAGGAAGAAAGAAGGTTGCTACAATACCAAATTTTTCCTGGTCCCTTCTGCACATATAAAAATCAATACACATTGTCTTTTCACATGGAGTCCTAGAAAAACCATCTACTTTCCTCTTCCAGCCCACCTCCTACTGACAAAGAATTCATTAGTTTTTGCATGTCATTTGCTTTGACAAGTGAAAACTGACAGCACAGATATTATTAATTGCTTCCTAAATCAATTGACCTGTGCCTTCTTGTAAAGAAGCAGTGATGGGGCCAGTGTCACAGGCTGGACAGACCTCACCAAAGACTGGCTTCTGAGCAACTCTATTGAAGTCCCAGCCCTGAAACTGCCACACAGAAGAACGTTATACACTACAAAATGGATTTGTCTATCAACAAATTCAGTGCAAATAAATAAATAAATAAATAAACCTGAGCTCTGATTTATTCCTTGTTATTCACAATATTAAAAGAAGACCAATGCATACAATACTGAAAAAAATTCCACTGTGTAGCACTGAGGGGAATACCAATACTGTTTGGTTTTGTGATGTATTCTCAGCATGTTGTTTCTTATGTCAAGGACTAAAGGTAGCAGTGCAGTTGTTTACAGAGTTTCTAACCCTTTTCTTTGATAGATGTGAAAGTTTAAAAAGGCAACATGCTTTAATTCCATTAATGTGGAGTTTTAATTCAGCTCAGTGAAGTGAAACCAGCTTTTCTTGATGCTGCCGAAAGCTAAACTTTTAACTTAAATGAGGTTTTGCTTTCCTGTGGGATTAATTAGAAGACCAGAAAGTGCTTTTTTGGTATTAATTTTATCTCAGCTACAAACAGCTTGATAATATCCAGTACTGACAGTCACTGACCCGTAATAGAACCATCAAACCAACCAGACAGTCTCTCACCAGAGGTAAACAGGAAACTTCAGAGAAAAGGACATTCAACCCTGCTACCTTCAGATCACCCTTTGGCAATATAGCCATGCACGAGCTATAACACTGTTTTCCAGTACAGGCACATGCAGCGAGGATTTTTGGAGTGACTCAGCAGCCATAACTCCTTTTAAAAAATGCTTTTGCAACAGATATTCTACAAATAGTATTGCTATGCTGAATACCTACCCAATGGACAAAAGAAAAAAGAAGGGATTAGGCTGTCACTGCTTACAGACATGAAGAATAAGGACCACATTATATCTTTGTCCAGGTTCTCTGGAATAATTTCTCTTGCATAAATGGAGTCAATGAGGTTGCTGACCTCGTCCTTCTCTCTTTCCTTCCCCAGGCAGTAGCCAAAGAGAAGTGGCTAGCCACGTTTCCCAACTTAAAGTATCTGAGTTATTGCAGCACTAAATTAGCATCATGTAGAAATAAGGAAGAATGCAAGGTGAAACTGTGACTCAGAGGAATGCTTCAGAAATGCAGCAGCTCCTGGAATAAAGCTAATTATACAGCTTTATTAAGAGTGTGCCTAAGTCAGCACCTGTCTTCAAAGTGGTGAAACATCCACAGACTTCAAATCTCCTTCCTTACAGCTGAGGTAATTGCAGGAGATAATGATAAGCTTTAAAATATGGCAAGTATGCTTATCTGAGAAGGAATTGCTATTTTAGTTTGAAATATAATACTTAAAACAGTTGATGAAGTTTGAAATGATATGCAGGGGACTGAAAATATTTAGGAGTTATATTTAAAAGAGTAGAGTGAAAGGGCTATGCTGCTGGTGAAGTTTCACACATAGTCTAATATTTACACAAAGGGTAAATATAGACTTACACAGTACTGTGAAGGAAACGGTATTGAGCAAACTAGACATCCTGAATGAAAACTGTACCAAAACCCACTGTGATGACTTGATATATAATTAATTGGAACAGACGTTTAAGAAACGTGAGACTTGATTTAATGACTCAGACATGGTACCTTGTTCTTTTGAGAGGTTACTCTGTTCTAGATGTCACCACTAGGTACTAATGACAGTTATATGATACATTTCTAATTTTGTTTAAATTTGTCCATTTCACCCCATCATCCTTCTAATTCATTATGTTCCATGTTCATACCTTTTTCTCATGTTCATTAGAAATGGAACATGTTAAGTCTCCATGACTTTCCAAGACATTCTGTTTTTGAAAAAAAAAAATGCATCTCAAGCTTTCTGACTAGCCTCTCATTCTTTTAAAAAGTATTGTTATTAATATTATTATTGTTATTGTTATTGTTTATTGTTGTTATAATTACTGTAATGAATATATGAAATCATAAAGATCCACTTGGGACCTGAAATACTTGTTGATGACATTAGTTTTGCAATTATACCAGCTAAGTGAAGACTGAGGTTTGCATCTCAAAATATTTTAAATAAGTGAAAACTTACATAGGTATGTAGGAGGAAAAAAAAAGGTGAATGGTAGAGGAGAGAAAATCTCACCTTATCGCTTGTTTAAGCAGTATCAATTAGAAGTGGTCCATTAACACAACTGTGTTTGGCTCTAATTACAGCTGAGGAGAAGGATGCAGTGATATTTTTGTGAATTTAAATCGGAAGCATTTGTTTAGGAATAACAGAAGGCTTCCTGATGTGCTTGGCACGGCCTCCCAGTTACCTGTATTGTGGTACCCGGATACCACTACCACTGCTGAGTTTACAATTCTTTCTGAAGAAGGTATCTGTCATCCTCCTGGTTACCCTCCTCCCTGGTCTTTGACATGATGCTTATGTAATCCAACGTCAGTAAGGTTTTTTTTTGTTTGTTTGTTTTTGTTTTTGTTTTTGTTTTTGTTTTTGTTTTGTTTTGTTTTGCTATGCTGCTGCACTTGAATACCACACCTCACTTAGTATTTGCTGTCACTCCTAACACTCTTTCAGCATTAGTGCTTTCCAAGCATTACCACTCCAGTGAATTGCACAGGGTGCAAGAGACTTAGAGATTGTTTGATTGCTCTGAGACACAACAAGTATTCTTGCTGAGTAAAAAAAAAAAAAAAAAAAAAAAATCAGTTTCAATAATGGAAAATTCTACAGTAATTCTAAAGACTTTTTAAAATAAAACCTCTGCTAACGGTGCCTGGAGACACTAAATAATCAGAATGATCAGAATAGTGTTGTAATACTTCACAGGCAGAGTGCTAAAGCTTGTGGCACTATATAGCTGGATGGAGTCATTCAGCTTCTCGTTATTATTATTTTTTTAATATATATCATTATCTGCCCTGCTTAATTTCAAATGTGTTTCATTTTTTCCTCTAAAAATGCAATTAATGCAATAATTGCACACAGCCGTATATGTATAGTATGGTTCTTCAGGATTTGATACATGTGATGAGAGTAGGAATTTACCCCCAGCACCATGACATGCAGGCAGTGGCCTCGTCCCACCACAGCTGAGCCTCTGCTGCAAGGCGCTTGGCCAGTGGGGTGCCCGGGGAGCACGTAGCACAATTTCCATCAATAGCTGTTCTGTGGCAACTGCAGTACACAGCACTCACCACTGTCCCAGAACACCAGTGTGGATGTATTTCTAGAACTGCGTATTGCTTCCATAATGAAACATATTTATCGCACACAAAGCTCATTAGATTTCTGTGCTAGCAATGACCCAAGTATCTGTAGCAAAATCCCATTCCAGTTTAAGCAAATGTCAAAAGACATTAGCAAGCATTTGAAAAACTGGTCCTCTTTCAAGGAAATTTGAATGACAAAACTTAGATAGAAATCTAGGAAATGTTCGAAGTTGTACTAATATTCATACAGGCACAAAGATTTGCAGTTGAAAAATCCCAAATTGCACATCATGCATGTATTTATAAGTTGCATTGTTGAAAAAAAAAAAGAAAAAAAAAAAAAGAGAGAGTAGTGAAGTAATTAAATTGCTTCTATCAGCTAAAGAAAAAGCTCATCTAATTTACAGTCTGTGAATACAGCATAAATTCTGAAATACCGTAAGCTGGGAAATTGTTCATATTGATGCTAACAGCCAGTAAAAGCTTGAATTTCAGAAAGCGCCAAGACCAGGATTTTAACTGATTATTTAACTGAATTATTTTTGTCAAAATTCAGTTTCACAGGAGATATGTGCTAAATAGGAGGACAAGAAAACAAATGGTTAAACATTCAGAAACCAGAAAAATCTGTAAAGATTTTTCTACCACTTTTCTACTACAGTCCATAGGAGTTCATTTAAAAATATGAATACCATTTGTAAGAATTTTGAGAGCTCCTTTCCCTTCAGGAATTACAGACCTAATTCCAATTCAGGATAAAAAAAGAAAAAACAACAACAACAAAAAAAAGTACTATGTGATTTCAACAGAGAACTCTGCAAGAGCAATCTTCACATTTACAAAATGGACAGAGATTATTAACAGATACATTGGCTTTTTGCAATACTGCATTTAGTACCTAGGAAAGCTTAGCTTTGCTTTCTCTTCTCAAAGGAGGGTTGACTTTCTTTGCACTGAAGATGGCACTTGTAAAATAATTTGTAGGGCTTTTACACTGCATCCGCTTCCATTTAAAGATTAGGGAAATAATAGATAGATAACCCTAATGACAGCGCTTAAATAACTTCAACCCATTAAACTAATTTGCAAAATTCCTACTCATCTCCATCCAAAGAAAAATAAGCACAAAGTTCATTTCATGGTAGAGTCATTGCACTGCATTTTACTCATTCAAGAGAAAGCATATGGATGATGACAATTAATTAAAGTGATTTAAAACAGCAGTGAAATACTGTCTGCTATGCAAATCATAGCATGCCGTTAACAAACATTTCTGTACCCCATGAGATTCTGTATCATTGTATTTGCACAATAAGAGCATTTTCCACACAAATGTGAATTTTAATTCTATTTCTGCATAAGTCCAAGTTTATTTCCTCTTTTCTACTTATTAACTCTCATGTGTGTACTGCAATGAATTACGCTACCTGTCCAGGTGAATCAGCCAGAAAAAGAGTGCATTCAGCTTCCACACAAGTGGTTCATTAAAACACAAAAGATTATCACAACAGAAAGAATGCTAAATTATTATTACAATCTAAAATATATCAGAACAGCACACTTTATATTGCAATTACTTCTGATACAATGTTTACTGCACCTGTGTGATACCTTCGGATAATGTTATCCCTCCTATTTGGATATACATTATCTCTGTGCAAACTGGGAACGTGGGTTGGATTTTTTTTTTTTAAACAAACCAGAGGTGAGAATGCAATTCTGCTGCTGTTTAGTGTCATCTTCTCTGTCATTGCAATCAGCCGAGCATGCATGTATGCATGTGCAGTTCCAAACACAAAAAAAAAAACACAACATAAAGGCCAGAGAAAGACACAGAGAGAAAAAAACAAAAGTAGAAATAATGCAAGGCACATAAACATAAATGACATACAATCAGAATACAAATAAACAGGATAATGAATGGTAATTTGAAAATGCAGAAGTATGAAGAATGTATTTTAAAATGAAAGATGAACAGTGAAGAAATTCAAGAGCTTAAGCTCTCCTGTTCCTAATCTAATTTTCATGAGGCATGATTCTTTTGCACTTGATAGAAGCCAGAGTTAATCAGCATTTCAGGGGAAGCAGTCAGCATTTTGCACCGTGAGGTCTGAGGATGAAGTATACACTAGAACTAAATACAAAATGTTTTAAAAAGCTATTAAAATTTAACATTCTGGGGTTCCTTACAGTAGGAGGATCAGACATAAGCATCTTCCACAGTACAATACCGCAATATTGTCCAAGCAGACTAGTAACTGATTTTGCTTGTCTTTGCTTATAGGCCATAGATTGGATTAGATGAGCAATGGAATAAATAAATTATTTATATATTCCATTATGTCAATTCTTACATCCCTAAATTAACTGATAAACCATAATTTATTAAAAGATGCTCATTAAATTCAATCCTTGAACAGAAATTTGGCTATTTAGGAAAGAACTGTGAAAGGAATTCATGAAGCACTGTAAGGCTATGACAGTCATTAAGGTGAACTGTTTAGTTAAAAACCTAATAGTTAAATCAGTTGACTAAAACACTGGAAACTGGTATTAAAAGACTTGCAAAATTAGCAAGCATGACTGAGCTGATAAGCAGTCAATTTGTGGACATTTCTGGGAACTGATTTGATGTCATTAATACAATTATTAGCATAAGCCCTGGACTACAGGCTGACTTTCCTTTGCTAAGCTTTTCAAAGGTTAGGGATCACTTCATATAACTACAACCTTCACTTCAACCAGCAAAGAAACCCAAAGTTCTTGGGTTATTTTAAGCTTACTGTAATGTGAAGGGTAGTGCTGCTGCCATGTTTCTACCACTTTCAGATTCCATTCATTAGGTAAACAGCTTTATCTAGAACATAAGCTTGCTCGCTGTTTCCAACTAATCATTTTTCTCTGCAAGTACCTTTACTTTGGTTCTCAAATGTTATGGGCCAGAACCAATTGGGATGGGTACACTGAGAGAAAAGACATTACTATCTAAGAGACAAGTGCATGAACAGCAGACAGACAGGGAAGCACAAGGAAGCATAAAGCACCTCAAATGAGATGCCATCAATAAAAATGATCACAGTTGGATTTATAACAGCAACTCATCCAGTTTTAACAAGGACTAAAAACAGAATTCCATCAGCATTTATCACTAAACAAAATAGCAACACAAGGAAGCTATTTTTGGAGATTGGCATCTTGTGTCTATATTGATCCTGTGCACACAGACTGAGCTAACATTGCAACTTTTTGTTTCAGTTCTTCATGCATTACTTGTTGAGGATAAAACAGTTCTACCCTGCAATCAGTGAAACTCTTCATCCATAAAATATGGATTACTCAGATGATACAAATGGCAGTGTGAATATATGCACATGCATTGGATGGTCATCCACATTTTCATATCTTGCATATGCAAGATTGGCAGGAAATTCCATGGCAATAGGCTCTTGTGTTTAGAATTCAGAACTGATATTTTATTTTATACCTCTCTTCCAACTCATCAGGAATGTCTACTGTTATAAATAATGTGTTTAAATGACTTTTTTTTTTTTTTTTCACCAATTCTCCAAATACATACATCAATAAACCCAAAGAGGGTTATTTCACTCATCAGTTATTTCTGTATATAATGTTCATTTTTGCACCCAAGTTAAGTTGATAGTTTGATTGCTTCTTTTTTTCTCCTGGTGCAAGGATAGACCTGGAAACATTCTATACATCTGAGGCATCTAAATACATTTAAACTTGCAACCTACTGTTAAACTTAGTGTGGTTGTGGAATTCCTTTATTCATTCAGACATTGGTACATGTTAGTCCCAAACACAGACTCTCTTCCTTTTCAATGAAAATGCAGAACATGCAAATTAATGTTGGAAGAGGTTCATGAATTCAATTAATGCATTTCACAGATACTGTTCTAGACTCATTAAATATTCCTACAGTAAGTGTTAACGCTGTGCAGTTATGTCCTGGCAGAGACCAGAGGTAAACAAAGTCTAAAATTAAGTCTCTGACAAAAGTCAGCATTTTACAGAAGAAAATGAGAAAATTTCTTCTCACTTCATGTCTCATGTTGCCTACTTGGAGAATGGTTTAAGTCTTTAGAGGCTAAATGCTAATACCTTTTACCTATTTATTTTTATTAGGTCCTATTTTAATTATATTTTTTTTTTTTCCTGTTGTTGTTGGGAAAATCCCTTCAGAATACTACTAAATTCCTGCATTTTGGTTAATTGTTTGACCTGCATAACAACATTCCTAAACCACATGAATTCTTCTACTTTCCTCTAGGAATTTACTTTCATATCAGTTAATGTTATCTTGTCTCTTATGACACTGATTTACATTCAGATGTTACTAAAATTTGAATTTGTATTCTTGATTTGTGTGCTTTGTTTGTTGCTCCTCTTAGAAAGTGAGTCTGAAACTTCCCAGCCTCCCTGTGGATTTCCTTTGGGACCTACTATAGACATTTAACCTCTCTGTTCTTCAACTACCTGCCGCTAAAAAAAAAAAAAAAAAAAAAATAATAATAATAACAAAAAAGATAAATTAGATGTTGTCCAGACCCTTACTGGGATGGGAGAAAGATCAGTACATTTAGGTAGACAAGACCAAAATTAATTTGTAGTATTCACCATTTTTATTTTGTAGTATTCACCTGTCATTTTGTAAGTTGTATCAATTCCGTATTGTTACTTGACACTAAACTACCACTCCACTTTTTTTTTTTTTTTTTTTTTTTTCCTGTGTGAGGTGGTAATACAGGAGTAGAGAAATTGGCAAATTTAAATATGACAACATGAAAGCTGGAACAGCTAGTGCTGTTCTTTAAAAATGAAGCAAAAACCTTTTAAAGAATAAACTGTTTAAGATCCCAAAACATCAACAACTTCTGCATGCATATTTACAACAACTTAGTTAAATTTAGGTTCAACTTGAAAAGGTCAGTTGCAATACTAGACTTCCGCAAAACTCAGGGATGTGTAGAGCTTGTAACCCTTTCTGGACATGTAATATGAATTTTTTCATTTTCTTTCCCATGGACCTTCCCAGTGGCTTTACTTTTCCCAGTGACTTCATATGAGGATTTCGTATTTCCCCTATATTTCTTGGCAATAATAAGAATAAGAATACTTTTTTCTCCCCTCCCTTTTCTGTCCCCCACCAAGTAATACTTCTCGTATTAATATATGTAAATGCTCTGATGCTTAAGAAACTATGGTGAAGTACAATAACTGTGTAACTTACATTGTCAAAATTTTAACTCTAAATATTCACCCTTCACTTTTCAGTTACAAAACAAAGTTTCAGTATTTCCAGACTCCCAGAGATTTTGGTTCTGATCCCAGGGTCCTTCACAGACAGTAGCTGGAAATAGACTCTTGTGGGGAAATATCCCCACAGTAAAATCAGTAAAACAAACAAACAAAAAAACAGTAAATCCTGAGAAATGCTCACTTATTGTTTTTTTTTTGTTTTGTTTGTTTTGTTTTGTTTTGTTTTTTGTTTTTAATCACATTTCAAGAAAATGTGAATGAAAATGAGTTTTTTTTTTTTTTTTTTTTTTTTTTAATCACATTTGGAGAAAATTTTGGGTGCAAGTATTGAGACAGTATAGTGATAAATGAGCTCCACAATCTCAGAGCTCCACACTAAGAACACGTGAGCAGCTCCTAGTAATGAACCAATGTTCTTAAAAATATGTGCCTTCCTATATATTAAGACTTTGTTATTTCCTCCTCCTTTCACATACACTTTTTAAACATATAGCTAACATATGAAAAGATTACAGTACTTATACAAATTTACTAATGAAACTATGGAACTGGAAGAGAAACTGACTGCACATAGACACAGCACTTGTTCACCAGGATAAACTATTCGTCTTATGTCTATTCTGAACTGAGGTGGAATCTATAATGGAAATGTTAAAGATCTGAAGTCATGTTTAGATCTTACTGCAGATCTTACATCACTGGAAGGTAAGTCTAGAGGGAAAAAATAATTTTAAAGTAAGCTGATGTGTTCTAGCTTATGTATACTCAGCATACTTTCCATTTGAAAGGTGAAAACAAAGAAAATTCAATATTCAAACTGAGACAGAAGAGCAAAAGTGTCATGGTTTCCAAAGCAACAACATGCCAAACTATGGAATTTAAACAGAAATTAACAGATTCTTGCCTATGTATCTCTGGCCTGTATTCCATTAGTAGCTCACATTTCACTTTCAAATGTAATTTAGGTACTTCCAAATCTGTATTTTATTGAAAATCAGTTGCACTTTGACTCTTGAGAGTATCTGAAAGCTCATCTTGAATTTTACAACAGGCAATTTTCTCACAAGGCTAGTGAATCATGTAGCATTTTTATTAAAAAATTATGCAGTATCTTCCATGTCTCTTAAATACTACAAACATTTATAGGCATATTTACATGAAATTTAATTTAAATCAATAATAAAAATGTTTATCAGTCCTCTCCACACAAAAAGAAAAGCTTAACCTATAATTAGCCTGATATTTATTCAAAATCTAGATGGTATTTTAAAACAGCTCACTTACGGTAGCATATGTACATAAATGTACTGTGTACAGGTAAATGAGGGTTTAGTTTCTCACAATTTTGGTTTTCCTTTCTGCTATTTTCCCCATTTTCATAAACCCTTTTGTACTAAGTGTGTTGCCAGACAGAATTAACGAACAATGCACAGCACCTCCTGTTTTTTTGAGACTTTCAGTCCATCTCAAAGTTAGATAAGATTCTAAAATAATGTTTTTATGTTTCTTTTTGCCATTGTTTATATCACACTGAAGTGTCTGCAAGCAAATGGTTCCAGTTATATAGCCAATAATTTTAAAGAGAAACTTTTTTTTTTTTTAATAGGAAATGTAATGAGTACTGATAAATAAATATTAAGTAATTATTATTCTCATGGCCCCAAAAAGGTACAGATATGTTCTGGTAGTGGGAAAAAAAATCCGCAATTGGAATCAAAAATATGTAGAAATTTTTCATTAGACCAATGAATTGGACCCCATTATGCCAGGATTTTCTTTAATCTCTGTATTTCTGTATTTCTGACTATCACATTAATTATCCCTGGAGTTGTTCAAGACCAGGTTGGACGAGGCCGCAGGCAACATGACCTGGTGAGTGGCATCCCAGCCCATGGTGGGGGGTTGAAAGTACATGGTTTTTAAGGTCGCTTCCAACCCAAGCAGTTCTATGATCCTATGATTAATTAGTATTATATGCTTTTGGGTCAGAAGAAGTAAAGTGCTGTGAAAATAGTGAGTACAAGAGATGAGGACTGAGTTTAAACAGCTCATTTAGTTTTGCATCACATTCCGAACAGTGTCCTTGAATGGGCTTGCAAGATCATCCTGGTCCAGGATGGTTGGACCAGATGATCTTGGAGGTCTTTTCCAACCTTAATGATTCTATAATTCTATGATTGGCCTAGCACAGACTCAGCAAAGAGTACAACCCTCTGATTTCTGTTTCACAAATGTATGTTTAGACATATTCCCCATTCAAATTCAGACCTTACCTGACTTACTAAACCAACAAAAATGGACATATTTGCAAGAAACTACATATATGGCTTATGTCAACAATAACAAATAGTGATAATTAGATAGAAAATCATCTGGGAGCCTGATTCGGCAATATATTACTCCAGTGGGATAACTGTAGTTTAAAACAAGACTAGCACATTACTGCTGCTGTTATAATTCTCTCCCATTTCCATGACAAATTACACTGATGTAATTAGAGGTCCCACCTGCTTGCAACGATGCCTCTTATCACTGCACATGGTAAAGATCACTCTTGTTTTTGCAGTACAGAAAGTCACACATATCTGCATCTGTTGAAAATATATTTTAACTCAAAGGGCTGCTATTGGGGTCTGTGGATGCATGTCACATATTTCACAACTGGGCAAATTTGAAGGGAAGTCTTTATCTGCCAAGGGTCATATGACCTGTCAGTGGTTCAGGGAAATTTCCCAGTTCCAAGCTTTAACCAGTTCTATTCTCTAACCAGCATAAAAGCTATTTTTTTTTTTTTTTTTTTTTAATGTGTGTGTGTGTGTAGCTGCAGCCCTGGAAATTATTCTTCCTCCAACAGATAAAGCATAGGTAGCCACAGGGTAGCTTTATTTACCCTGCCTTCATATTTCATTTCTAACTCAAAGAACTCTCTCTGGGGGTAAAAAGAGTAATTTGTTCTCCAGGTTAAATCTATTCTTGGTTTTTCTGATGAGCTGAAGGTCTAGCAATTACTGTGACAGATGGAGTGATGATTTTTATGATGTGGAAATTCATCCATAGGAATGAAACTGAAATCTCCAAACTCATTTCTCACTTCAGCCTTTAGACAGTTGTCAGGTAATAATTGCCATTAACTTTCATCACTGTGGACAAGACTTGAATTAGTGAATGGATTCAATTTGTTAGTGTAGCAGTTGTCTGCAGAGTGACACTGTCAAGTTTCTGTCATTTGTTCTGAATACACCTAAACCTGGTATGGAAACAATATTTAAAATGTAGGCTTAAACTTCTCCCAGTACTCTGAAGTATCTGAACATTGTGTATGGAGCTCTAGCGCTCTATGTTTTTGGAAGAACTGTTTCAAGGGTATTTTTAGACCAGATTCATAGACTGGAACAAGATGTTTGAGATACTGCTTATGTATATTGAAAATGGGTCTCACAGAAATTGTTGTTTCAAGCTAAAAAGTTATGGTGTGGACTTAGTTATGAATGGACTGTTTGGATTTTCATGAAATAATCTGAAGCATTGCTAGACAATAACTGAGGTAGACAGAGTTAGGTGGGTGGGTGGTATCCTCTGTAGCAGACATCAGGATCCAGGAAAATTTCAATTTGGGGGTTCACGGTCCACCTCACCCTCCCCATGCTGTGTGACAGACTGTCCAGGCCAAAATCCTCAGGCAGGATCCAGTTAAAAGTGGTCTGATATCCTTTTAGTTTCCTGGTTCCAGTCTTCACCACCAACACAGAGAAGGCATAGGATTCGCACAGGAGTTTTTCCTTGGTCTTACTGAGAGATTGAATTTCAGAGCTTGCTTATAGGCTTGAAAAAGAAGGACACATCTTCCTTTATTCCCAGATGTCTCTCTGCGGGTATGTTTGTAATCATAACAGCAGGAAAAACTTAATACCAGTGATTTACAGATATTTTCTTTGTAAGAACTGACATTTTTTCTTCTCTAATGACATAGTAAAGAAAATACTGCTATTTAACTAAACTGTGTTAATATTTATGTCCATTTTATACATTAAGAATATACAGTTTAATTTCCATGATTGCAGAACAACAACAACAAAAAAAGTAGATTTATAGCTCACAGAAAACACAGTACCTCTGAAAATCAAACTATATATTCACAAAATCACACAACCACAGATTCACAGAATCACAGAATGGATGAGGTTAGAAGGTACCTCTGGGCCCATCTGGTCCAATCCCTGCTCAAGCAGTGACACCCAGAGCAGGCTGCCCAGGACCATTTCCAGGTGGGTTTTGAAGATCTCCAAGGAGACTCTACAGCCTCTCTGGGCAGCCTATGCCAGTGCTCTGTCACTTGCACAGCACAGAAGTGATTCCCAATGTCCAGACTGAACCTCCTGTGCTCCAGTTTGTGCCCACTGCCTCTTGTCCTGCAACTGACACCACTAAAAATAGCATGATCCCATCCTCTTTACACCCTCCTTTCAAGTATTTATAGATCTTTTCGAGACCCTCACTGAGCCTCCTCTTCTCCAGGCTCAACAGTCCCAGCTCTTGCAGCCTCTCCTCACAGGAGAAGTGCTCCAGTCCCTTGATCAGCTTGATAGCCCTGAGCTGGACTCTCCAGTTTGCCCAGCTCTCTCTTGTACTGGGAGCTCAGCACTGGACTCAGCACTCCAGGTGCAGACTCACTAGTGCTGAGCAGAAGGGAAGGATCAATTATCTTGAGAGTCATCACGCAGCACTTGCAGGGCAAGCAGGCGATCAGGCCTAGTCAGCATGGGTTTATGAAGGGCAGGTCCTGCTTGACAAACCTGATCTCCTTCTATGACAAAGTGACGCGCTGGGTGGATGAGGGAAAGGCTGTGGATGTGGTCTACCTTGACTTCAGCAAGGCTTTTGACACCGTTTCCCACAGCATTCTCCTCAGGAAACTGGCTGCTCTTGGCTTGGACTGGCGCACGCTTCGTTGGGTTAGAAACTGGCTGGATGGCCGGGCCCAAAGAGTTGTGGTAAATGGAGTCAAATCCAGTTGGAGGCCGGTCGCTAGTGGCGTTCCCCAGGGCTCGTTGCTGGGGCCGGTCCTCTTTAATATCTTCATCGATGATCTGGATGAGGGGATCGAGTGCACCCTCAGTAAGTTTGCAGATGACACCAAGTTAGGTGCATGTGTCGATCTGCTCGAGGGTAGGAAGACTCTGCAGGAGGATCTGGATAGGCTGCATCGATGGGCTGAGGTCAACTGCATGAAGTTAATAAGGCCAAGTGCCAGGTCCTCCACCTGGGGCGCAATAACCCCAAACAGAGCTACAGGCTGGGAGATGAGTGGTTGGAGAGCTGCCAGGCAGAGAAGGACCTGGGAGTGATGGTTGACAGTCGGCTGAATATGAGCCAGCAGTGTGCTCAGGCGGCCAAGAAGGCCAACAGCATCCTGGCCTGAGAGGTCACACCCTAAGAAACAGTGTGACCAGCAGGGCTAGGGAGGTGATTGTCCCCCTGTACTCGGCTCTGGTGAGGCCGCACCTCGAATACTGTGTTCAGTTTTGGGCCCCTCGCTACAAGAAGGACATCGAGGTGCTTGAGCGAGTTCAGAGAAGAGCGACAAAGCTGGTGAGGGGCCTGGAGAACAAGCCCTACGAGGAGCGGCTGAGGGAGCTGGGATTGTTCAGCCTGGAGAAAAGGAGGCTCAGGGGTGACCTTATCGCTCTCTACAGGTACCTGAAAGGAGGCTGTAGCGAGGTGGGGGTTGGTCTGTTCTCCCATGTGCCTGGTGACAGGACGAGGGGGAATGGGCTTAAGTTGCGCCAGGGGAGTTTTAGGTTGGATCTTAGGAAGAACTTCTTTACCGAAAGGGTTGTTAGACATTGGAACGGGCTGCCCAAGGAAGTGGTGGAGTCACTATCCCTGGAGGTCTTTAAAAGACGTTTAGATGTAGAGCTTAGGGATATGGTTTAGTGGGGACTGTTAGTGTTAGGTCAGAGGTTGGACTCGATGATCTTGAGGTCTCTTCCATCCTAGAAATTCTGTGATTCTGTGATTCTGTGATCATCTCCTTCGGCTTTCTGGCCATGCCTTGCCTCATGTAGCCAGGAATACTGCTATACTTCTTAGGGTATTCCTACCATACAAAACATTTCCCAAATGATAGAATAGAAACAACTTTTTTTTTTTTTTTTTCTTTTTTTCTTTTTCCCTATTTCCTTTTAATTTTCTTCTATTCTGTGTAACGATAGTGCTTATCCTTGTCAATATAACTAAGATTATTTTAATGATAGACAAAGCAGGACAAATAGAATTACATGACTGCTCAACTAAGTTAGTAGTTAGTTAGAGTTAGTTAGCTGCACAACTGGAAATAAAGCCCAGGAGCTCTAACCTGAAGCATCACATCTTAACCTGAAAGGTTTCTATAACTTTACATAATTAACCACTTGAACTGTGGAAATTTTATGCCTCTACAGATTAAGTTTCTCCTGCAATCATCTCTCTGAGTTTTCTAAAGATGCATCTTTCTAATCTTTTTAATTAATAGTGTCCAAAATAGAAATCTCTTCATTAAAGAAAAATGAAAGAGCATAACAGAGTCTATAGGAATGTTAGTGCTTATCAGGGTCAGAGATTCATCCATGTAAAATAACATGAAAGCTGAGCATCATTTTTCTTTCATTAACTACAACAGCTATATGACTGGACCATTTACTTAAAGAGAACGCTTGACTCAGG
This sequence comes from Nettapus auritus, assembly GCA_011076525.1. Lineage (NCBI taxonomy): Eukaryota > Metazoa > Chordata > Aves > Anseriformes > Anatidae > Nettapus > Nettapus auritus. Next base: position 198,212,288 of record CM021765.1, read on the forward strand.
ATTTAAAAGAAATTACAGGAAACTGTTCCATTTGAGACTTTTAAAGTTGTTAATTAAAAGTAATAAGGGAAATCCACAAAGAATTTGTATAATTTCCAAAAGATCCTGAATAATTTAAGGGTCTCAGGAGTCTGATTCACATGCAGGGACAATCTACAATGGGACATTGCATTCCAGTTGTAGAGAGTTAATCAATACATTTATGCTGATTTTGTTTTGTGCATAACATATAACTATAAAATATTGAAGTTCTTGAGCTGCATTCAGAAGCAGCCCAGCCCAGCCAAGCATTATGGGCACATAGCTGGATACATCTGGACTGCATCTTGTCAGCCACTGCAATGTGTGTTCCCACTTTGAGTCAACCTTATTTTTAGAAACGTCTAGGTGTCAGAGTTAAAGAGGTACTTGAATTTCTAAAGATGTTGTTTAGGGAGTTAAGACTATAACACTCGCATAGCTAATTCTCACTGAAATCAGCAACAACAGGATGCCTCAGTGCTGATCAGTATGAACATCACTACCCACATCAGACTCTGTGATGACCAGTTCAATACCTTAAATTGCTTAGGGGCTGATGTATATTCTGTATTTCTGAATGCCTAAACGTGTTTAGGCACAGATATGTATAAAAGTCAGTTTTCAAAAAGAGAAGTGGTGCTCATTCTTTGAAAATGCCACCTTACGGTTTTAGTGAAATACTTTACCAAGGCTTATTTTAAAGTACCATTTTTTTTTCTAAGTGCTCTGTGACTAAAAGATGAATTTTTTTTCCACTGACACTGAATAAGTTGAACCTCAGTGTTGTCTATTTTGCTGATCAAAGTCCACGCAAAGAATTGTTCACTTATTCCCTTCCACCATCTTTAAGCAATGCTATTTAATGGTACTAGTTGCCATATATAAGCTAGCTGCCTGTGGTTGGACTGTTTAAGATGAAGATCAGTAGAGAAGTTGATTCCAAGGTATCACAACAGGGAAAAGTACAAATCTGCTACAATTCTGATATTAAATATTTAAACTCATTTGTCCAAAACAGACTCAAGTCCAAATTTGCAATTTTTATTATTATTATTTTTTTTCCTCAAAGTAAATGAATATGACTAAAACAGAAGAAGTTCATTGTAAATTCAAGAAAGGTTGTTGTGTTTATCTAGGGCAAGTTGAAGACTGAATTTCATAATCTCCATGCTATTTACTGCCTCCTTGATAGATCCCATCTTCAGGTTGTCAGGCATTTCAGAAAGCTCAAAATACAGCTAGATGTGTTTTGGAAGATATAATTCCAATATTAAACACATGGGATTGAAAAGGGGACGAGTACTCCTGTATGACGCGAATTTCAATAATGATGACAAGAGCCTCCCTGGAAGGCAGCCACACACAAGTACAGCTATATGCATCATTTTGACAATAAGCTTGTTCCCATTCCCAGCAGGTTATTGTATTGGGTTTATGTGGCAAGGGTTTGGCAGCAGCGGGAGCGGGGGGGGGGCGGGATGCAGAGATGGCCTGTGAGCAGAGCCCAGCAGCTGTCCCATGTCAGATCAGAGCCAGCTCCAGAAAGCTCCAAAAGGGACCTGCTGCTGGCCAGAGCTGAGCCATGAGCAACACTGGATGGGCCTCTGGGAGAGCAGGGTTAAGGAAGGGGAAAAAAAAATCCTGCTGTGCTACAGCAGCTGGGAGAGAGGGGTGAGAACTGAGAGAGAAGCAGCCGTGCAGCCCCCAAGGTCAGGGCAGCAGGAGGGCAGGAGGTGCTCCAGGCACACAGCACAAGTTCCTCTGCAGCCCGTGGAGAGGCCCCTGGTGGAGCAGGCTGTTCCCCTGCAGCCCATGGGTCCCCCATGGAGCAGATCTCCATGCTGCAGCCCATGGAGAGTAGCCCATGCAGGAGCAGGGGGTCTAGGGGGAGCTGCTGCCCGTGGGGGACCCGTGCTGGAGCAGTTTGCTCCTGGGGGATGGACCCTGTGGTATGGAGCCATGTTGGGGCAGTTCTTGAAGAGCTGCATCCTGTGGGCAACCCCCGCAGGCTCAGTTCGGGAAGGATGGCATCCCGTGGGAGGGACCCCACGTGGAGCAGGGGCAGAGAGTGACCATGAAGGAGCGGCAGAGACGAAGCGTCAGGGACTGACTGCAGCCCCCAATCCCATTCCCCTGCACTTCCTGGGAGGAGGAGGTGGAAGAGAGTAAATGGGAGAAAGGTGTTTTTAGTTTGCTTTTAGCTTCACTGCTCTAGTCTGCTAGTGATACGCAGAAAATAACATTAATCTCCCTATACTAACTCTGTTTTGCCCACGGCAGTAATCTGTGGGCTATCTCCTTGACCTTATATCAACCCATGAGTTTTTCTTTTATCTTAATTTCTCCCTGTGTTCTGTTGAGGAGTGGGAGTGAGAGAGTGGTGTGGTGATGCTTAACTAGCCATGGGTGTGAAACCACTACAGTTAATTGTGAAGAAAAATCCACACAGATAATAACAAATGAGAAAGAACACTGTAGCGATAAGCACTAGAGAGCCCCACCATTCACACCTTTGTGAAGTGTAGCTACCTTAGGTTCCTGCTAAGTTCAGTGAAAAGAAAACAGCACCTTCTCAGCTGTCCCCTCACACCCTGTAGAGGGATCTCAGGGGTCCCTAAAAATGAAATGAAGTGACCATAATCAGTAGTGCATAGCACTGTAGGCATGCACTAGTCAGCTGCAGAGAATTCTGAGCAGAGTGGCCCTCATGTTCTCATGCTGGCAGCTGTGAGAATTCAGCCACACATCAGAAGTAGCCCCACATATCAATCATTAAGACTATGGACATTATAGGCTCCTTACCAATATGCATTGAATACACTTATTCACAATTTTATTTGCATAAGTCTTTTGAGTCATGTGATGCTCAGTTACCCCTGAATATCTATGAAAATAGCATTTTGTTTCTCTAAAAGACTTTGCTGCAGAGCCCTGTGCCAATAGAATCTTTTCCCCCTAATCCCCATTGGTGAAAAAGTAGTGGCGGTCCCAAGAACTGTTATCATTAATTCATCCAATACCCTAAAATCATTCATTGTGTTATTAAATAATAATACAGAGAGCACTGGTTTTCAGAGATGTCACATAGAGCACTAGTTTTCAGAGATGCTCATGAGATCACTTTCTTAGACTGGGAAAATAAAACAAAAAATCATTAAGTACCTTGCCTAAGATTGCAGTGATCTTGCCTAAGATCACAGTGTCAGCTAGAACTGGGCCAGGCTTCAATAAACTAATCTTAATTTAAAAAGCAAGCCAAATATTTTAAATTCAGGCACCCAAGCCCCCAGAGTGGAATTTGAAAGCTCACAAATACCAGACTTAGGATGAACAAAATTTTCATTTATTTCTAATAATGGATCATGTTTCCAAGCTTTTCTCCTATGACTAAAAAGTATGGCTTTCAATACATGAATTCAAACATATTGATGGAATCACATGGCTTCAAAAGCTTAGGAGAAAAACAAACAACTATGAAAGAAAAATATCCCACAAATTAACAATATTGAGGCTACCCTTTAGCAAAAACTGTGCTGGCAACTGGAGTTAAAAAAAAAAAAAAAAAAGTGAAGACAGGGAGGTCAATTTTGGACAGAACTGAAGCATTTTTGAAGTGTGTTATTATGATGCATGTAATGAAGCTCTCAGCACGAAGACCATGAACCCAACATGTTCTGTTACATTATGCAGAAACAAAGTCTCTTGTTTGTAGAAGTTTGTTTCTTTTGCTGCCACTTTTCTTCTAATTGTACACATAATTGTCAATAATGACAGAGGCCAGGACATGAAAATCCCATATTCATTCCCACTTGGTGCTCTCAAAGGGAAACCTACTACTCCAAAATTTTCTCTCTACTTTGATGGTACAGATTTTTTTTTTTTTTTCTGCCTTTGATGGGACAGATTTTCAGCTCTTGAACGTTGGCACAGACCTGTTTATGTCAATGTACAAGATCTGATCAGAAAACAAACTGATCCTAACTTTAATCCTAAAATTTTGTATTTTGTTCTAGAGTATATATATATATATCTAGAGTATATTGTTCTAGACTGCCAAGCCTCCAGGAAGTTGATATAGTTCACCATAACAACAAAGGTTATAAACTTGAATTTATTATAGACAAATAAGGTTTTGGCCTATGAATTCTCTTTGCCTATTAAGTTAATGAGCCTTGACAAAGTGATCATCTGAGGAGTAGCTAACAAATTATCTGGAGCAGCAGTTTGAAAGGTGTTGGCTGGCTTACAAGCATTTCAATTGGGAGAGCAAGACATCATGTTCCTCTTCTTTTGGGAGAGCTATTTGTCAAACCAAATTTCTTGCGGTTCACCAGCAGATTCTCAGTACTGGAGCACTGAGATACAACAATTGCAGTTACCTAAACAAGCAAGTAACCCCTGCACCTTCCTCAAACTTACGGATAACAAAATCTGAGTTTTCTAGGACCTCTACAGGAGAAAGAAATCTCTTCAGATTTGACTGAAGAACAAATCAGTATATAACCTGGGGGAATAGGGCTTTGAGGAATTCATGTGAGTAAAGGGAGACCCCTCAAGATACTTGAGCAATATTAGACGATTTTCTTTGTAGTGCAGTTCCCAATAAAGATGGTAGCAGAAAAAAGAAGATAGTCTTCTTATGGATTAGTTCTTCCAAATATTCAACACAATGCTTCCCTGAGACACATCACCTTTGTGAAGATTAGGACATTACACAATGAACACTTCCGAAAAAATAGCCACTTCTAATAGTGTTTAAAAGGGTTTAATACTTGTCTAAAATATACTGTCTAACTACATATACTGGGTCCATTGGGAAACTGGATCATGGTGTGTGTTGTAAACCTGTCACTTTCCTCACCAAAGGCATTTCAGTGAAAAGTATTTCAACTGGTTTCTTCCATGGTCTTTTTCCACTTCCAAGAGTGGAAAAGCTGACAGCATTTGAGAATATCAAAAACTGTCATATTTTCCATCTGAATGTAATTACACAGTGGGGAGGAAGTATAAATGATAGCAATCAGTTGCCTCTACCACAGCACATAGCAGAGAATATTGCAGAGCATTTAACCATGAGTTGTGTCTTTTCTCATATTTTTGTAATCTCTCTCAAGTTTTTGTTGGAACACTGAAACAAACAAAATGGTTAAATGCAAAGGCACTAGGGTTTAATTTTACATCAAAATGAAATGAAGAGAAATAAAACCTTGTTATTAAAGAGAACTGTTAGCTGACACTCAGTAGAACAAAACCCAGGTTTTTAAGTCCTGATAGCAGGTCATCAAATGTCTGATGACCAAGTATTCAATCAATCACATAGCAAAACAAAAGGATGTAGTGAACAACACCAAGTAGGCACAAATCCTAGCTTTCTAGGGCTCCATCGATTACTGGCATCTGAATATATGGTCTGCAGGTAGTACCCTTAACAAATTCACCCTTCAGCAATGACAGTCCTGTCTATAGAGATTCACCATTTACTGAGCAATGGATTGTACCTGTCTGTGGTTAGCAACCTACATTCTAATCCTCAGTGCTCCCAATGCATGGCAGTAAATTCCCATGGAACCTGCTTGTTCCACTTTCTAATTCAGGTTTTCTCCTTTCTAAAAGGACCACTGTTGAATAAGGATATTTTTATAATGATCTCTGTTGTCTGTCTCTGAACATACATAAGCATTGTAATGCTTATAGACAAATTACTCATGTACCCAAAGATCATTTCACTATTTTTTTTTTTTTTTTAACTATTACTTCCTTTAAGTTATTATCTGCAGAGAAATTAAAAATATTGTGGACAAATTTGTTAGTGCCTAGCACCCTCTGGATTTATTTATACCTTTATAGAAATCACAGAATCACAGAATAGTCTAGGTTGGAAGAGACCTACAAGATCACCGAGTCCAACCTCTGACCTAACGCTAACAAGTCTTCCACTAAACCATATCCCTAAGCTCTACATCTAAATGTCTTTTAAAGACCTCCAGGGATGGTGACTCAACCACTTCCCTGGGCAGCCTATTCCAGTGACTAACAACCCTTTCTGTAAAGAAGTTTTTCCTAATATCCAACCTAAACCTCCCCTGGCGCAACTTTAGCCCATTCCCCCTCGTCCTGTCACCAGGCACGTAGGAGAATAGACCAACCACCACCTCGCTACAGCCTCCTTTCAGGTACCTGTAGAGTGCGATAAGGTCGCCCCTGAGCCTCCTCTTCTCCAGGCTAAATAGTCCCAGCTCCCTCAGCCGCTCCTCATAAGCCTTGTGCTCCAGACCCTTCACCAGCTTCGTAGCCCTTCTCTAGACTCACTCAAGCATCTCCATGTCCTTCTTGTAGTGAGGGGCCCAAAACTGAACACAGTACTCGAGGTGCAGCCTCACCAGAGCCGAGTACAGGGGGACAATCCCTTCCCTGGACCTGCTGGCCACGCTGTTTCTTATGCAAGCCAGGATGCTGTTGGCCTTCTTGGCCATCTGAGCACTCTGCTGGCTCATATTCAGCCGACTGTCAACCAAAACTCCCAGGTCCTTCTCTGCCAGGCAGCTTTCTATCCACACATCTCCCAGCCTGTAGCTCTGTTTGGGGTTGTTGTGCCCCAGGTGCAGAACCCGGCACTTGGCTTTGTTGAACTTCATACTGTTGGCCTCGGCCCATCGGTCCAGCCTGTCCAGATCATCTTGCAGAGCCTTCCTATCTTCGAGCACGTTGACACACGCACCTAACTTGGTGTCGTCTGCAAACTTACTGAGGGTGCACTCGATCCCCTCATCCAGATCATCGATGAAGATGTTAAAGAGGACTGGCCCCAGTACCGAGCCCTGGGGGACTCCACTAGTGACTGGCCTCCAACTGGATTTGACTCCATTCACCACAACTCTCTGGGCCCGGCCATCCAGCCAGCTCTTAACCCAACAAAGCGTGCGCCAAGCCATGAGCAGCCAGTTTCCTGAGGAGAATGCTGTGGGAAACGGTGTCAAAAGCCTTACTGAAGTCAAGGTAGACCACATCCACAGCCTTTCCCTCATCCACTAAGCGTGTCACCTTGTCATAGAGGGAGATCAGGTTTGTCAAGCAGGACCTGCTCTTCATAAACCCATGCTGACTAGGCCTGACCGCTTGCTTGCCGTGCAACTGCCGCATGATGTTGCCCATGATAATCTGGCACTGATGTTAAACTAACATGTCTGTAGTTCCCCGGGTCTATCTTCCGGCCCTTCTTGTAGATGGGCGTCACGTTTGCTATCCGCCAGTCAAGTGGGACCTCCCCCGATAGCCAGGACTGCCGATAAATGAAGGAAAGTGGCTTGGCCAGCTCTTCCGCCAGTTCTCTCAGTACCCTCAGGTGGATCCCATCCAGCCCCGTCGACTTGCATACATCCAAATGCTGTATGCAAGTTGCCCTTATCACTGTTTTTCAACCATATCTGTACTGGCCTGAGCAGCTGGACTAACCACTTTGTCCAGTGATTAAGCATCTTTTTACAAATTCTAGAAGCTACACAGTTTTCATTCCAATAAACTAACAGCTTTTGTATGGTCTTACCACATCTGTTGCATTTTTCATTCATATTTGTCTTATTGCTTTTTTAATTTATCTTCCTATTTCATAGCACTGTAATTCCTTCCACAGCTGTTTTTCTAATCCCCAGGGTTTCTTTCCTTTTATTGTATCTTACATTAATTTAGCATTTTACTTTCTAGTTACACACTTCTGCTCTCCTCTTCCCACAGTACTCTTTTCTTTGAAAAGTGCTTTCTGTGCTAAATGTCTATGATCAAAGCTCCAAATACAATTATTTTTCTTCTGCTGTAGAATATAAAAGATGTCCTGTTTGCAAATAGTTTGCTGTTATGCTAATAGACTATGGAAGAGTAGTCTAGTTAAACTACCATACAGTTTTGAATAGTATGTTTTTCTTTATTAGATATTTCTTAGAGGTAATCACTAATTATTTTATGGCAATGTCTTCCATTTCTTCAATTAGGAAAATGCTCTTCATTTTAGGTTTTACTAACTGTCCTCTCAGAATACAGCTAGCCTACAGAGCGCTGAATTTTAAACATACTTTCAACCATGACTTGGTGAAGGAGGTGATATATATATATATATATATTTCTCATTTTCTTCTGAGTGGCTTAGGCAGCCACCCTGTAAACCCAAAGATGAACCAAGTATGCGCAACACAGAAATAAAATGACTGAATTCAAACCAAATTACTACAGTTTTCAGTGAAGTCTTAGTTACTTTCCATCTACAGTTAAACATATACTGAATTAAGCTATTTTAGAGCACCATTCCAATGGATCAAAACATTGCCTGTAATCATCACTGGATCTTGGATGACTAGAATAATATACCAAGGTAGCATATATCTTCCAGTGATGCAGATGTTAAAGCATGGTTAAAAATAAGCACAAGCTGTAGAAAAAGAAGATCTATGGTGAAGATGCAAACTATGAGATAAATCTAATGATGTTCATGCACTCTAATGAAGGAGGTGAGGAAGAAGCGCATGCAGTACCTGGTGATCTCAGAGTCAGGGAGCAGGCCTACGTGGTAGTGGGGATAGGGAGCTGTAAGAAGGAAGCTTTTGTCACACTCAACAGGGGAATAGTGCCTAGGAGAAGGTGGTTTATCACACAGTTTGTTCACAGTGCTGTAAACAGGTTCAGGAGGCCTGGTGATACAGAGACAAGAGTAAAAGATCAGGTGCATATTAGTGGCCAAGAATACAGAGAAAACACAGCAATCAGTTTAAAAACATACACAGCAAAATTGTCAAGACCCTTTCAGTAGGGCTTTTGTGACAAGTAAAGTTTGCTGTTAAAGGAAACTTTAGAATTTGAACAGTATTACAGCATACAAGCAACTGCATATAAATACAAACCAAATACAAGTGTGCCATAAAACTGGCTTATGGAATTATGGCATTGAAAGGGAATACCTTATCTCTGAAGTTCAGTGAGAAATTTTCCCAAATACTCTTTTTTTCTTTTTTTCTTATTTTTCTTTTTCAAACATTTCTTATGCTACCACTTAGAAGAAAATATGATGTTTATTAGCTGAAAATGGATGTTTTTGCCCATTAGGTTAAGATGAAGTATATATTATTTGTTAAAAAAAAAATAAAAAAAATCCTGCCTCATTGTCCTGAGGCTTTGCTAATGAAGCTGTAGTCAACATAAGCCATATCCTAGAATAACACTGCAGAGATGGTAACAGTGTGGTAAGCAATTCATCTCACTGTCAGGCAATTCCTTTCAACAGTTCTTTGCTCTCTTTTCTGATTCAGCCTTCAAAATCTGATTATGCAGACCACATCCCAAACACGTAACCTCGCTGACAAGGCTACAGTAATCTCACTTTCACTCTTGCTCCAAATTATGGACAGCCACCTATGAGGCTAGATATGAGGAATAATGTCCTAAAACTGGCACTGAGAGGTCACCTAGCATTTATTTTCTGCTGCCTAGAGTCCAACCACGTGGGAGAAGAAATACTTACCAGGAACCTCCCAGGGAGCCTCCTGGGGAGACTGGAGGAGGGGATGCAGCCTTTAGTACCACCCAGGGATCCACAGGAGAAAACCAGCAGTATTCAGAAAAAATGCACCACATAGTACATTTCCAGTCATGTAACTTGTCCAGCTATTGTGTGGGCCCCAGCAGATACTTTGGGCCTACTGGCAGAGTGAAGCTTGACTCATAATTTCCTGAGTTTCTGCTCTAAAGAGTGCCAAGATATAATTGCTGTCATATCCTAGCTTCTGCCAGAAGATCCAGTACATGGCACTGTCTTTGATCACAGCAATACAGCATTAGCCAGATGAAAATCTTATTTCACAGACCTGAAAATATCAAGAGGCCAGGCAGTTAATGAAACTCTTTTGGTTCTTCTGGCTATTCTGTGCCTCACACGGGTGTGGTTTGTGCTGACTTTCACAGGTACCAGAATTTGTTACGGTCGTGGATGCACTGGCAGATACAGAGAACATATTTTCCTTTGTTGTTAGTTTCTGGTTTTGTCCTTTGGGAAAAAAGGAGTAGCTAGCTGCTTTACATAAAAATTTCTCTCTCTTAATCCTAATAACATTATTAATAGCAATCTGACATATGATTTGAGAACTCTCTCTGCCTGACTTTCCCAGGGAAAACTTTACAGTTAAAAGTGGCAATTTAAGGTTACTAACTATCAAAACAGCGAAGTTGTCACTCATTTGACTATAACGCATTCTGTGAGGCATATAGCACAATTCTTTTAAAAATGAACTTAAGATAGCAAATGTTTTTTTTTTTTTTCTCAACATATCTCACACTTGTTTCAGAGGGCTAGATTTAATAATTTATTTACTAAATCAAAAATCCAGAGGAAAAGGAAAAAAAAAGAAAAGACTACACATATATACATACATAAATTGACACATACTGCCTTTTATTCCCTCAAAAATCACTTTTTTTTTTTTTTAAGACAGTATATATTAAAGAACAAATAAAAATAAATATAAATGATGCCTATTGTGAAAAAAAAATAAAATAAATGAAGAAATATTGCCCCAGTGCAGGAAGATGGATACAAACTGTCGATTTCTCTATGGCTCAAGACATTAACCAGTCCATAATCACCTTGCTCACTTATTAAAGACAAGTTACTCATCTCTGAGTGGTAGATGACATGAGAGTATCACTACCCTTTGAAAAATTGTGAATGCTCAAACTGTATTAAGTCACCAGTGACTGACCATCCAAGCTTGTGCTGAGACTCAAATCATGCTATAGAGATGGACGGATATGAAGGATTGCTACATTAATGGACAGTTACAAACTGCTTCCAAAAGCAAAATGAAGATAAACATTCAGCATCACCCTAGATATTGAAATCAAATTACTCCTTCAAATATAAACATGGGTCACAAACAAAATGTCTTGTGGAACCCAGGAAATTTTAAAACATTTAGTATTTTCTCTCCTTTCCATCTTTCTGGATGGTAGGATGACAGAAAATTGGAACAATTCTTTCTCAAGTGACTGTGCTGATATATAAAGTCCTATGTTCATTGCTACAACAGAAATGATACTGTGACCTAGCTAACAACATATTACCTGTAATTGAACTGGTGAGAATTCTTAAGGTTAAGGAAAAGAATTCAAACTTATCCTTTTAATCCTTTGCTTAGAATAGGATTCCAGACATCAGTTAATTTAAAATGTGTCCTTATTGTAAGGCCTATGAAATGAATTGATATCACCATAAAACTTGCAGTCAGATGTCATTCTTTGTGGTTATTAAAACCATGGACTGATCAGGTTGCTTAGATACTTTCATACTATTTAGACACATGGCTTGCTGAATGCTAACACTGCCAAGTATGTATCTGGACCCTGGCTATACATTGTATTGGAAAAGAAAAAGAAAGAACTTGAAAAGTAAGTAGAATACAACATCAAGCATCAAGCTCAAATCAGTATAAAGTCATGTTATCTTCTAATTTGATTTTGCAAATGCAAATTAAATAAGATAAAAATAACGGAAAGAATAAATAATGGAAAGGAGGAGAATGATTAAAATATATTGGGCAGATTGTTGTCCTGGTCACCCAAACTGTGGTTCATGTAGGCCAGTAATCTTTAAAAGTAATTTAAGATACTTGCTGAAACAGCCTATCTTCATATATCATCCTGACTTCTCACTTTGTTCTCTATGGCAAGCTAGTACTTATCTACAACAGTGCCTGCCTTCTTTGGAAGACAACAATCTTGCAAAATAAGTAAGAGTCAAACAAAACACTGAGGCCTTATTTTATGATGCATTAATTCCTCAAATGAATCAAAAATACATGCAGCAGGTAATATACCATGCTGTAACTAAAATATAAAAGATGGCTATATATTTTTTTGAAGACTGAATCACTGTAGTTTATTTGCAATTGCATCACTTTCAGAGACAGCAGGTACAGCTTCAGAGGGTTTGTCTCTATAACAAATACTAAGCAATGTTTGCAATTTTAAAAATGATGAAGGACAAAGAACTATGTTTCAGAATGCATTTTGTTCATTGTCTTTATTTCACAGAAGACTTATCAAAAGAATACCCTTAAAATGTCAAATAGAGTGAACATTAATGTATACTTAATAAAATGGTAATAAATTTATCCAAGAAGTAATTGTCAAATAAGGGTCTACTCTGAACAATAACTAACTGCTTCTGTAATATCTTATTTAGCAGATCTGATCCTTTTCTGCTTTTAAACTGTTGTTGTTTGTTTGTTTGTTTGTTTGTGACTAACATAGATTACAGTTCTTTGTTTTTATCTGCAAGCTAAATTTTAATCCCTATGATTAATGAGAGCAGCAACTACTAGGTCAGGATAGACAGGTATAATTAAGTTAGAAAGAGAATCAGGTATACAAGAGCAGAGGAAAGGCATCAGAAAGTATCAGCAGTAGCATAGCTTTGCTTGAGCATGCCTCAGGAGATAATTCAGTGACTGGAGAGAGAATCAAGTCACTCAGTGCCACAATGTAAGCTTTTAAACAGTAGCTTGAACAGCGGATAGTAATAAACTACTTTTCTATCCCCTCAAAAAATTGAAAGCTGGAATGTTGACCAGTAGAGACCTAGCTGTAATGAGGCAAGATTTCCACAGTAAGGTTTAACTAATTTGTGGAACAGCAAAAAACAATAAGAGGGGGAGGTAGAGTATTGTTCTGATGAAGGTTCTGTTTATTTCTTTCATAACAGATTGTGTAAGAAAAGCAAATCCTCCTAGTTGTTTATAGTCTTTATTTTTATTTGTTTGGAACATCATTGTGTTATTATTTCAGGCTGACTTTATTGCACAACAGAAGTTATAAGATGGCCTTATTAAAACTATTATCTTCTCAGCATCATGCAGGGTCCTCAATTCAGTTTTAACTTTTCATATTGCAGAATCCTGTTTGTGAGGGTTCAGTGGCCAACACATAGCACATTAAATGTTAACACTTCCAATTTTTTTTTGTATTTTAAAACCATTTGTGTTATGGAAGGAAACCAGCTAACTCTCATATCATATTGAGTTTGCAGGGCTATAGCCAGGAAATGCTAAATTCAATCTGAGGGAAAGTAAATCTCACAATTCTACAAGTCTCCAACAGTTGATTTTGTTTTGTTTTGTTTTGTTTTTCCTCTGAATAGCAATTTTTAATTGTATCCAAGTTCAATAAAAACATATAATACATTAGTATTACTAACATAATGTTGCTAGGAAGCGTGAAAAGAACTGTCTTTAAAATTATGTCACTATAAAAACACAAATCAATAGCAATTTCATAGAAACGAAGTCTTCTATTTCTAATAACCCATGACTCATATGTATGTCTTTGACATCTTTAGTTTCCCATTCATATGACCTTCTAAGAGAACCATACATCTTGTTCAGAAGGTTTATTTAAAACTGAAAGTTGATTTTATTTCACAGGTTATGTCCTAGCAGTTTGAACATGACCAAAACACTCACATGACACGTTTATTTCAACTGGAAGACTGTCAGAGAAGGTGTGTGAACAGCTGGAGGAAACTACCGGAAGGAAACTACTCTAGTTCTTTCTGGAAATCCTTGTGTAATCAATTATTTCCCGGCTTTTGCATTATTAACTGCTATGTTCACGAGCCTTAAAGTTTTCCGTAAGTATAAAACAAGTGCTTGAGATCATAGCAGTATTTTAGCACTGCAATGAATAGTAAGGATGCCTCGTTACTCTTAGCAATACAATTTAAACATTTTAATCATGTTTTCAACAGCCTACAAGAAGGCATAATATAATAATTTAGAACTTCTAATATTCTACACCTAGTTCTACATTCGTTAGTCTTACATGTTAGGAACTAGGAAAAAAAATGACTTCCTAATTTGAAAAAAAAAAGTAATAATAATAAAATCAGTACAATTGCAGCAAAACAGAAAAGAAGAATGTTTCACATAGGACTGGTGAGACTGTCAGACTGCAGGCCCATCTGCACCAGTACCTAGTCCCTTACAGGGATGTTCAGGAAACAAGGACAGTAAATAATGTCCCTTCCCTGCTTAGCTGCTGAAAATCAGCAAATTAGGGACCACATGGAACAGAAATGAAAGCCAAGCAAATTGTGTTTACTGGGTCTATCCACTGTGAATTTATGACTTTTCCTCATCTGTATTTAAACATGCTAGGTTCCTAGGCATAACAACACCCAGTGGCAGTGAGTCCAGCAAATCAATCGTGACATACCAAAAATTTCTACCTCTGTGTATTGTAAGCCTGCTACTTGATAGCACATGGATAACATCTGGGACCATTTCAAAACCATTTATTTTTTCTGTAATTTAAACTTCTTGCCACTGAGTTATAAGAAAGTTATAGAAATAATTGTTTGCTACCTTCCCTATTACAGGTGATTTTGCAGATCTCTGTTCTAATTCTTCCTGTCATCCTTTTTCTATGCCGGAATTATAATTTATGTAGCTCTATCTGGAAGCCATTCTACACCCTTGATCATCTGTCACCCTATTCTGGGGCTGTATTGAGTTGCCTTCATGTAGTATTCAAGAACTGGATGCATCACAGATTCACATAGAAAAACATTATCTTTAGCACTCTCTTCTTTTCCTATCAGATCCTATTTAAATTCTAATTACCCTTTTACTGCTCTTGAGAACTGAGCTGACACTGTTACAGAATTAAACACATTTACCCCAAGGTATCTTGCTTAAGTGGTAATAGCTGCTTTAAGAGTCCATGTCGGTGGATACATGTAGTGTGTACTTAGGCTCAATTTTTTACTTTGTGCACTATTAAACTTTATGTACCATTTCTGTCTGTATTATAACTGTCAATTCCACTATCTTATTTCCTAAGTCTACATACAAGCCTTAAGCTAGACTTTGCAATTTTATTTTATTTAATTATTTATTTTTGTAAAGAACTGAGTATTAAGTAGCTTCCACTCATAGAAATAGCCAAATCCCATTCTTTGGGAATCTCTGACAGATTTGATAAATACGTGTAGATTACTCAGGACATAACAGATTGTCTGCTGACTTTACAATAAGTAAAATTTCACTTTAAAATTAATTATTATGAATTCAAAAACAATGTGGTAGCAAACAGAAATCCTACACAGACAATTATTATGCATTTCTAAAGTTTAACAATCAGTTTAAAGTTTGTGTACTAAATATATGAAATGTAAAGTAATTGCTTTATTGAAGGCAGCATATAATAATATAGAGCTAAAAAATACAACTGTGACTTCTTTTTCTGAAAAGCTGTTGACAGAATTCTACAAGGATCTGTTGTTAGATGATAGCATAACTAAGTGCTGTAACATTGCATTTCACTAAGGGTCCAATTTAAGGTTATACAGGCAAATTTATGTTCTTATTTTCCTATCATTTAATGTGTAATGTGTAATGTACATTTAATGTGTAATGTGCATAGTATTCTTGTATTTATTTATTTATTTACGGCATAATTGCTTAGGTTAATAAAAGGCTAAACCAAGAAAGAAATACTATTATGGAACACCATGTTGAAATCAATATGATCATCAGCAGAGTCACCAAATTCAGATCTTGAGCATGAAATCTCTACCACATGAGAGACAGGGAGTGACCAGCAGCAGCAGCAGGCTGTCATCCTCCAAAAGGACAAGCAATGCAATTATTGAGCAACAATGACAGACTGCCTGCAGAAATCATGCTCTAGTCCTTCAAACCCCAGAAATCTTGGGTTTCTCTCATTTTTTTTTTTTTTTTTTTCTAGAGAGGTGGCCTCAGTTTAATCCTGCCAGCATCATGTCAGCAACTTTTGCTACCTGCTCTGTACCTTGCTCCTTGCCCCTGTCTTCTTGTACAACCATTGATTATCCCAAACCTCAGTTTTTACTGTCTGAGAGAGTTGCTGGTTCAGCAACTCTGAAATTCATTGTTGCTCTTCTCCAGGCTATTTTTCTCCATTGCTTCTTCACGTCTCTTCACCCATTTCTCACTTATGTCCTTCCTTGTCCTAAATTTAAGTGTACTTGCACAATAAATACATCTTCTCTGCTTGTGATTTCCATTTTCACACAAACATTGACAAGTTCTCACTCATTTTTACATCCAATCTCACTGTAATTCCTTGCCAAATACACTCCCTCCCATTCCTCCTTTTCAATGTCCAAATCTGACAGGACTGGGCATTCAGATCACTGTGCAGAATCACTCCTGATTATGTTTCTATGTCAGAAAGGGCTGGAAGAAATTTGTAGAGATAAAAACTAGCTTGGGCCATATAATGCTGGGCTCAGTTATGCTGGCTTTTTTAAATAATCTAGCCAGTCTTGTAAAGCTGGGAGAAGCTTTGCTGCACTACAGTATGAGGATGGAATTTAAAAGAGTTTTACCCTTATATATATGTATATACATATATATGCATATATATATAAAGATAAATGAATTGCAGTTTTTCCGAAGACCTATATTTGTTGACATTTAGACAGATTTTCACAAATGCAGTAGATACACTATGTAGGTTGAACTACATCAGCTTCCAGAATGCAACACCCTCATGCTACGTATGGAATATTATAATATTTAAAATATATCACCATGATTTTTAGCATGAACTAAGCCATGTAATTCTTTCTCTACTCCTTAAATGACCCAACTGCTATGGTTTAAAATAGATGTAATTTAATTTGATGATATTAGTGATCAATTAAAGTTACTTTTAAAATAATAGCTATAATTTACACTGAATTTTAAAACAAAACAAACATGCAACCTTTGCTATCCAGCCTCAGAAAAAAAAAAAAAAGAAAAAAAGCCAAAAAAAAAAGCCAAAAAAAAAAAGGCATTAAAGTACTAGCTGGAACAATTGATCTGCTGACAATATTAGAAGTGATTTAATATTACTATATGTAATTAATCCTCTTTAAGGCATAGGTTACATGCTGAGTTTAGGTTAGGCATAATGATATGACTGCTGAGAGCTGATAATTACCTGTCATATCTATATAACTGCACCAGCATACTTCTGCATGTCTTTTTTTCACCACTTACAGAGCAATGTTGGGTCAAAAACATGGTGCAAAATTCACTGTGTGAAAGCACTACCTACAGTACTCAGTGCTCTTCTTCTTCATCTGGGATACAAGAGTTTCAGTTCTGACCCCTCACAAAAAGAGAAAGAAATTAAGCTAACTCCTTTCAGCAAATACACACTTTTCAAATATGCAGAGTGTTTTGTCAATGGATGATTGACAACTCTGGATTAAGTCAACTCATTCGAGATCCCAAGGGAACACTACTAAAATCTGCAGTTCTTTATCCCTATTTTGTACTCAACAAAAGCCCAAACCATTCTCAAACAACTGCTATTCATAGTTTTATGACATGCATAACTTCATATTATTTGTAATGCTTTAATGCTGAACAGTCATATCTGTGCATCAATACAACTTTAAAGGTGTTTCTATAAAATAACCTCAATTCAACAAGCAGGCTTATGTAAGTAGCCAAAAAACAGTTGAAGAATGCTGCTCTCAATACAGGGAAAATTTCCCCTGAGACTTCAACTTAATGGTTCTCCTTTTTCTCCCTCCCAATCCCCAGCACCTCCTCCTCATCCAGAAAATGTTATTTTGCAAAGATGCATATAAAAGTAATCAAACATGCTTTTCACAGCAAAATAGATAACTCAGACAGCTTTTCCATCCATGAATCTTTAATGCCTACCCAGAGTTAAATGTTAAAGTACATTTTTTATCCGTTAAAGCACAACAGTTTGATGTTACTATTTTCTGAAGTTAAAAAGGAAGTAAAAACTCAAGATGGTAGTTCTTTATTTTATGCATCTTTTACCTATGTTGTTTGTTAAAGCTAGAAGGAGCAACTGTCTAAAAACTACAGGATGTCATTCTTTACTGGAAATAGAAAGGCAGACATCTGCTAAAGAGTAAATCGCTACTTCTATCTCAGCTCTATTAGTACTGCATATTCCACAAAACACTAAAACAACAACTTTTTTCTTCCCAATATCATAGAAAAGTTGTCAGGAAGGGAACTATATAGGTCATCTCATCCAATCTCATGCTTAAAGCAGGATTATTGCCAGTGCTAGATCAGATCAGCTGTGATTCTATCTAACCAAATCTTAAAAATCTCAAAGGATGGATACTTCACAACCCAACTGAGCAATGCTCCTGCACTACCTCACTCACCTGGTGTCTTTTTTTTCCTTCTTAAATTGAAATCAGATCATGCCAAACAAACACTTCTGGCCTTTGATCCTTTTTGCATTTTATGTCACTACTGAAAAGAGTTTGGTTTCATCATCTTTGCTGCTGAGTGGTTGTGGGATGCTCTTAGAATGACCCTTAGTCTCCTTCATAACACTAAACAAGTGCCAGCTCCCTCAATTTGTCTGTAACTTCCATGAGATTTAAGACTCAGGATCTGATGGACCCTTTCTTGTTTATCCACATCCCCCTTGAAGTCAAAAAACAGGAACTAGTCAGTCTTCAAGAACATAACTTATCTTTATCTCCTGGACATTTTTCTCCTAATGTAGCCCAGTATTCTGATTACCTGCCTTGTAATGAGAGTTCACTTCTGGGTCCATGTTCAGCCTGGCATCTGCTGTAACCTTCAGGTCATTTTCAATGTAGCTGTAATTCAGATATTTGTTTCACAGCTCATATGAGTGTGCGCAACTGTTCCACCCCAGGTGCAGAACTTCAAATTTCGTACTGAATCCTTATTTCAGATTTCTTACTGAACCTCCTTACTGGAAGTTTCTCCTGCCCAATTCTTGTGTTTAATCAAGATCGCTCTGGAATATAGCTCTGCCCTTCATCATGTCAGTAACTCCGCCTTAACTTACCATCATCCACAAAACTGCTGAGGGTGCACTCTGTGTCATGATCTACGTCATTGATGAAGATATTCAACTGACACCTGGCGTATCCTGAAGTATTCTGTTCATTGCTGCCTGCCTGACAGATGTCAAGTGATGATCATTACCCTTTCAACCTACTGGTTCAGTCAGCTCCCAACCCACTCTCTTCTTTTAGTCCACTCTTACTCATCTTTCAAATGAGAGCTCTGTGGGAGATTGTGTCAAAAGCCTTACCAAATCTGCTGTAGCATGCAAAAGTGCACAGCCATGCTGAGAGAAGGCTAATAAGGAAGGTGGCAGCTTAAAACCAGGAAATATCCAAAAGGCTACCCAGAGGGTTTCCAAAACTTTACAAATCATACCTTCTTTCTAGCTACAGATTAGATGTACCCATTTATCCAACACTTCCTTATGTCTGGATGAGAGGCTGCTGGAGCAGTATTAAAGGGCACTCCCTGGATCCTGCAGCATGTGTGTTACAGCTTCTCCTGATCTTCACAGAGAAGAGGAATGAGATGGCCTGAAACAGCTTTGTAGCCACTCCCCAAGGCAGGTAATGGTGAAGAAGTATCGCCACATGCTCCACAGTACATTGGATGCACATTTTGTTATGGTTTGGGCCAGGGATGCCTTTGGAGCTAGCTGTGTTTTCATCCAGCAAAGAGCCATTTCTACATGAGGCAGTCCCTGCACTGTGGCCCTGGTTGGTATAGAACAATCACTGCTATCCACACAGCTCATCATTTCATCTGGAAAGGCAATCAGGCTGTACAAGTACATGATTTGTTTTTGGTAAATCCATGCTGACTATTCCAGTTACTTTTCGATCCCTTTGGTGCCTGGCAAAGATGATAATATACTTAAGCTCCTTCTATACTGTCTGCCATTACATCTTCTCCTCCATCAGTTTAGTCCACCATCAATTTTCGCCTTCATTTTTGAAACTAGCACACTTGCAGAATCACTTTTTTTACCCTTCCTTACCCTTGGAAATCTTAGATCAAAGCCATCAGCTTTCTGATTTCATCACTAAGCAGGCAAGCCACACTTGTCTAAATTTGTGTTTTAGTTCAAGAAGCTCTTAACAGAGCCTAGAAGGCCTTCTGATGAATTTCCAGTCTTCCAGCTCAATGGTATGGCTCATTTGTGAGTTCTCAGCAAGTTTTATATAGAAATTATCCATCTTTCATGGAACCTATGTCTGTGTGGCAGCATCCCAAGCAGTTTTGCTTAGCAATTCTCCAGAAAGACTGAAGTCTGCTCTTCTGAAGTCTACAGTCATAACTTGCTGACTGCCTTTCCAGACTTCCTTTGAAACATGGACTCCACCAACTCATGGTCACTCTGATCTGAGCTGTTATTTATTACCACCTTTCGGACCGGTTCTTCCCTTTTCATGAGCAGCAAGTCAAGCAGAGAATTACACCTGTTTATCCCCTTGAGAAGCATTAGGAAATTGCTAATACCACAATCAAGGAATTGCCTGGACTGCCTGCACAACACTTCCATCTTACTAGAAACTAGTATATCTTTTATATCTAAGCAATACGTCACATTCTACTGACCTGAAATTTGTTATTTTATTTGAATTTTAATATGTGACAATCTTTTTATAAAAATACAGGAAGGAAGAGCTTCCATCCCCAGGGAACTTAAAATGAATCCAACAAAACAGAAAGCAAATTATACCTTTCAACTGACAGCATTCTGGACCAATAACATACACAACTTACAAAAGCTCAGTGATTAAAGAATAACATCCAGCTTCATTAAAATTTGTGGCTGAGGATGACTTGGTACTTTTCTATCCTTTGTACAAGCTATTTTTTCCTACAGTTTAATTAAGTAAAATATGTACTGATTTTTTCCAGATGCTGATTCAATATAAGACCAAACATGCAAAAAAAAAAAATCAGGTAAAGAAAAATCTTGAACTGGAATAAAAATAAATAAATAAATAAATAAATAAAACAAAAAAAAAAAAAAAAAAAGAAAAAACCAAGAGAGACAGAAAGAAGAGTAAGTGGACAAGTTATGATGAATGTTCAACTCTTTTAACTTTACCAGTAGATTCATTAAAAGCAAAGAATTTAAAAGAAAGCTTGTTATCAGCTTCACTCAAGTCGTATGTACAACAAATTCTGAGATTGCAAATGCCTCTTATAGTGGAGAAGTTACTGTTCCAAATATTTTTAGTTGGCACAAATGAAAATCTGACAGAAGTGTTGCCATATTATGACTGCATGGGTAATAAATTTCCTTATGTGATCACCATGTAAATTAACCCTGAAAACCTATTATAGTGAGAACCAGGTAGTTTTAATGGATAGCACTGCAGTAGTTGGCAATTATCTTAATTATAAAAAATTATGTGAAGAAACCTAATTATAAATGCTGCAATCAAGGGCTCTATAGGGTTCACTAGAATTATCAATATGATAATTAACTTCCCAAAAGATTTTAAATCTTTCTAAACTGGTCAGCAACAAAGACTTTCAAACTATCTTCTCATTTTAAAGGCAGACTCATCAGGCAATCATATTGCATTGCACAGAGATAGTGCAGTCACCACTCCCAGTTTATAGCTGTCAAAATTTCTGTCAGATTTAACTGTGGCATTTTTCAATAGTCCCACTTAAATTAATAGGCAATAATCAGCTACACAGATGAAAGAAAGAAAGAAAGAGAAAGAAAGAAAGAAAGAAAGAAAGAAAGAAAGAAAGAAAGAAAGA
>CM021765.1:198233947-198327399 GCA_011076525.1 Nettapus auritus
AGAAAGAAAGAAAGAAAGAAAGAAAGAAAGAAAGAAAGAAAGAAAGAAAGGAAGGAAGGAAGGAAGGAAGAGAGAGAGAGAGAGAGAGAAAGAGAGAGAAAGAGAGAGAGAAAGAGAAAGAGAAAGAGGGAAAGAGAGAAAGAGAGAGAAAGAAAGAGAGAAAGAGAGAAAGAGGGAAAGAGAGAAAGAGAGAAAGAGAGAAAGAAAAAGAAAGAAAGAATATTCAGGGGCTAACAGGTTTGATTTTGAAGGTCAGAGCTTTTCAGTCATAGTAGTCAGAGGAGAAGCCTGGTCTCCTGGCTCTTGTTTGGGTGTCTCTCAGATAGTGCTGTATGATGTGTTTTCAGTGAGGAAATACAGCAGCAGGAAGTGCCTTTTTTCTTATGACACATCCCTGTATTAATTTAATCTTTGTGCTCATGTATCCTGCATATCAGTGTAGCATGTAAACTATATCACTACTAAAATTCAGTCCATAATACCCTCTTCCTTCAATAGGCTGAAATAAAGATTTGTTTAGAGATTGTTATTTGATTTGGTCCATAGCATTCAGGGTCTGCTTGTATTATTTGACATCTGTATTTCTGCCATCGTCCTATACATGCCACAGAAGGTGATGCTTGCAGAGCTGATAGTGCCAATCCTGCACACTTCAGATAACAAACCTTCATTAGAAAACATATTAATTTGGAAGTCCAGGTAGGAAGAATACAGGAGAGGAATATTCAGAATATACTGTGCTTTTCTGGACATGCATTTTTTATCCAAATAACACAAAATGAAGGTTGGTATGAATACCTCAGCCAAGAATTAGACTATGTAAGTATTTGGTTTTACTGTCAGGACCTAAACCGACAAAATTAACTTGTTTAAAAATGAAAATGATTGGAATAGGAAGACATCTTTCTTCCTGAGAAGACCAAAAAGACATCGATGTATTTCAATAAGTATCTTGCATGATTCTTCCAGCAGGTATGCTTTCTATTGGATACCTACCTCAACAATGGACTAGAACTGTCATTGCCTTCACTTCTATTTTATCACTATTGTTCCCCAATCCCTTTTTTAAAACAAACAAAACAAACAAACAAACAACAACAACAAAAAAAGAACAAGTACAAGCAATTAAAAAGTTAAAATCAACTACAAGGAACAGAAAAAGGACTTCTATGGATACTTCTCCATTACCCTTCCATTTTATCAACTTTTTAAATGATCTTTGCATTCTGAGTGCAGCTTTTCTCCTGTTTTAGGATTCCTTCCTCTATTATCTGTGACTTTTGGGTCTCCTTAGTTAGTTATTATGTACTTTTAAGATTGCATTTTTTGCTGTTTTTAAACTTTGCCAAAACTTTCTCAACAATAATGGTGCTGTTTTCTCATTATAGAAAGAGATAAAATAGCACTACAAGTCTTCATCATTGTAACCCATATACTATATTAGTATTCTTCCTATACATAGGCATTTTAGAAACTATGATGTCAGTACGAACTCAGGTAAAGCCTTGATGTGCAATTTAATGAAATAAGAATTTTAACTATTAATTTAAAAATATAACTTCTTGGAACCCTTTGGAGGAAATTCATCCTGACTGAATGTCTCATAAATTGAAGGAAAGCAACACTGTTTTTGCATCCTCAATCAAAACAAAGGAGAAATTATTTTAGCCAAGACAGGGAAGCAAGGTGTGGTTTCCATAAATTTATGTCCTGATTAAAACTGTATCATGATTTAATTACTCTGAATCTGTCTGATCCAACAAGTTAAGCAGCTTGAGATCTCAATCTTATGCAACAAGAAATATGAAATGCAAATTTGCAAGTTATGAAGCTGACGAATACATAAGTGGATGAGATTCTTTGGCCTAAGATACATAGTAGGTCAGATTAGATGACCATAAACAGCGCCACTTTTAGCTTTAAGCACAATGAATCTATAAATACTGAAGTGCAGGAAAAAAAATAAATCTCATTTTCTGTGGTACTAGACATTAAAAGATAAGGTACTAGCCAAATAAGATAAATACACAGTGTTTTATCAGTGACATTCACAACACAAGGCATAAAATAACTCTTCCTGCATTTTCTTGTGTCTTTTCTACCTGGAAATCAACTAAATGTATTATGTTTTATTACCGTATGTCCACAATCCTTTTTGGATTGTTACAAACAAACAAACAAACAAAAACAACAGAGAAAACAAGCAAACTAACAAAAACATTGGAAGCTATTTCCAGGATCATTTTGCTGATTATCACAAGAACTCCTTTTATAAATGTATCAAGTGCCACTGTACAGAATTTCCTTTTAACCTTTGTACTCCCGCAGAAAGCTGTTTCATATTACGATTCCCTAATGGTTATGAGACTTTTTCTAGTTTCCCACCTAAAATTATTCACAGACAGTTTACAGCCTGTTTATACAATATATATATATTTTTCTTTTCCCATATTGTTTACTCTCTGTGTCATTTATCTTTCAATGTGTGTACACAGAGCAATTACAGGCTATTTCAGCCTTGCTTTCACTGAACTAAACAAGACAGACCTTTCAGGGTACACTCTCACAGACAGGTACAGACAAATGTACTGCCACTCCACCCATACATGCAGTGAGCCAGATGAGTCACTGATCCTGAGATCTCTTGGTTGAGCCGGTAAGCAGCTATCACTGCTAATACACCTCTTAAGAAACAGAATGTTTTGCTCAGTGGCAGCACTGCTCTAATGCAGCCATGTTGTTTACGAACTAGTGCAGGATTGTACCCAGAAAACATGGACCTCAAGTCAGCATTCATTCATGATATCTTTCTCTTAGATGTCTCTACACCTGTAACAGTTATGATTTGTCTTCCCTTAAACACCAGTGAAAACAACTATATGCTGTGTGCTGTCAGGGGTGCATGGAATGCTTTACCTTGCTTTACCAGTGCATTAACAATGTTCTTTGCAATTGCCAAGAAATGTAACAAGGAAAAGCATCTGACCTGGTGTAGTCATCCTCCACAAGCATGTGCTTTGGAATGGGTGAATATCTTCCTGGTGAGATAGGGGCCAGAGATGCCTTGTACTCTAAAGTGCCATTGTTTCCAGAAGAGAGTATATGATTTTCCATTGGTGGAGAATAAGCTGGTGGTAAGAATAAGCATTTCCTGTTAGCCATTTCTATATTTGATTAGATCACAACTGCATCATTTTTATTTAAGTACCAAGAATATGCTTGTTGCTGTAAATAACACCAAAACAGACAGTCCATGCCTGAGAGAGCTTAAAATTTAACAAGACAGAATGAGCAGCTGGAGTTTTCCCAAAAGGTTAATAATAACAAACAAAACAACAGCAACAACAACAATAATAATGATAATGGTTCATTTTGCAGGAATTGAATCTTTAAAAGGGATCTAAGTAAGAAAGGATAGTTTGGAAGACAGGAAACAAAGACTTTCTTCAATTATTACAGACTGAAAGAAGGAAATGTAAATAGGAGAGAATGAGATTAAAAGTACACACATCTTTTTGGCTCCATTGTACAGAAGTGGGAGTAGTACAATAAGAGCTCATTGCAGAATTAGAGCAGGAATTGTATGGCAAGAACTATGTATAGTGAAGATTTAAAGGTGTGATTTACTTAAGGTGCCACATTTTCCCATGTAATTGAAATTTCAGTACCAATATAAATTTTAGTATTTAGAACTCAGTAAATCTGTATACAAATCAGAAACTGGATATAAATCTCATACAAATTAATGACTAATAATGACAATTACAGGATGGTGCTGTCTGATTCTATCTTGGATTTTGTTATTTGTTTGCTTTTTGCCATTCTCAAGTTACTTGCCAAAGCTGTAATCAAATCTCTAGTTAATGTAATTAGAAAAGGAAATGATAAGTAGCAAAAACAAAGACACATGCTTCTGCAATGAGCTACACCTAATTTTCTCATGAAAATGTCTTTCTAGTCTTATTTTCAGTCCTTCCTTCAGATGCTGAGATTCAGAATGCTTCAAAGAAAAATATCCTACAGGGAAGGGCCATTACCCATTCTGAAATACTCTGAACATGCAGGTATAATGAAAGTTTCCCCAAGGATAAATGAATCTCTATGCACCAACAGCTTGGGATGGGCAAATCTTTTCAACCTTTACTCCCTCTCTAGAATTGCTTCTGTCTGTTCATATGCTGCTGATCTATAATCTGACATAATAAAACACACTCTTTTAGAACTCTCAGGTTATTTTAGGAAGTATTATAATGCTGGAGATTGGATAGGGACATTTAGCAGTTTTACTTGTTGGGCTTTGCTAAGATTCAGACCAGACTGCTACTGAACAATCATGAGTGCCATCTGTTGTAACATTTGCTAAGTAAATAGGTATCCTCAGCACAGTTTAATATACCACCTGATGTGCATCTTACAAAACCTTCTCTTTTATTTTAATGGAGCAGTCTGAATAAAGAGGATTATGGATATGAAGCTTTCCCGTCAACTTTTTCAGTTTACAGTGGTAACGCACTGCAAATGAGCAGCTAAAATTAATCTCTTATCTTTTACAGGGAAAATCTACCTTTCCCAGTCCCTAGTTGGCTCCCTTACCTTAAGTGCCCCTAGTATTATGGCAGAACATCAAGATGTGTATGGGTCAGTTGCTGAAACTCGTCAAAAATTAAACTGTCACCCAGTTGTTAGGTGGTGCAGCTGTTCCCTTTTGGTAGTGAAACCCCAGGCAGTTTTTAGTGAAGAACTGAATGAACAAAGGGAGTTTCAGTAACAAAGTGGTTAGATCAGCAGGCATTAGTGGTATAGGGAGCTACAATTGAAATGTTAAGATCACTGTTTATGAGAAGAGAATGGGAATGGAAACATCAAGAGGACTGGCAGAAGGAGGTTTATAAGAATAAAGGCATGTATTGATAGCACCTAGATTCATCAGTAGGTTATCAAACATAGAATAACTATGGGCAACTTCTCAGGACAGCCTAAACCCAAACTAAAACAAATACTCAAGCCATTAAGAATGACAGCAGGAGATAAAGACTAGACTGGAGTCTAGGACACTCAGACAAGGAGACAAAGAAGAAGACAGTAAATCCAGATAGAGAGAAAAACCTAATCACAGTCATCTCCTTAGGACTACAAAAAGCACATAGTCAAGAAGGCTGGCAACCTAAGAAGGTGGCATATGTGTATGGTAAGGACTCCACTGCCACCCACCCTTGTACTTGGTCATCTCAGGGAATCTTAGCAAGCTCACCTTGCATGTCGTTTTGCTTGAACACCAAAAAGAAGTCTAGATGATTTTCAGTACATGGATATCATAGCCTGAGTGAAATCAGTTTGTTTTAAAATAAAATAATCTTCCCTTCTTATGAGATTCTGCACTGAGTTTTATTAACAATTAAACAACCAAAAGTTTTTCCAGCAACTTTTCCTACAGCAGGGAATATATTTAATTCAAGGACAAAAAAATTCTTAGTCCTTGGTGAAGGAACAGCAGATGAACATATGTAAAGTTAATGGGCAGAGTGAGAACGAAGCAAAATGGAGTAGGAATTTAGGAAGTGAATACACATAGAAAATGGGCAGATTTATGTAGATAGAGCAGTGATTTTACATTCCAAGTAAATATTTTATGAAAATATCATATCCGTTTTTCTCAAGCTTTTCAGTAAGTTTGTTTGGATATTTTGCTGCTTGTTCTGATTTTTCAGTGGACAGAGGACTGACTCCATACTTCAAGTCCATTCATACTTTAAAATATATCTGCATATGTATATCACTGTAATTGTCACAAGAATTACAGTTCAATCTGATTACTTGAATATTGTCTAATTTGAGTCAGCACAGCAGTACATCATCTACACTGCTACTTTTGCTGAAAATACACTTTAGTTGAATTGTATTATTGATAATATTTCACAAGTATAGCTTACTTAGGTGGCATCAAATGTTATTTTTGTACCCTTCCATACTGTTTCATAAACTTTAATGGAGTACTTTGGACAAGCTATGAAACAAACACAATGATCTAACAAATTGATGTTTCATATAAAATGAATTATAATAGTCACTTACAGTGAGTAATATCTGGTGGCCCATAAGGATCAGTCATGTAAATGGTGGTGGGCTTTCCAACTTTCAGATACACTACATCTGATGTGTTCTTCAGTATCGCTACTGCCTCTTCATGGGTAACTTCTTCTAAACTGTAATTATTTACCTTAAAGGAGAAATCAGACAGGTTGAGTTAGGATGCAGCGACAAAAAAAAAAATTAAAAAAAAAAAAATTGTCACAGTTGTCATTAATGTTGGAAAAACTGCTGTAGACAAAGAACACTGAAGATATTAGAAGTGGTATTACAGCAAGGTAGAAAATAAAGTTTTCTTAGCATATCCATATTCAAAGACTAACAACAGTTTTGGTAATGTTGGAGAAACAATGAGTTGAGATGGCATCCAGTCTTGTCAGTAGATAAGTACTTTGTGGTATTTTGCTGATAGTATCATCATTAATGTAAAACTATATTTAGTAATAATTTAATAACTTAACACACCAGATCATTTACAGAAACTGCCTATATTATTTGGCCTACCAAGATTAACTGTCCAAATCCATCTCACAGCATGGATGGCTAGGACCTCCAATATTCTTAACACCACAAATCTTTCCATCCATAATATGTCATTGATAGTTGGAATAATACGAGATACAAAGTGATACAAAGAATAAGGGGCTGCCTGTGAGGTGCAGGAAATGGAAAAAAAAAACAACACAAAACAATCAAAAAAAGCCTGTTCTGTGTGCAGGAAGGAGGTTTTGAGTGAAGGTTTATCAGTTTTCTGGAAGCACGAGACAGACATTGAAAAAATGAGGATGTAGCATTAGCTCTGTGCTCTATCCTAAAAGAAAAATACTTAACCAATGAGGATTAAATAGGGATGGAAACAGTGACAACCAGCCTTGTTTATTTATGCTTTACTTCAAAAAGAAAAAAAAAAATCAAAAGAAAAATGTCATAAGGGATATACAATTTATTCACACATAAATCCACTGTATCTAGTGAATGTCAACAATAGGTTGTGCTCCTACAAACAGACTAGCGAATGGTCCCTAAACCAAAAAGGATACAGCCTGTACAGAGAAGTCACAGGACAGAGAAAAGAAGGGTGTAGATTTAGCTTTGAGACGTGTGGTGTAAGGCACTAGAAAAAGCTTCATTTCAAGGTGAATGTCGTGTACAAAACATTTGACTGTGATTTAAAGTGCCATCCTTCAACTTTTACAGTTATTGCAAGGATTTCTTGTAGAGTTTATTCATGATGGAAGAAAAAGAAGTTCCTCAACTGTAGTGTAATATAGTACTGCAGTAAATCACAGAAGGCAATGCATATTTTCTAAGGAATTTAGTATCAGTAAATAATCAGAGATTTGGCTGTGTGAGTAAGCTACTGGCAAAGGAATTAATTGGGTAATTGGTAACCAAAGAGAAAGTCAGATACTATGAAAAAATGGAAGACTGTTTGTACCCAGATGATTTCATCAACACCAAGAGATACTACTATTTAACAATACTACTGCATAGTATTGTCAAATATAAGGATTATGTTTAAATTTTGATACTTTTACAATTCTCAGAGTTGGTTTTAAGGCTAATTGAAAGAGGCAATGACAGGCTTATTATGACAATTTGACACAAAGAACTATGATACAACTTAACTGTCAGAAGAGAGTTACTAACACAGTATACTGTATTTTGACAGGTCTTCCATTTAAATAAAAAATCTGATCCCTACCTTCTATAAATGTATCTCTCTTTTATTTAATTATTTTTTTTTTTTTGTTAGAAGCAGCATTAACATACATTTGCACTTTTAATAAATAAATGTCTTTTAAATTACTAGGCTGGTAGGATGCTGAAATCTAGCCTCTCTTAGTTATATATTTCAAAACCATCTCAAATGCTGAAAATACACATTTTTGTCAACACAACCATATAGTTACCCTTTATCTTCCCTCCTTTCCATGTTGTTCATGCATTATCACAGAATAGTTGAGGTTGGAAGAGACTGACAGATTTCATCTGTTCCCACCCCTGGTCAAGCAGGGACACCCAGAGCAGAGTGCCCAGGACCAGGTCCAGGCAGCTTTTGAAGACCTCCAAGAAGGGAGATTCGACAACCACTCTTAGAAACCAGTTACTATATACTGTTGTGTTTCATCTCAACTCTACAAGCTTTTTGAAGTAAAAGAAAATCTCACATAATAACCTTCCACTATACTTCTGCTTAATAAAAGATGTTCTTAGCCAAAAAAAATAAAGGGACACAAAATAAAATATCATAGCAGTATCTGGATTTTGACAACTTGTAAATTTTTTTTTCTTTTTCCTCTGGGAATCTACCTGATAAAAATCATGGTAAGACTGTTTCCATCGCTACACACTTGGATAACACAACTGTGCAACTGGAGGATAAATTACCACTTTAGAAACAGGAGACGTAGCATGACACATAGAAAATTTATACTTTCTATGACAGGTCTTACTTCTCTATCTAACAATAACTTTTCAGCACAGGTAGCTCACCAACTCTGTGTATAACTTGTACAAATTTTAAAGTTAAAATACAAATTAAAGACCAAGTAATACTAAACTAAGAAGTAATGCCTGAGCAATTATGAACTGTTCTTTATACACTTAAATGTCTTTAAAATCATTGCAAAGTTTATATAATATTTTTTTCCTCATTTCTAGTACATATAAGCTTAAACGTACAGAATATTGTAGAAAATGAGTATGCAGAGCCAGAACTTGGTAGACTTTGAAAGAAGGTAACATGAGTGAAATCAAGATGCAAAGGAGAGCTTCAAAGAAGCTGGATGAAAATTTCTGGAGAAAAAAAGGACCCTTCAAAGTGAATGGAGTTCTGCTATAAAAAGCATTCCAGCAAGGAGATAAAACCACCTTTCTTAGTCATTGCTGAGATCAATTTAGAATTACAGTATATAAAATATACTGTACATTCCCCAGTTTCATTCAAAAGGCAGCTCTTTTCTTTGGACCTACAATTTCCAGTATTACTAGAATGTGCAAGCATTCATAACTTTTCTTCTTGTTCCTATTCATAAAGCGATCATCACAAATAAAGACATTGGAATGTATTGTTATACAAAAATGAAAAGCTGAATACATTGATTATGTTGTTCAACTCCCTAGATATTATTGCAAGACGATTGTGGTATGCCATTTTTTTCATAAGAAAATCTCTGGATATCAACTCTCTAAACATCATGCCAGAGATGGTGATTATTAGGAAATACGATATTGAAATTGTTTTTTCTGACAACTTAGGAGAGGAGAAACTCTCATAAAAAACCCCAAGGGATACAATTTCTTCTCCTTGTTTCCCTGAAAGATGCTTCTTTTAACTGAATTTTATCTACCACCATAAATCTGTCTGTGTTTCACTGGTTGTGGCACAGCCAGTGCATGATAAGAGAGCTTCACTTCCTGCTGCCACAACAACCATAGGGGAGGATGTAGTTCCAAAAAATTGTTGAGTCAGAGGTGAAGATGATAGTGGGAGATGTGCATAAAATACAAAATCAATTTCTATTGAACATAGTCCCATCTAAGATGCTGAGATATTTATGCAGAAGGGCTGGCATTGGAGCTATGTGGATGGAACAGGTACTTCAAACCAACATTCTGGCTTTGGGACACCAATTTAAATAGCAGTTTAAGGGGAGGGGGGAACCCTAAGGCAAATGCAAAAACAAAGTTCATCTGAGTGGTAAAAGCATTTCTCAGTTCAAGAGTCGGATACCTTAGCCACAGAATACAACCACGGGAGCCAGAGGACAGAAATAAGAAAGAAAATAGGCATGGACTAAATGAGGCTTTTCTGAAATGTACCATATAGAGAAAATTCAGGAATGCCTACAGAAAGTGGCAGCAAGCACAAGTAGCCTGGGAGGAACAAAGAAATTTTCTGAGCAGCCTGTGATCAGGTTAGAAAAGCTAAAGCCCAGATATAATTAAATTTGGGCAGGGACAGATTCTTTGTCAGCAAAATGAACAGTGGGACCAAGTGCACCTTGGCAGGTTTGCTGATGGCATCAAGCTGTGTGGTGTGGTTGACACGCTGGAATGAAGGAATGGCATCCAGAGGGATCTGGACATGCCTGATAGGCCTCTGTGAACCTCATGAGGTTCAACAGAGTCAAGTGCAAGTCCTGCATCTGGGCCAGGGCAATCCCAAGAACAAATACAGGCAGAGAATAAATTGAGAGCAGCCCTGAGGAGAAGGACCTGGGGATGGTGGTTGATGAGAAGCTCAACATGAGCTGTCAGTGTTTGCTTGCAGCACAGAAAGCCAACCATATGCTAGGCTGCCTCAAAAGCAGAGTGGCCAGCAGCGTGATAAAGGGGATTCTCCCTAAGGTCCCTTCCAACCCAAACCGTTTTATGATTCTATGAAATGCAAACAGCACTTGAAGTGAAAAAGAAATTAGGAAAGCTGTTTCTATAAACAGAAGGAATGTTATAAGACATACTGATATTACAGGAAAATGATGAGGAAAAAATAATATAATAATTGAGAAGGAAATTAAAGATACTTACAAGTCCAATCAGAAAAGATATTTGAGTGGTGGGGAAAATCAGTAAGAAATATTGCCAAAGAGATATAAAAAGACTGCTGTTCTTTTTTTTTTTTTTTTTTTTTTTTCTTAAATAGCATAATCAAGGCAAGGCAATGAAGTTTAAACTTAAGCAAGTATTATCGTATTTGGAAGTTTTTCTAGTTTCATATTGGAAATAAAGGCACTGAGAAGTAGCTGGAGTGAGAAGTTTAGAATCCCCCAAAAGACTACAAGTGCTTTAAAAAATAACTTCATTCACAAGACCATAAGCTGATAACAGAATAAGATCTCTGGAGGAATAAAGTCTTAATTCTTTTTTTTTTTTCTTTTTTCTTTTTTTTTTTTTTTTTTTTAAGGGAAATTGTTCCTTTCTTCTACTATTTAGAGTAAGAAGACTGGATTCACTCAATGAATGAGACAACGAGGTGATCTTTGCTTTGTCAGTGCTAATATTTGCTTTAGTGTAATATTCTACATCTGATTCAGAAAGTGTTTTTTTCCTGAGCAAATCCTGAGTAAGCACCAGCAGGACACCTCCCACCAGACCAGATTGCTCAAAGCCCCATCCAAACTGGCCTTGAACATGGCCAGGGATGGGGCATCCACAGCTTCTTTGGGCAATCTGTTCCAGTGCCTTAGTAAAGAATTTCTTCCTAATATGTGTGCACTAGGAATGATCTGAAATAACAGAGGGTCTGGATGATGTGAGATCTACTCTATACACATCTGAAGGGGTTTACTTTGGATTACACCTAGTCTGTCTCTTCCAGTAAGGATGGAATGCCTATTAGCAGCTGCAATGACATGCTCATTTAGAATGCTTCTGGAGAGCATCTTCATAAAAAAACATCTAATTTGTTTCCTCAAAGACCAACCCACAAGACAGACAAAATCATCTTAAAAATCACTTCTGATCTGAACCAAATGCTAACATACATGCACCTTAAACTCAAATAATATTCTCTGATTACATTAACGCAAATATGATCCCGCATCCACATATGATCTAAAATAACAGATAGCGGTAGCTGATCCTGTCAGGCACAGATTGACAGTTCTAAATCACAATCCCATCATTGCCCTGTAAAACCACCAAGTGGTAACATGATTTTTTCCAGAAGATAATTGGATGGGATGCCTGAACTTCTGAAAAGGAAAGTGGTTCCTTTTTTTTTTTTTTTTTCCCCTTTTGTTTTCAGCAATAAAACAGAATCAAGTTAAATCTCTTGGTATGTGAGTAACATCACTTTTTCCTACAAATATAAATAGTCCTACAAAAGTATGATCTCTCTGACTGCATAGGCTTAGAAATAGACTAATGAATAATGCCTAAACATGTAAGGGTTTTTTAGAATAAGAGACAAATTTTTGAGTACTTAATAAAATACTTATGAGATAAATATTATCTTAAATCTTCTTCTAAATCTTGATATTTTTAGAGCTTTCCCTAAAAGGAAAGCTTCTAACTATTAGCCTTGTTTTGTAAAAGGAAATACAGTTTTACACTGATTTCTTTTATCTATTCTGTAGCCAAGCACTTCCAAACTGGGATGATTGCTTCAGATTAAAAAATGGTAATATCTGAGAGGTAACAAATTGTTTCCTGATCATCATTATCAATGAGCTGGAGGATGTGAGGAGTGCACTCTTGTCAAGTTTGCAGAAGACATGTCACCTAGTGGGCTGGTCCATATACTCAAGCACAGGGATCCTGGAGCACAGGCATCCTGGAAAGGCTAGAGGAAGGGTCCAAGAGGAACTTCGTGATATTCAATAGAGAGAAAGAGTAAGTCCTGCCCCTGGCACTCCCTAGCCCACTTCAACAGCTATGTGGAACAGCCCTTTTGTCTCCTGGTGGACATAAAACTGGGCATGAGCCATCTGTGTGTCCTGGCAGCAAAGAGGGTCACAGTATCCTGGGCTGAATGTACACGAGCAGAACCAGGAGATGCAAGGAAGCAATTATTCCTCAGTAGTTGGTACTCATTAGACTGCAGCTAAACACTGCATTCAGATTTGCCCCCTCACCACACCCATGTCATCATACACTGAAGATCAACAAACCAGAGCAAGTTCAGGGGAGGGTTACCAGGATAGCTGGGGCAGCCCAACCTGTGCCCTGTGAGGAGAAGCTGGGGGAGCTCTACTTGTTCAGCCTGGTGAAGGGACAGCTCTGAGGACAACTAACAGAAGCCTCCACTGGTCATCAAGACAGAGCTAAACTTTGCCAAGTGGCATGTGACAATGGGAGAGACAACAGGCATAAACAGAAAAAAGAGAAGGTCAGAGAGAACAGGCTGTGCAAGCTCCATCCTTGAATATTTTTGAGACTCAGCTGGATATATTCATGAACAACCTCGTATGCCCCCATAGCTGACCCTACTTGAGCAGGAGGTTGTACTAGAACCGTCCCAAAGTTCCTTCAACCTGAATTGTCATCGTAGCCTGTGATGCTCTGTACATGATTCCCCTTTGCTCCTGCCCAGCACAAAGAGAAGCAGCCCAGCTGAGACGCTCATTGCAGCCACATTCTCACTGCAAGCATTACTATCAGCAGAGCAGGCACTACTATAGGCATGACCATTGGTTTACAGTAAGGTAGAAGTTTCTTATTAGTTGTCAGTCTTCAATGCAGAGCTCTGGTCTGTTCATTTCACATATAACTACCAAAACCACTGAGTTGAGTTTTTGGTTGGAGCACTCTTATGTTTCCTCCAGTAATTTTACTATTGGGTAACTAAGAATTATCCTACATTGGAGAATTTCCATGTGGAAGTACTTAGGATAATAAACACAAGAGCAGGCTCAGTGCCACAGAAACATAACTGCACAGATATGCCCTTGTATAGATTCCACAATAATCAATATGTTCAATATTTACATAATACATCTTGTGAATGCTTAACACACTATTAGCAATCTGCATTTAATAACTATAGGGACATCAAACTGTGAAATTCTCAGATGGCACCTCATTGTTTTACATTTCAATATTAGTTTTGATTTTGCAGCATCTCTTTTATTACATCTTAAATTTTAATGCATTTGATTTGCATGTTCTTTGGGATCTGAAAGCATTTTACCCAAACTTATCAGAACATAGACACAAAAAAAAGAAACAACCACCCCAGCAGCTGCTGAGAATTCCAGAAGGATGACAAATTCTAGTAAATTTTACAGAGAAATGTTGGAAAAGGTAAAGATCAAGAAAGCAAGCACTGCTGAGAAGAAAAACAATGAGGAAGTGTTCAAATATACAATAAATAAGGAATCAGTGAAGCAGCAATAGGACCATACAGGTGACAAGGGTAATATTGTGTCGATAAAAGTGGTAACACTGCCAAAAGAAAGTAATGAATACTTTCACTCACTTTTCACAAAGGAACATGAAGTAAATGCCAGGAAAAAAATGTAGCAAAAATGTAGCAGTTAAGAGCAAATTGATACTAGGACTTTCTTAAGCAACAGTGAAAAGCATGGTCTGGAAGTAGGGGACTATGCATGTTATGGAGAGCAATATTATGATTGACTTTTTTCCCCATTTTACATGCACTGATAAGAGGAGATGATGGTAAGTAATGAACTGGTGCAGAACAAAAGAAAAGCAGTATGAAGATGTGACATCAAACATACTGAAAATGACTACTGGTCATTTTCAGAGGTCAGATTCAGGAATAAAAACTTGTCCCAGTGGAGAAACCTGTATTTATCTCTAAAACAAAAACAAAACAAAAACAAAACTAGAAAAAGAATCATTTTCTACATTGTGATGTAGGAAATTGTTTTTCTACTGAAATTCATTTTAATTAAGTGACACTGGAGGCAGGGAATGCAATGTCTGTTTTGCAGATATTATGTATTTCTTCGAGTGAATTGGAAGAAGTTAAGAGTAAGGTAACAAAAATTTGCAAATCACACAAAAACTAAGAAGGAATGATCACCACAGAAAGAAACAACAGCTGAATAGAAGTAGATTTTTTGTACAGCGCTGAAGAACAAAATAAAAGCAACTTTGGCAAATATAAGGTCATATTTCTATGGAAATATGAACAAAAACATCATTAAAGAGCAGGGACTTGAATTTCACTGTGCTGAAAACCTGAAAAGAAGAAATGTCAGAGAAATGTTAAGTTCTAGTTTCATTTTGCTTTGATTTGCTAACATTATTTGATCTTTAAGTTGTTTTATCTATCTACTAGGGTTAATTAAAAAAAGCTAAAGTCACCAACACAGCAACCAAGTACCTTTTATGTTGTGTTTAATACCCTGAAAATGAATGGTCATCTTCACATGTGACTGGAACACAGTGTTCCCAGCCAAATAGAGAAAACTTCAGATATATTTTTGCAGGCAGAAAAAAAGGTCACAGCAATTTTTCACTGCTTAGATATCATGTCACAAAACAGAGCTACTGCAGTACATGTTTTTTCATGGCAATGACTGAAAATATATTTCTCTGCTTGCTGAAATCTATGCAAATTCATTGACATGAATACAACTTGACATAGATTAACTTCTGCTGATTCATCAGGGTCAGGATTTCCCCCTTACAATGAATTAAACAAACTGTGAGTGGGAAATAATTATCTACAGGGAACAATATATTAGCACTGCAAATATCAGGAGAAAATTCCCAAAGTGAGATCCATCAGAGAAATAAGAACACATCCTCAAGGATAAAAGATAGAAAATGTATCTTTTATAACACCTAAATGGAGCATCTACATGAAGCATTCATAGTAAAATATAGGTAATAGTCCACTGGCAGTGGCTATGCTTGAGAGTTTTGTGGCATATTTTACATCTTATCACTTTCTTGAAATGGTCAGTAGAATCAGTTGTGCTGTAATGAAGTTTGTGTAACACCTTCCTTTAGAACTTCTGTGGTACATTTTGACCTATGTGTACAATGCATTTATTCTCAGTTAAATGACTGTAATAGCAATACAACACATTGCCTTTTCTTCACAAAATATTGGTTTCCCAGTATATTTTTTTAAATTGTAGTCTCATAAACACATATAAATAATGGGAAAAAATGAAGATGACAGAAATCTAACATAATTATTGGAGGAGTTGTAATGGTTACCTTCATTAAAATGTATAGTAAATAAAATTCCCTACATGAAACAACTTTCAGTCATATGAAATCCAATTTAAATTTGTCATACTTACCATAAGAAGTCTATCTCCAACCTGCAACCTCCCATCTTTTTGTGCAGCTCCTCCATCGATAATCTTGGTGACATAAATGCTGTTGTCCCCAGGGATGTGTTGGTTTCCCACCCCTCCTGCGATACTGAAACCCAGACCTGGAGAAGATATGAAAAGCAAAACATTATCAGTACATGAATAACACTAAGTAAGAGTGTAATCGTATAATTACAATATTTTTTAAATAAATGCAAGCAACATAACAGGTATTCAAGGGGTCATATGCTTTCACTTTTCCTTGGAAGTTGAGGGACAGAAATAAATCAATTAAATTCCTTTCCACGTACAATTACAGGAAGGTAGATGTAAAAAGAATCAAACCAATGATAATTTTACACTAATGTCTTGTCCACACCAGGGGACAGTGCAACCTACATAAACAAGTTATGGCACAACTTCTTCATAGTGGAAATTTCTGCTGACTAGTAATTAAACTCTGAAGCTTGGACTTCATTTTAATAAATGTTGGTATAAAATAAATCACAACCTATGACAAAAAAAAAAAGAAAGGTATTCTTATTGTCCACAGAATTTGACAAATATTGAGAGAGGTGTACTACAGATTTTGTAAGTTTCTATAGTACAACATTGAAAGATCTGAGAAAAAGAAAAATAAATGGTGTAGATATGTTGATTTAATTCTGCTTTGTATATTTTTCCAGGACACAAATATCTGTGGCTATTCATATATAAAATAAGAAATTGATAGTTCACATATAACTTTCTCTCAGTGATCTGTGAAATTATTAGATGAAGACCCTAAGTGCCAAAATTTGGAGCAGCGTCTACATCCTGATACGATTCAGGAAAAGGAAGGAAAAATAAACAGATGTTAATATGAGAAAAAAAAAAAAAAAAAAAAAAAAAAAAAAACTTTTCCTACTTTTTCTGTTGTCTGACAAACTACATAAACAGACAAATCATTGCTCTCACTTGTAATAACATTTTTATCTCTCAGTCAGAGAAAAGACAGAAACTACTGTGCTCCATTTCCATAAAAATCTACTTAATGAGGTTTATTTTTTATAGATCCTATATCTAATGGGAATTTTCATCTGAACAAATAAGCTGTTACTGACAATAACCTGCTTAGATTATTGCTTGAACCAGGCATTTCTCTTTTAGCTAAATAGAAAAAATATTTGTATCTACATAGAGAATAATAACTAGCTTTATCTTTGAAATTCATGGTGCTCAGTCATTCTTAAAACAAACATAGTAATAGCTTCAGCCTGAGCAGTGAAAATGCAGTAGAAAAATGAACTGCCTGGAACTTGGCATTTTATCGCAAA
Organism: Nettapus auritus; assembly: GCA_011076525.1. Taxonomy (NCBI): domain Eukaryota; kingdom Metazoa; phylum Chordata; class Aves; order Anseriformes; family Anatidae; genus Nettapus; species Nettapus auritus. Next base: position 198,251,094 of record CM021765.1, read on the forward strand.
CTCACAAGCGTGACTGCTTGTGCACTAAAACTTAAGCAATGGTTTATTTAATACACACAGGCTTCTTTAGCAGCTGTATGAGTACAGAGATAAGCTTTTTGAGTGAATTAAATCTCAAAAAAAAAAAATATTAATTTTTTCTCACACTATTTTAATTTGATCATTATTTTTAGCTTAAAAAAATGTGAGGTCAGATAACATAATGGGCTACTTCACGGATACTGTCAAAACAGTAAATTACAAAAACAAACCTCTGAAAAAATATCTGAAATTGAAATAATGCTTAATTAAGATGACTATTAACAATACACATGAACTTAATTCAGAAGTATGAGATAATTAAAATAAAGCTTTATTTAATTTCCAGCTAAAGCTGGTGATCACTGTAACTACTTATGTTCTACTGCCGGGACAACTACAATGAAAAAAAGATTACATAAAGGTATTCTAAGAAAACATCCAGAATTAAAATTTTATTTAAAATATTAGTTGTGGACTAGGAACAATGTTCCCTGGTGACATAATTATAGTCCTTTGGGGAAAAAAATAAAAATAAAAATAAAAAATGAATGTTTCTGTCAGTAAAATGAAGCTCCGAGAGTATTCCAGAATGAGATGACAGGCACAGGAAATGAGTGGGCAGCTCACTGCAGCTGGAGAGCTTTCTTCAGCTCCACTGCTCACCTACAGCATCACTGTGGGAAGATTAGGTTATGGTATTCTTCAATCCTCTTCTCTCTCCTTTATTAAAAGTGCACTCTTATAAAGGGCAAGGTCATTTCTGGCTGTATAGCTGTACTGTATTTTGTGCAAAAGGGTTCCTAATTCATCCTTGTCCTGCTGCAGTATAAGCAAAGACCGTTGCTTCTACTTGATGCAGTGCTGAGAGGGGTCATGGGGTGGTGGTGTGTTTTTTTTTTTTAATTATTATTATTATTATTTTTAATGGTTATATCACAATTGACATGTAAAATCACAAAACCAACCAAACAAAAAACCTTGTAACATGCTACCCCATTACAAAAGTGAAGTTTATAGTGATGAAAGGAGTACTTTTTTCTGCTTTTTTGATGGACATAAAATGTATCTGCATGGGGCTATATTGTGTTGGTAAGCAGGGTCTGCCTTTGGAATCCATACAATCAATCTCAAGTATGAAAAGGTGTGAAAGAACAGAACAAGATATGAGGAAATACTGCAGGGGGAAGAGTGAGGGTGGGTGTGAGAGCCAACTGAGGAAGAGTTTCCATGGCTTTTCTATCTATAATGATCTGGATCCATTGTGTAATCATACTTGTATGCGTTAAAAGATCACTTATTGGGAAAAATGTTGAATGGAACCACGAAAACATTTAATTTTACTGAAATTATTTTTGCTAATTGCCAGAAACGCTAGGAAAGTATATTACAATAAATCTTTTGGGTAGGATTTATCTGGCCAAATGACATCAGACAACTATGCTAAATCATTTATGATACTTTTATAATAAATGAAAATTCATTAAAGACTTTTAGAGGGTGATTCATGTCATCTCAAACAGACATCTGAAAGAGACAAGATGAATCACACTCTTGGTTTCTGAAAGGCTGGGGGCTGGATGTGGGAACAGGTGGGTGGGATGATCAGTGCTACACAGGTTCACAACCCGATTATATTCTCAGCTCCAATTATAATGAAGGTTTCTTCTTTGTTTTCAGATATGAAAAAAGTTTGAGCAACTATGGTTTGGATTTCTCTTTTAACTGGCTACCTCGGGTCAGTATTTCCAATTTTTACTCTATTGTAGAAATGAAGAATCATTCAAATTTAACATAACAAAGGGAGCAAGATATGTTTTCTAAACTCAGCCATTTTAATTTCTCTGTTGAGTTCAAAAATCAAAATAGAATGTTTAAATGTAGAACCTTTTTCTTACTGACTTCCTGACTTTGGTCAGGAAGACTTTGCCATCAGAATATAGAAGAATGGAAGTCACTTTGAGAATTGCCCTTCATCTTACTTCTTATTTTCCTTATTTATTCTATGCTTCACAGCAACATGTCTGCTTGGACAGAGAGCCCAATTTCCTCATAACATGGATTAGATGGAGAAAAAGAGAAGACTACTCCAAGAGGAGAAAGGGAAGAGAATTGGCTTTAATAGTGGTGTATGCATGTCCATGTCACATGGCTTCATTTAAAGCCACTGTAGGCACATACAAAATTGGTCGATGTATAAAATAGGCAAAATGAATCAAACTTTATTTCCTTCCATTTCCAGTGGGTAGGTGTTTGCAAAATTCATCCACCTTTAAGACCCACAAGTGCAGCTTTTTTTTTTTTTTTTTATGATTAGTCCAACAACAGGTGTTTTTATATGATAATAATAAAATCAACGTGTAAGACACAGGGGATATGTCCACACTGTGAACATATCATTTTCCGGAGTAACCACACAAGGAACCTAAAAGACCAATGACTACTAGATAATGTCAATTTTGTAAAAACAAGTGAAGTTAAATGAAACTCTCACCAGTAACCCAAATGCGATTTTATGCTTGCTACTATCCTACACAGAGAAACAGGTTTATTTAAAGCTAGCAAACAGAAAGAGGATTTTAGAGGGCAGGATTTTAGGGGCAGCCAAAGATAGTCAAATTTAGGTCATAAACTTTAAATGTAACTGAGATGTACGATTTACAAATATTTAACCAAATATTGAACCAAAATAGTGTGCTCTAGAGACATTAAATGTGTAATTCTTAATTGCTGAATTCCTGGTTTTACCTCGGCATTCCTTATCACCAAGAGACAGGACATCCTCAACACTGAATACCTTGATGAAGCCACAAAAAACACAGGACTTCTAATAGAAATATTGGGTTACAAATTAATGAAATATAGACAAAAATGTGCATGTAAGCACAAGAAGAAATAATAAGGGTTAGAAAAAAATGTGGTGTATTGACAGTGCAGAGAATTCCTAGTAATAAAACTGAAAATTAGTAGTTTCTGTCAAACCTGGAAGGTCTGGGCTCTATTAAGACTGCAACACAGGTGTCTTGTCAGCAGAAGACCGTGTATCATAACATGTTGGCAGCAAGGTTACAACATGTTCCATATGCCATTCCCTTGCCTGCAAGCCCAATGGGAAAGCAGATAATTGCAATAAAGATGTGTATTTGCTAAATGAAAAAAAAAAAAAAAAAAAAAAAAAAACAGGCTATGAACAGCCGCTGTGTTTATAGATTATGGAGGCTGAAGAAAGCAATATTCTGAAGTACAGGACCACCCGATAACAATGGTGGACTCTTAGGCAGTACAAAATATCTTTACTAAAATTAGTTGATGGTCACCAATCAAGAAAATGACAAGGGATGTAGGAAGGTTTCCATGTCCCATGTCGTCTGTGTCACACGAGAGTGAGCTAGGCCTCCTCAGCATAAGCATCCTAGGGCTTTTGTTGTGGGTAAAAAAAAGTGAATGAAATGGATGAGAGAATGAGCAGAAGTATAGTGTAAGTAGGTAACATCTGTAGAGATTTCATGAATAAATACTCCCCTCTCTTGCTGTATGATGTCTCATTGTGTTTTGCTACAACCATTTCCTACAGGTGTGAAACAAACAGATCTGCTCCAGAACACTGTCTGAACTCAGGTTTTGTGAAACTGTTCTAGGCAGCAAAACAAGCTAACACAGCCATAAAGTACCCATGCAACACCCTGCACACTGAGGACCTTCCCTGGCAACACCTGGCTGTGGGGTGGGACACCCCACACTGACCATGCTCCTGTGAGCAAACGGAGGCAGCTCTCATCTTGCCACAGTCCAGACACTTCTACAGCACCTGGTTACAAAAATTAGAGCTCAGTGTTGAAATTACTTATTACTTGAAATTACTTTAAGCTTCCAGAGACAACGTTTGGATGTCTTTTTTTTCCTCTGAAAAAGGGAAGAACAGGATCATACTGATGAACCTACTCATGAATTCATCAAACCTGGGGCAATGAAGTCCAACACAGGCCTCTAATTAATCAAATTCCACTTAGAGGGAGGAAAGGAACATGGATAATATAAAATGCTTTCACTGTTATCAACTGATTGACTTGTTTTGACAGGCCCACAGTTATATCTAGCGCTATATGAATAAACAAACGAAAGCTAGGTTAGTTATAAACAGAGGAGCAGCAGGGAAATTCCCCCCCCCTTCCCTTCCCTTTTGCTCACGGCTGTAGCTGCCAGTTTTAGTTTTTCTGGAGGAGAGATATAGCACCTTATAACTATGGAAGTTTAATATGCTTGTTATAGCTGTGACTTATGATTAATGTTCATTATTGACATCATTTTCATTTATTATTTGGTATGCACAAAAATGAAACATATTACAAAACAAAAATTTAAATGTTACACAATAATTAAACAATGATACAAGAAGAAACTTATCTTCCTCTACAAAGTTTTCCTTCCTTCCTTCCTTCCTCCCTCCCCTTCTCCCTCCCTTCCTTCTCTTTTTCTTTCCTTTTCCTTTTCCTTTTCCTTTTCCTTTTCCTTTTCCTTTTCCTTTTCCTTTTCCTTTCTCCCTCTCTGTCTATCTATCTGTCTGTCTTTATTTTTCATCCCATGGATCAATTCCTGAGAAACTATTAATCCTAGAAATAATGTTATTTATTTATTTATTTATTTATTTATTTATTTATTTCTCTTGTCCATGCTGCAGGGGTAGATTCAAATACCAATTCATTTGAGTGAATTCTTATAACAATTCCTATCCCTGACTCATGTCACAGCTTATACCAGAAAGAGTTACATGAATAAAATTTCACCACATTTTGTTCTGAGGATGAAAAAATCAGTCTAAAGTACAGTATGATTCATACAACTTTAACTAATATTCATAACAAGCTTAAAAGCTGCCTACTTTCATTGCCACCTTTAGTTCCCATTTCAGACCTGTTCCCAAATCACTTCAGAGGGCTCTTAGTGAGAAACAATTTAGTAATAGACTCCACTGGGAAAAAGGCCCAGCCCCCTACAAGGCCAATCATGACCTGATGTCCCTTTCTAAATAGCCTTGAGTTGAAATTTTCAAGTATCTTACTGATTGTTTTTGACATTTTTTTTTTTTTTTCCAGAAATATCTAATATTTTATTTCCCAGATGTCTGGTAGAATGTATGTTGAAAGATGACATACAATGCCACCAGTTAAGAAGAATATTATTTTAAACCACCTTACTCAAGTAGAAAATTATAGCTCATTCTGCACTGTGTGTGTCCTTCATGCCTTCAGCTATTTATCCAGCAGTTGTCATGCTGCTCCTTTGTTCCTGCCCATAGCCATTTTTACTGTAATTATTTTTATTAATCCCTACATTCTGGCTGTCAGTGCCTCACCTTTCCATACTACTGAACCGGCAGAGTTGCCACATTTCAGTATAGCCTGCACTGAGGATGAAAGCAGACAGCACACACAAGACTTCCATAGGCATGGCAAGCACACTTGTGGCCATGACTGCACACTGTTTGACAGTTGTGATTATACAGCAGGCAAAGAAAATCCCTTCCTTGCAAGTCAGCACAGTTTGCACAGCAGCACTGATGCCTCTCTCCAAGGGAATGGGCCCTTCAGTCACCTCAGCAGAGAGGGCTTATGGCTCTTCTTCATGGAGGAAGATTTTGGTCAGAATTTTTAGTGGAAAATAAACAGAAAAAAAATGCCTCTTACACTTTTTATCTGCACAAATTTTAAACACTGCAAATTCAAATTTTAAAATAAATCTTAATTAAAAGTTAATTTTTATTTTAACTATTCTTAATTTAATAAAATTAAAAATATTAACTGAAATTTAAAACACCGTAGTGACACAATTTGGCTGCACAGCTCTGTGTAGGGACCTGTGGAAGTCTGCTCTCACTGCATGCTTGATGAGAGTCAGCAGAGAGAATGATCCCACAGAGATTAAAATCTCTTCAATGCACAGATGCATGCACACATTCATGCTGCCCCAAACAGCTCTCTGAAGGACTAAGGGCTTGGAGGGATGACAGCCAGAATGGAGGAGAGACTGTGGTAGTAGTGTGGTTGGTGACCCAAGTGGCGGTGACGGCCAGATGATTTCAGTACTTTGATTAAGACTACCTAAGCAGGTTTGAAATCTCCATTTCAATTTTTACACGCTGCTATCCATGCCATCAGTTTGCATACATAATTTTAAAATTCAGCTAGCACACTGCTACTGACAGTTCCTTACAGCTGTTCCAGATCAGTGGGGTGCTGGGATGCCTGGCAGGCTCCCTGTATAGCACCATTTTTTTCTGAGTTCACTCTTGATCTAGGGGTGCAACACGCTACAGCTTTCCTCTGGGATTCATCTCAATCCTCCAAAACCCACAGAAGTCAGAAATGCAGAAAAGTCCAGAATATGTTAACAAGTCTTGCTGCTATTTCAGGGATTTTTTTGCTGACTTTGCTCTGGGCTCTACGCCTGTTCAGAATTTTAAACAACTACAACTCTTCTCCAACTGCTTTTTTATTCTTTTGGGCAGAAAAAACAAACAAACAAACATTGCAGTAGAAACCACTGGGTTGTAACAGTAAGAAAGGAATCTGTTCTCAGGACATGGGGTTACACTTCTGGTCTCAGAAAGATATGTTTACATTGCCCACCAGAGAGCAGATCATGGGGAAGAGAGATTATGATGCAAGTGTTAATGTACATGTATACATGTAACAGAGCAGGCTTAAAAACAATCACTCAGCAGCTACAGTAGGTAAAGCATTGGTTTTACATTATCATAACAGTAAAGCTCATGTTTCTGTAGTCTTTAATGAAACTTTAAAAATTTTTTTGTTAAATTATATTTCTGCTTGTACAAATTAAAAAAAAAAAAAAGTCTAAAATGCAAATGAAAACAATTCCTTCTTTTCCAATCAGTTTTGCACTTAAATATTTTTCCCATTACAGACTTTTTGCCTGCATATACTCATCCCCAAAGATTCATTCCCTCCAGATGCAGTTGAAAAGAAGGAAAGAGCAAGCTAGGAAAATACACTTAGAAACTCATTAGAAATGGTATTTATTCTATATTTCTACATTTATTCATATTAATTTATTCAAATTTGGAATAAATTTCCCAGAAAGCACAGACAAGCAATGGCCTCATTGCACAACAGGAATTCTCAAGAATTTTTCAAAATTTATCTTGAAAAGAGAAGACATTATTCCTAATTATTCACAATAAGCAGATTTTTAAAGCATTAACGAGGATTCAAGTTCACTAAAAATCATATTAAATCACACTGTTACAATTTTAGTAGCTTAAATGCAAGAAAGAGAGAGAGAATTATTTTGTTTTTGACATCTACTGACACTCCAAGAATTAAAGCAAGCAGTTCAGCTCGTTCAGAAAAAGCCACAATACACAGTCTAAACATTTCATGTTAAAAACAGTCAAATGATGCTTTTAAAAATTTGAAAATTACTGATATAAAGCAGATAGAGCTGAGATATGCCACTTAGGAAGATTTATTTTTTGAAATGTCTTTTATCCTCTCCCATTTCCATGCAATGTTTACATATGCCTACACTGGAGCTGCATATGTACACTGATTTCACATTCACACAGGAAGTTTCTGCACATTTTTGGTGCACCCACAAGTACAAACAGTCCTCAGATCCAGAGTCACCAAAAATCAGAATTTTAGATTAGGACAGCCATCATCTGGCTGCCTGTTTCTGTGAAAGCATCATTTACATCTTGCAGGGAACAACGTTAAACACAGTGACTGTGCTGTGTTGAATGTCATATGAATGGACTGTTAAAGACTATCCTCTCTCTTTTTCTCATTCTATTTGTTTCTGCATTAGCAGCATATTTCTTGACAGGGGTTTGGGCGGGACGGTGCTTTACTCCATCCACACCACTATCCTTTAATTCAGTGGAAAAACCAACTGGAAAAATCTGATCAAAGACGAAGCAGTGAGCTGTCCTAATTGGCAGCAGAAAGCCAGGAGGGGGGCTGCAGCATGCACTTTAAAGATTGTAATATGCTGACCTAGAGCCGCACTACTGCCAACAGAGGTAACTGCTCTCCTCCCTGCCTTTGGCCACACTTCCCCATTGCATGCCTTGTACCAGCTGTGAAAATTTTCTAGCCAAATAGATTAGCAGATGAAAATGACACAAGACCCCAGACAAACTGGTCCAAAACACAGACCAGGTGCATATTCATCAACGCCTACAGAGGCGGCAGCAGGGGCTGGCAGCAGAGGGTGATGTTGGCCCCCAAGTCCTTTTTCCTTGAGGTACAGCTTTCCACAGGGCACATTAGGAAAGTTGTGACTGCTGGGGAGTGCAGGCAAATTGAACCTGGGGGATGTGCTAAGAAGGAAAGATGCAGGAACAGAAGATGGAGACAGGAGGACAGAAACAGCTGTTTAGACTAGCAGAGCACAGAGAAAAATTCAGTGAAAATATGCCATTAGAGCCTGAGGCCTATTAGGAGGAAAGGGAACAATAAAACTGCTCTCCTTAGCTTGAGAGAGAGAAAGAGAAGTTAGCAATCACAGGTTTGTAATGCTCCTGAGAACTAAGACAAATCTGATATCATTATAAGTGAAGAAAAAGGTGAAATAGTGATGCTTATTCAGTATTTATCCAGTTTTTGCTCTGGCAGATATACTGGTACATGAACCTTTCCTGACTAGAGAATGAAACATAAAACCTTTAACTCATCCTTTCAAGAGAAACACTGGGCTCAAGAAAGCTGGATTTAATCACCTTTGGTTGCCCTGATAAAATGGCATTTAATTCAGGGAGTATTTGTGCACGTTTGAAAGCAGTGGGAAACCTTGGTTTTCCCTTACACAAGTTTTTAAGATAATCAGACTCATTACCTTAAATAAGTTTTTGAGTTGTATTTATTTTAACTGCATCCCATGTTCAAAACGTTATTTTCCCTCAAGATGTATCTCATAAGCAGCTCTGTAAGGTTTTCAATTTGAGGCAGAAGTATCTGGAAATGGGATCAGCATGGCGGGGCTGGATCTCACTGGTGTAAAAACTAGAGAAGTTCCTTTTTCCTGACCTTCTCCTCTCTCCACCAGACAATTTATATGAAATCTTGAAGGTTTTTTTCACCTTCCAGTTCTGCTTGGCTATTAAATTTCATTTGACTCTACTTTTTTTTTTTTTTTTTTTTTAATGCAAGTCAATTCTAGGACGTAACTTTTGGACCTAAGAAATAAAAATCATATCTCATGGATTCTCTGCAGGCAGTTACACAAACCTAGAATGCACTGAGATCCAAAAATCTGCTATTGCTTTAACAATACATATTCACTTGGGATCAAACTGTGAAATAAAGTTCACTTTCTACGCACAAGGAATACCAGTTATTTCAACCAAATCTGTGCTGACAGTCAATCACAGTTTGGCTGTCATTAACAAATAGTACCTACATCATTTTCAGCTCAGTTTACTATGAATTACTACAATTACTGACAGCAGCACAAATTATTTCACCTCCTAATAATGCTAAATGAAAAGTACTTGATCCTGTAGGTGTGGAAACCAAGATATGTTTTAAAGTAGTCATGTTTTAAAGTAGTCATTATTATTATTATTATTATTTAAATCACAGTACTATGTAAAGCTGTGTTTTCCTCACCATTGTTTTCAGGTCAAGATTCAGTTTTGACATGAAATAATTATTCTAATTCACACACACACACACACAAAAAGAAAATATTTGCTGTGTGTAACGTTATATATTAATATATATAATAATAATATATCTGAGTACAGCTAGGTCACTTTCTAAGTTGGATGGCTGTTCTAGCCAAATATGTAATAAGTTTTCACCAATTAAATGGAGAAAGAAGAAGCATTCTGTCAGGTTGGGATTTGTTTAACAACCATAAATGTCAGGGAGAGACTCATCAGTTTCTTTTGTTCATCCTCCATTCAAAGGGGGATTTAGCATTTATCTTCTTATCCCTATTGCAAAGCTGAACAGAAATACTTTCTTGAAAAGCTCTCTGCCAATTATATTGAAGCTTGAAAATACAAAATGAAATCAAAGTTCATCTTGTAGTCTCTTATCTATTTGCAATCAACCCATAAATAAGCCATCATCCATTCAGTTCCATCCTCTTTAAAAACACAGAGAGAAATCAAGACACAAATTCACGTCTTTTTTTTTTTTTTTTTTTTTTTTTTTAATGTAAGGCAATTTACAGAGCCCTGCTGTTAAAAATTTACAATTACACAGATGATAGAGAAAAAGAAAAGACATGGTGCTGAACTATACTCATAAGGTTAAGACATGCTGAAAACAGATTCATAAGTCATTGGTCTTTGCTTTGACAATTCTTTTCTCTCTGAAACTACACTTTGGTCCTTTAGTTCTGTTTATCAATGATATTTTCTTGCAGCACACTTAAAGTGAAACAAAAAAGGTTGTTTTTTTTTTTGCCATTGAGAAGCATCCTCTGTTCTCATAGAGTAAAATCAGTCACTCGTGTCTCCTCAGAAATTAGGTTAAATGTTTGCTGAGGGAGTCATACTCTTATACATAACTAGAAACTTAACATGAACCCATATTCGAAATCTGTATTCAGAAGCACAGATCTTCCCAGACAGGTCCCTGAGTGCATAAGATTTTCTAAGAGCTTGTGCTTAACAGTGTGGAGGCTCAGACTATAACACTTTAATGTGATCATTTCAGGCTGGGTTACACTACAGATTTTCTCTGAATAAGGGTTTTCCTGACACTTTTTATCAGAGAACTTCATTAGATACATTAAAACACAAGACCCTGCTATTAGTCCCCCGAGGGGTTCTATCACAGAGTGTTAACATGGTCTTTGCATCAGCTATTTCAATTAATAACAGTGCCTGAATCTCCCTGCAATGCCAGAGGTAGGGTGTAGGTGTCATTGTCCAGGAATGGCATAAACAGCTTCCCTGATGAAAAGTGAAACCCTGGGGAAAAGAATGAATGCTCTGATGTGTTGATTTATTCCTGGACCACTTCTTGGCCACCCCTTGGAAATTTCAGGCAGTTCTTTGGATGAAAAGACTCATCCTAGTGAGACCCACAGATGCATAACCCAGAGTCTAAAAGATTGATTTTAGATGTAAAGAAACGCAGCTTTGCTTACAGATGGAGAAAAGCATTTTATCTGCAGTCAAGACTTAGCATTAAAAGCTTTAGTACAGTCCAAAGCAAAGGAGTCCTAGCCAGCCTCCAAATACTGAAGTCTGCTGTGAGAACAGCCTTTAACAAAGAACCAGCCGTATACCTGACCGAGGTGTCTGTAAGGAGCGTGATCCTGACTTGAGCAACAGATAAGTTGAAAAGCAGAGAAACCCTAGCCTGATGTGAGTGAAAAAAATGCAGGCTGAGCCTGCAGTTTACCTGTTGCAGTATTCATTAATAGTTTCACATGTGAAGAATTTTCTTTTCTAAAATTGTTTTACTGCTCCTAGTCACAAGTAAAGAAAGAAAGAGGGAAATCAAAAGCACTAAATTACAGTTGACAACTGACACATGAATTGTGTGTGTTTTTTTTTTGCCTGGAAGACACCCTCTTTATTTCTGCAGGTACGGGACTTTCATAGCCCTATGCCTACTGTTTATCTTCATACTGCAGTGAAACGATAAAAATGTTACAATCACAGAGTCTTGGGGCTGGAAGAGACTCAACAGATCATTTATTCTATCTCCTTGGCCCAAGGCAGAACCAACGACAGTTGCACTGTGTCTAGCAAATGGCTATTCAGCACACCTGGATACTTCTACTGCTAGGGACTTGGCGACCCGCCTGGTAACCTATCATATCACAATCCTCATTTGTCCTAAAATACAATCAGTCTTGCTTATCGTAATTTGTCTACTAAGCTTTGTTCCACACCCTCCCTAGGGGGCACACAGAGCAAACTCACTCTTCAAAGATGTGCTGCAAAGAAAGATGATTGCTATCAGGGGCCCATAAGCCCCCTCTAAGTCTTTGGTATTTCACATAAATGACTTTAGACCACTTGTTCTTTCCTTGTAGGACAGGCTTTCTAAATCTCTGATCATTTTTACTGCTTTCCCCTGGAGTCCTTCCAGCTGGTCCACACCTTTCTTGAAGTGGAAAGCTCAAAGGCTGAGCTCTCCAGCTCAGTCTTTACCTATGAAGGATGAAAGGATTTCTCACGTCTTATAAACCATACCTAAATTTATAAACCCCAGTATAGTGTTTGAATGTTTTATCGCAGCACGATGTGTAAAAGACAAGATGCTACAGCTAACAAAGTCTTACATCCTTTTCTACAGGATTCTTGTCCTGACAGTTTTCTGTTAATTTCTATTACATTATTTATTTCTGCTGAAAATACCATGCATTTGTCCCTGTTGTTACACTTTTTTTTGGTTGTTTGTTTTGTTTATTTTTTTACTGACCACTTTCAGTGTTAAACCCTCTCAGCACGTGGTGTCATCTGAGAAAAACGTGAAAGAGTTGCAAAAGAGGAGTATGACATCCACTTTTTCCAGGTGCTTGATAAAAGGTTTACTAGTTCCTCTGGCATTCTGAGATTCTGAAAGCAAACTGATGGCTTTATATTCCCATCACTTTCCTTGTTCACTTCAGTTAAAATACGTTTTTTATTTGCTCTTCCCATTTTTTCCCTTTGCCTTCTCTACACAAGTGTTTAAAAACAGAATCACAGAATCACAGAATTTCTAGGTTGGAAGAGACCTCAAGATCATCGAGTCCAACCTCTGACCTAACACTAACAGTCCCCACTAAACCATATCCCTAAGCTCTACATCTAAACGTCTTTTAAAGACCTCCAGGGATGGGGACTCCACCACTTCCCTGGGCAGCCCGTTCCAATGTCTAACAACCCTTTCGGTAAAGAAGTTCTTCCTAAGATCCAACCTAAAATTCCCCTGGCGCAACTTAAGCCCATTCCCCCTCGTCCTGTCACCAGGCACGTGGGAGAACAGACCAACCCCCACCTTGCTACAGCCTCCTTTGAGGTACCTGTAGAGTGCAATAAGGTCACCCCTGAGCCTCCTTTTCTCCAGGCTGAACAATCCCAGCTCCCTCAGCCGCTCCTCGTAGGACTTGTTCTCCAGGCCCCTCACCAGCTTCGTCGCTCTTCTCTGAACTCGCTCAAGCACCTCGATGTCCTTCTTGTAGCGAGGGGCCCCAAACTGAACACAGTATTCGAGGTGCGGCCTCACCAGAGCCGAGTACAGGGGGACGATCACCTCCCTAGCCCTGCTGGTCACACTGCTTCTTATACAGGCCAGGATGCTGTTGGCCTTCATGGCCACCTGAACAACCTGAAACAACCTGAAACAACCCGTTAGCACTGATTTCATCAGCCACATCTGAGTGGTCTGGGATCAAGATCTTCAGGGCTTGCAAAGTGTTAAAATATCTAACATCTTTATGTGCTGCCTGGCCTACTGCTTCTTCATTTGAGGTTGAGGTCTTGCCCCTCTGTCACTGGTTTTAATCATGATAGCAATCTTATCACAGATGACCTTTTTGTGAAAATTGATACAAGCAAAATAGCAGGCACTTTTTATACTTTCCCTCAAAAGCATCTGTCATCTCAGCATTCTCTCTCTAACAACAAAGCATATCTCTAAATTGCAATCATTTACACCACATTACAAAAAGGATGTTATTTGCTATTATAGAATTGATCAGTATTAGTTTAAAATAACTTTCAGAAATTTGGGCTATAGCACTTGACAATCAGAATTTAGAAACAATGCACATCCTACCTACAGACTATTGGTAAGATTCACAACTACCCTACTACTTACACTGAGTTCATTTTTTGATTATAGTACAGGAAACATAAACATGCCTACACTAAACTTTACTAAATTATGTACTGTAACATTATGCTTCCTTATTTCAGTTTTCTTTATTGGAGTGGCTAATATGCCATTCTATTCTTTTCATGAGACATCCTAAACACTGTTTTGCATAACAAATAAAACAAAGCAAAGAATAAAGCCAGAACACAGTTTAGTGGGAAAAAAAAAAAAAAAAAAAAGTCTATTACATCCTTATTTGCAAATATCTCTTTCCAAAATAAAACTTCAAGCATGCCCTGAAGATATTGTTCTTTTAGCTTACGCAACATATCTTTTATCATATCCCAAAGACTCATTTTTGTCATTATGCCCTATTTTACATTCTCTTCAGCTCTAAGATCTTGCTTTACAACTGTTTCTTCCTATCAAAGGAAACAATTGGACAAAATTATTTCTAAAGAATCCATGAGCAGGCTTCTTATTTGTTTATAGAAATCACTACTGAAAATTCAGAAGCCAACATCCCAGGTACTGAACCTGGGTTCATGCTCTTGGAATACTTTAGATATGCATTTCTTGTTCCACTGTAAGTTGCCTCCACATATATATTTTGCTATTGTAAGCTCTCAGTTGTGCATTTGTCTTAGAAAATAGAAACTAAAGGCAGAAGCATTAAATAGTCTTCTTGCCTTTCTTGTATAGGGTTAAAGTCAGACAAAAATTTTCTCTGGAAGAGGTCACAGTTTTTTTTTTTTTTCTTTTTTCTTTTTGTCTTCCAGCCACCAAATGTTTTGTATTAAGAAAAACATATCACCCTGTCATTGTACCAAGTGGCAGAAAAGATCTTAAATGAATCTCTGCAAGCAAAGAAAAAGAAGTGATACTCTCACGAACTGCATGGCTTTAACTGCTGACTTGAAAGAACAGTTGAAGAGCAGATGTCTGTGTGCCAGTGATCACAAGCCTTTGGCAAAGCAAAACTGAACTTTGCTTCTACAGTAAGCCTGATCTCAGTGTATCTGCAATACAGAAACCTCTGCAAATCAGCTGCCTTTGTACGCGTGACTGATGCCACACATGCAGTACCAGAATTTTTGTGCACTGGAGTCCCAGAGTTTTTTGTCCCATACCTGAGGATAACACAGCTGGAAAGTAGAGTCAATTGCAGAGACCATTTGTTTCATTGCAAAATGCAAAGAATCTTCTTTCATCCAAACTACAAGAAAGACTATTTCTAGGAATACTACTATGATATTTAAAGAAACCAACCAACCAACCAACCCCTAATTGATGGAGGAAAAGCAGTTTTCCCTATAGTGTTTTAGCTTTAACTTACTATTTGCTTTTTTTTTTTTAAAAAAAAAAAAAACAACAATTTGTCCAACACATTTGGATTTTTTTTTTTTTCCCCTGTGTTTATATCTGGTTGCTACTTTTTAGCTGTCACCTAGAAAGAAACCAAGTTGCATTCTTTCTTCTGTTTTCATTATGGCTGACTATAATTATAGACAAGCTTCAGAATACTGAAAGCAAAATGAGGGTGACAGACCTGCAGAAAGGACTTGGATATAGTATGGGGAATAGACAGATGAATGACTATTTGCAATTAATCAGTTTGGCATCTGGCTTCTGACTAATCCATCTACTCCCTTCAGAGATGCTTTAATATACTTCCCTTCTTTTTTTTTTTTTTTTTTTTTTTTTTCAGCTGGTGGAAGCAAAATAATAATATCAAAGCTCTTGAATATTTTTAAAAAATAAGCTGCAGGTTGATATTTTATTTACTGTATAAGTCCAATCTGTATAGCTTGACTCAGCTTTGTCACTCTACCACCATCAAAATCTTGGAGACCTATCTCAGAAGACTTAAAATACTGTCTGTCTATGCTTAGAATTCAAAAAGGGAAAGAAAGGAAAAAAAAAAAAAAAAAAAAAAAAAAAGAATAGATACAGCTCCCCAAGTCATAAAAATTTAATTCAATACAATTTATTCTTTTGAAGGTGCCTTTCAAGGCACTGCAATAATTTGCTGATTCATGTTGTCTTCCAGACAGCAGATTTCTTGAGAAAGATCTGGACATCAAAAAAACTATCAAGAAGACAGAAGTTGCTATTTAGATAATTAACTGAAAAATAAAGGATGAAATCACTGTTCTGTAATTTCACCTGGTTAATTTGCACTTTTGGCCTTATATTCAAGAAAGGAGGAAGCTCTGCAAAGAAACAGCCATAAGGATTCTCAGACTCCTCAGCTGCAAGGGACAGATGTCATGTCAATAAATGTATTCTACAAAGGGTGCTAAGGCCTTAGTGTATCTTCTGTTGCATCAGGATGTCACATCAGGCTCAGGGCAATTGCTGTCATATAATTGTTTATTTATTAAAGTGCTGAAAGATCAAGCATAATCATTCCCTAAAACTCACCTGAGGAATTTAAAACAAAGAACATACAGGTGATGAAAAAAAGACAAGAAAACGGCCACTCCTTAAACAATTCTCACTCCTCCACTAACAAAATAGAGAAAAGATACTGGCCTTCTGTCTACAGAAGGACTTCTTTCCACACCCAGCCCAGTAGTTTACCAGATGACACCATTATCCTTCCTCATTTTTTGATTTATTGTGTATCTGGAAATACTGATGAGATAATTAACATTCTGCTGTACTGTCTGATGCATCTCCTCCCTTTCTCTTGATGGCCTGATGAAAACAGTGATGGCAAACATAATGAAAGGGATCTTCTCTAACTCCCTTTTAACTCTTACACAGCATTCTACAGTGGAGAGAGAAATGATGAAAATATTCCCTGACCCAGAAATTATGAGACCTGCTCTAATTACATTACATTTGGTAAGAAAAAAAAAAAAAAAAAAAAGGAGAAGAAGTTGGAAAATATTAATTGGGAATTTGTGTAGCACTTGCCACAGACAAAAACAAACACACAAAGTGTTTAGTGGTGGAGAAAAGTCCTCAGGATTTCTAAAAATAACAGAGAGAAAAAAGCAGCGGCATCAAAAAACATCCCAAAGCTCAGATGCCAAAGTTTCCCAGAGACAAAAGATTTTGCCACAGACAGAAAGATTTTGTGAGGAATTTTCTAGCAGTGCCCCAGTATGTTCCTAGCAATCAGTATGCAGCTGGGAAAGCCATTTAGTAAGGAATTCACTTTGAAGCACTTCCACAAGTACAGGATACATTGAACAAAACTTATTTTTCAATGGTCTGCTCTATCTTCACACAGAAGAAAGCCATACAAGCAAAACCTAGAGATGCATCCATAACTATGTTGATGTTCCGAGAGCTGAGCACAGAAATTAAGTGCACCTTTTCCTCTGTATGGGCAAAGACAAGAAAGCAACATCCTCTTTCTCTCAATTTTCCTGCTTGAGGTTACAGAGTTAAAATGGTATCAAGAGCTGTGTTCAGGGCAGTCTCATAACTTCTGCTAATTCCTCAGCAAAGGCCATAAAAGTAACTTTGACTGCAACAAAAGGGTTGACAATATGTCAGAGAAAATGAGGTCATACAGCTGAACTGTATTACGTGCTGTATATAGCCATAGCTGACAAAACTATCAAGGCAACTGGATAGTAATACAAAATTCCTACCTAACTTAGAAAGGACAAGTACAGAAGATTTTGTCAAACATGGCTGAATTTGGTCTGATGTGACAACTGTTTGATACAACCATTTTCTGCAATTTAATTGCAATGTTAACAACCAACACAAAAGATATATATATATATATCTGTATTTCTCCACTGAAGAGAAAAAGAAGTTAGCCAAAACTGCTTTTTCTTCAAACAAAATCTTAAGCTTTTTGGCACCCGAGCCTACCTGCACATCTTTCTTTCCCAGTGCTGCTGTTTTTTCTCTACTGCAGACACAGTTCATTAAGATGAATCGTATTCTGCTGAAGCTGCCTCATCAGTAAGTATTGCTGAA
This sequence comes from Nettapus auritus, assembly GCA_011076525.1. NCBI lineage: Eukaryota > Metazoa > Chordata > Aves > Anseriformes > Anatidae > Nettapus > Nettapus auritus. Next base: position 198,268,847 of record CM021765.1, read on the forward strand.
GCAATTTAGTAATGATCTTAATGTGCAGTGCTGGATTTTTATAGCCATCTCAATTGGCTATTAAAATACAGCACTGCACTTTGAAATTGCTACTGCACCACTTCAAAAACTGTTAGCATGATGGAGTTGCAGAAAGTACTGTTCATTTCAGTAGAAACTTCGCTCATTATGAATGATTTCTGGAAACTGATACTTAAAATATACTATGAGATGGGGCGTGCATTTTGCATATTAACCCAAAAGTCTTAGAACTACTTGGAGAGTTTTTAAGAATTGAATGGTTTTGAGGGAAAAACAAGACAAACAAAATACATATATATAAAACTGCTGCATAGCCTTTCAAGTTATTTTGCTCACTCCTTTACTGAAAATGGAAAATGAAAGGAAAACACACAAAAAAGGAAGTCACTATTATGACAATATAAGATTCCAAACAAGTGACACCCTGCAGCTCATAGGATACCTCTAGTTTTTAAATGGTGAGACAAACCACCAGATGGGTAGCATTTAAATTCTATTTCCTTGCTGATGGAGAAAGCCATAACTTCGTCAATTAACTACTTAGCTCCAAAGATAGTTGCATTTGGTCTTTCATGACAACAGTTTGAAACCACCATCGTCTGCCGTTTAACTGCAATTCTAACAAACAACACCTCAGATTTACTTTCTTTTTCCACTGAAGAAAAAAAGAAGCTAGCCTAAGCCTGAAAAACTAGAACAGAAGTGCCACTCTAATGACTATTATTATGTGAAATTACACTAAATAAACAGTACTTTTCCTCGGGAGTGAAGGAGCCACTCCACACTGAATGGTTTTTAAGAAATATTTCATATGTGGTAATTTATACAAGTGTGATGGCAAGTTTGTAGTTACCAAAGGCACATAAATATTTTCTCTGTGCCATAAAGCAGAATATGATAATAGCAGCTATATGCAGATATCATCACTTAAATTAAAGAACGAGGTCCTTAGTCTGAGAAATACGAAGGTGCAGATATAACCCGCCATTTTTTCTCCATCAGGCATTGGCACCATTAATATATCAGAGTATTTTTTAAAAACAGCAAAAGCTTTTATGGCATTATCACAAAGCTTTCTAATTTTATGAGTTTCAAGAGAATACCTTATTCATGTGATAAACTATGCAGATACTCACATGTTCTTATATGAGACAATCCTAGCCTGCAGGGAAACTATGTCTTTTAGAGATGTTAGCTTATAAATGATGATTTTGAATTACTATCTTAAAATTTGAAAATTATATATTAGTGCTTGATGGAGCACTTTCTGCTGATTGGATGAAATGCAGGTCACTTCAAGCAAAGACATTTCACAAAAAAATGGTATTTTACTTTAGTTGTAGTGTCTTTTCTATTCATACCTGTGGTAAGTGATAGTGCATTACAGTAATATGAAGCGAAGCACACAAATTAGAGTTGAGAATCTAAGTAGTTTGTTAAATCTAGGCTTGGGAATATTTGCCTGCTTTCACATTTTTCTACAGCTCTCTTTTTTAAGTTTCTCTATTTTACACTGTCTTAGATCAGGATTCATTAAAAAAGCTCACAGCACGGAAGGAAAACATTGAAAAACATAAGTGAATTCACAGTTGAGATCATAAGACTGAAATTTTTAAAAGAGTGTAAGAAAAGGTTTTTGGCTAATGTAAAAACAAATGCTGAAAACACTTTGGAAATATTAAGACATTTCTTAGCATGATATTTTAAAAGTTTTGGAAGTTTCAAGAAAATTAACAGAATATTTCCCTAACTTGCCATACAACCCTCCTCTCCCCAAATGCTAAGGATTGCTGGGTAGTATTATTGCCCAGTAAATTAGAAAAAAATAGACCAGTATAAAAGTGGGAGAGAGTCATACTAATAAAAATATACATATCATCATCAGTCTGAAGGAAGCTTTTGCAAACAGTTGTTGAACAGCAAGACTGGAAATATCTCAGTGTTTTCTGGAAATGGGAAGGAGATAATTGGGGTTCATTGTTTGCAAAAGCTCCCTCTTTCATTTTAAGAACTGTAACTATTACCTGAGATGAAAAGCTAACCTTTGCCTTTGTTTTAGTAGATAAAAATACTATTATTTTTATTATTAGCTGCTATGTTTTCTCCTTTCCTTATTGGGATCAGAAATTGTAAACTTAAAAACAAACAAACAAAAAACACAAACAAACAAACAAAAACACAAACAAACAAACCACAAACAAACAAAAAACACTCTATTCTGCTGCCCTGAATTGAACACTTCTTTTTAGAAGACAGCCTTAGCAGAAATTTCAGAAATATGCATACTTCTACCAAACTTTCTGGACTATTTCAGTTGTCATTGCAAGCTGGATGCTATCTATGCAACAGAGTACAAGCTTTTCCCACAAATGCAATCAATCTAAACAAAAATACAACTCAACTTCTATGAAACAAGTACAAACTTCTGGAATAGAGAATATTACTGTGACAATTAAAAGTAAATCTGCAGTGAAATCATACCTTATACTGATGGTGAAAATCTCTGCATCTTCTCAAATTTCAATAACTAAGCAATGGGTTAAAAAATATACTATGTAAAGCATACTGATTCTTTTCCTAGTATAGTAGGAAAGCTTCATTACTACGCAGTGACTTTATTCTTTGTCATCAAGAATAAAACAAATAGTTATGTGAAAAGGAAATCTCCCACGTGTTGCACGGTTGCTTCAGGCCAGCACAGCAAAACAATGAAATGGAAACTCTGGAACTGGTTATGCCCAATGACTTCATCTAACATTTAGATGAATTTGCATAATTAAAAAAATACATGCATATAAAGCCCTTTGTATTCATCCCATCTTATTTCTGAGTATTTTATGGAGATGCCCAATTTAGGAGCTTAATCTTGGCTGACTAAGTCTTCTTCTTTAAGAAATTGAATAAGATAAGGAGGATAGCCATCCACAGAGAGATACAGAATTGGGTTAACAGATGTATTAATTTCTAATTTAGAGCTCCAAAACAAATCTATACCCCAAGTGAGTTAAACAAAAAGTCCCCAAACAGTCCTAATTCGGACAGCAGGAAAGAACAGAAAAATAAGTGCCCCCAAAATATCTTCCATTAGATGCCCAGAAGTAGGTTGGGTGAACCTGATCAAAATGCACTATTGGCTGAATTCATCAGGAATGCAAAAAAAAAGCATTTTTACAAAAACAGAAAAAGAGATGTAGCTGCTGATTGTTTCAGAGCATTTCCGTGCAAAATAGAGTGAATAAAACAGAAACTGTAGCCATCTCTGCAAGATTCTGATGAAGTTGAAACACTGAAAGGATAGTTACTATTGAATTATCATAGAGGATGAGATAAATTAATCCTATTTTTCTATAATCTTATTCTCAAACCACCACAATTTCTAGATAGCAGAATAAGTTATCTTTTTTTTTTTTTTTTTTTTTTTCTTCTCAAGTTTCTTGGTTACTCAGCTGTTCTGCCTCACATATCTCTAGCTTTATTTTTCCAGCTGTGTTGTCTTTTAAGATGTTACATTTCCTAAAGAACTGAGGTCAGAAGTTTATTAAGAAACAGAAACAGTGTTTTCTGACTTTTTTTTTTTTTTTTTTTTTTTTTTCCCTGGTATATAATAGAGCTTAAGATATCAGCTAGGTATTGGTAGAATCATAGAACCACTGAATATCCTAAACTGGAGGGGACCCACAAAGATCATCGAGTACAACTCCTGGCTCCACACAGGACCACTCAAAAATCAGAAAATCAGACCCTACATCTGGGAGCATTGTCCAAATGCTCCTTGAACTTCAGCAGGCTCAGTGCTGTGACCACTGCCCTGGGGAGCCTGTCCCAAACACCCTCTCAGTGCAGAATCTTTTCCTAACACCCAACCTGACCCTCTCCTGTCCCTGCTCCATGCCGTTCCCTCAGATCCTGTCGCTGTCTCCAGAAAGCAGAGCTCAGCGCCTGCCCCTCTGCTCCACTTGTGAGGGAGCTGCAGGCCACCATGAGGCCTCCCCCAGGCTACTCTGCTCTGGGCTGAACAAACCAAGGGACCTCATCTATCCCCCATACATCTTCCCCTCTAGACTTCACCATCTTCACAGCCCTTCTTCAGATGCTCTCTGATGGTTTTATGTCCTTCTTGTACTCTGGTGCCCAAAACTGCATACTGTACTCAAGGTGAGGCCTGAAGTTTGTAATTCACTGGTCATATACAGTACAAAGTTTTTTGTAGGCTCTTAGAGAAATCTAATAGAGAAGTTATAATAAACACCAAAAATCTACTTTAAATTCCTTTGTTTTGAATGTCTGCCCATTTGTTCCCCAGAAACAAAAGCTGTAGTGTATGTAATCCATTTTCATTACTGTTAGCCTTACTATGTTTCAATACAGAGCAAGAAAAACATATTACCTAAGGACAGGGTTTTCAGTAGTGTCTAAATTCCATTGATTTTCAATAAGAAAGCTCACTTGCATATCCTTGCTTTGTCACAGTCCTCAGCTACTGCAAAGATACTGGCTGCTATTACCTGCAGAGAGTCCTCAGAGTGTCTGAAGTAAAACACCTACTGTTTATTAAATACTAAGCAAAGCCATAACAGTGAATCATTAAAATTGTATGTCTGACTGAAGAGACATAAAGGAGGCATAGAAAAGACAATCTCCCAAGCACACAAAAGACAGAAAGATCCTGCAATGATCCAAGTTAGCAATTAAGTTCCAGACACTGACTATAGACATCAGCCAATATTATCAATCAGGTATGGCAAACTGACGAATGCACAACTTTAAATATCTACATGGCTGCAGTTCTGTTTGAAACCTTGGTTCTCTCTTGTGAAACTCATTTGTGTCTTCATTTATCTCTTTTCCAAAAAAATCGAATGAAAGAGTTACACTGACTTTTATTACACATGATGCTTGGACAGCTTTTGTAAAGCAGCAGGAGCAATTGCACTCAGACCTCAATCTGAAAGGGCCCAAGTGCTTTACCACTTGCTAGCATATGGCCTTTCTCTTACCATATGCCCAAAGCCATTGCTACAAAATGCATATATAACTTCTTATGTTCAAAACAGATTTGCAAAATTAACCTTTTGTCTTTTATATGCTGGTTGTTGGCTAGAAAAACTAACATATATTAAAAAACATCCAACCTTTATGAACACGAGCTTGTAATGCCCTTGTCCTGAATACCTCAGATGAAATTAAAAGAATATTTGTATGAAATGCCTTTCAAATTTCCTTCTTTATCACCTTCAAGTGCTGAAAGATACGATCTACTACACATAACTAGAAAAGCTAGTGATCCGCAACTTTAAGTTTTTACTGGGGAGCTAAGAGTTGCTTTCATGTGGGAAATTCTCATTGCAGTCAAGGATGAACTCAGTAATTTACTGACAGAAGCAGACAGAAAAAGAAGCATCTGAAAAGATCTGCTGCTTCAAATTTAGTGCAAAACAGTTGGCTTGTCTAAAAACACATTCACCTTTCTTACTTTGTGAATAAGCTTATAAGTAGGGAGGCAGGAGCTGGTGCATGGACTACCATGCAAATTTTTTTTTTTTTTTCAAAAAACTATCTCATGAACTTTTTTTTTTTTTTTTTTTTTTTTTTTCTAAATAAGTTTCCAGGTAACTTATTTTTATAATATTGAAGTGAAAACTTAAAAAAGATATTTGGTTTAGCAATAAAATTCAGTATTTATAGCACATAACTGTAGTAAACTTCTTATTCATAAACATATGGCTACAAAATTGAAGTTTGTAGCACTAAGCAGCAAAGCTTCTTTAGCTTATCATAAAAAGCATTTTTTTTTGGTATCCTCTCTATGTTGTGAAAATAGGTAAATATAAAAATAAGTACTTGCAGGCACACAATCAAAGCAAACATCTTGCAAGAAAGATATTAATAAATGATTGCCTTTCTTGTCCATTTCCACAATGCTGCTATAATTTGGTCATGGTAAATAACTTTTCTGTTTCATCACGATCTGAAAGGATATGTTAATTTCAGTTTAGTTAGCCTTACGTTACTCAAAATGACTGTCATATCATCCACTTAGTTTAATTCCAAAGCTTTAAAACCACTGCTGCCTGCACTAATATTCTGATTTCATACACATAGGAAGTCTCAACAAATATGCTTTTCTGTTAGAAAGACAGTTTAGTATTGTAATTGACCATAAGAATCCAGACTTTGAAGGTTTAGTTTAAGATGTATGTTTAAATCTACCATGCAACTGCAGTTGCATGCAACCATGCAACTGGTAGTTTGTCAAGAGTAGAGGATGATATTTTAGGTCTCACAGAGAACCATTCTATACAAAGAAGAGATGGATATAGAGGATATTGAAAACTGCGCTGTCTCTACTTACTATGAATAATTCTATGCTTACTATGAATAATTCTCAACAATTCTAAGTGTATTAGAAATAAAAAATATTACTGGCATCAAAAACTACTTAGAAGTATACTATAATATTCATACGAGATGAAATGTAAAGGAAAGCACTGAAAAAAACTACAGATTATTCAGTGCAGACAAAACAGGTAGAATAATCTCATATGCATGAAATATATTGGACGTGAATTCATTCACAGAATCACAGAATGTCTAGGTTGGAAGAGACCTACAAGATCGCCGAGTCCAACCTCTGACCTAACACTAACAAATCATCCCCTAAACCATGTCCCTAGGCTCTACATCTAACCGTCTTTTAAAGACCTCCAGGGATGGTGACTCAACCACTTCCCTGGGCAGCCTGTTCCAGTGCCTAACAACCCTGTCTGTAAAGAAGTTTTTCCTAATATCCAATCTAAACCTCCCCTGGCGCAACTTTAGCCCATTCCTGTCACCAGGCACATGGGAGAATAGACCAATTCATTTCATGTATATGCTATTAATTAAAGACTTGTTTAAGAAACAATTATCTGAAGGCAAAAATCTACTGTCTGTTCATTCTATTCTCATACACTGTGAAAACAAAAAAAATTATTTGTCCAGAAATTAGATATAAAAGAAAAATAATGATCTAAAAGCTAATAGCTGTAAGGAAATTTCAGGCAGGAAAAACAATAAAATTAAAGGAAAGGTGAAAAGAAAATATAAAATTTTGCTTCAACAAATAGTGCTCAGCTTCCTGTGAGACACTTTACAATTTGTAATGATGCTACTAAAAATTTGTGTGTGGTTTTGTTTTTTTGTTTGTTTCTGTAGGCTGAAGATTCTGTGAAAAGTGATAAGGGTGGTTTAGACTAGGGAAGGCCTTCTTCTAGGCTTCCATGGAATTTTGTTGAAGGAAAAAATATATTTTTTTTCTATGTATCTAGGTAAATTAGTAGTCCTTGTTCCAGAGATAACTGCAGGAGAAACTATCAACATGAAAACAGAAAGAAGAGGTTGGATACCCATGAAATGTCCTTAATAAAGGGAGAATTCAGAAACTCTCCATCCAACATCAAAGGTTCAACACAAAGGAACTTTAGAGGAGATGTATATGCTGTCAATAAAAGCATACTATTTCTGTGTCTTGCATTTATTCAGAAGGTAAGGAGCTATCTCTACAGCAAACATGAAATAAAACAAATCACAACTTCTTGAATTCTTTATATTCCAGGAAAAGACATGCAACAATGAATTCAAGTTCCAGCAACCTAAATTCACTGTATTTCAGTATTTGACAGGGCAACTAGTTAACCAATCGACACAGTCAGGTCCTATTTGAGCTAAGAGAGAGGTCAAACATCAAGGTTAAAATTGATGTCTTTTTATGTTCATGTTTACCTTTAGGTCCTTTGAACAACTTGATCTCTACCACGGTCTCCAGAATAGGTCTCCTTCGACGAACATACAATCGGACTATGGAGCCAGCCTCTTTTAGGGCCTCCACAGCTTTGCTGTGTGAGACTTCTGACACATCCACCTCGTTCACTCGCAAGATGCAGTCATTGACCCTACAAGAAAAACAAAGAATAACAGATACTAAATGCTTCAGCTGTTATTTTGGACTGAGCAAGGTTTTGTCAGTAGTGTTATAAAACAAAAAACACACCATTGGCAATTTTACCAGATGACAATCTTCATGCAATATGTTAGAGTAGCAATGAGATGGAAACAGAATGCATCACTCCAAAAGACATCCTGGATTCAAACTAAAGTCTACCTAATCACCTACATCATACTCACCTACTCACCTACCACCCTCCATCATAAATTGGGTCTAGATCCACTAGAGTGGAAAAGAATACTAAAAATCTTGGTTTTGCAGACTTTATTAAAAGACTTTTTATTAGTATCATCTAGTTACAAAATTCATGATGCATGCTTCTACTACTACTACCATTGCTCTTAAATAAATAAGTCCATTTAATTTAATAGAGAGAGATCAGTATTCATTAAAATACCTTCTTAAATTTTCTTAAAGCTCTCTTACTTCTTCAGCAGAGCCAAAAATTCTTAAGTTATCAAAATACAAATGCTGTCCTACAAACAACAATTTAAAAGAGAATATTTAATCCTACATAAATGTCTACAAGATCTGCTGTTTAGTAATAACATCTATTTTTTATAGAATACTAAAAAAACCTCCTCATTTTCTTATTTGTGGTTATTTGCTGAGGATTAGCTAATATATTCACCCTCAAAACAACCTAATGAGGTGGAGTGGTATTTTCCATGTTTTACAGCTGAAAAGAAAATCTACACTTTGACAACACTAAAACCATCTCCATAGCATCAGGCTAAAGTCTTAACTACTGTGCCATCCTTTCTTTGCAAATGAGTGTAAGTAAGAAAAGCAAATTCCAAGCAACTAGATGAATTTAAACTATATCGTTCTTATGTGATGAACATTTACTATGAGATGCCTGTAAGTATTTTGGGTACTGAAGAAAAAGGCATATATAAATTAATGTGTTCTTTTGCATGTCTGAAAGGACAATCAGCAAAGAAAACATGGAATGCTAAAAATATTGTCATTTTCGCTGTTTCTATACATAAAGATTGACCATGAAATACAACCTTTTACAGCAAAAGAATACTTGAGCTGGATATTGCTCAGGAGTCTTAGCACATGAAGAGAGAATGAATTGTTCACAAAAGATTATCTGAACTCTGAGAACTTAGAATGGATTTTTGTTAAATTCGAGTGTTGCTGTTTTTGTTAAAACAACAACAACAACAACAACAACAAATACTTGAAACCAAAGATTTTTTGTGTTATCAGCCTTTTGAAAGAACATTTACTGGGGGAAATATTGATAATATACTTCAACTGACAATTGGTCTGATGTGGAAAGGACAGAAAATTGAAACTCCTGACAAAAAGTGCTGTATTGCAAAGTTTCCAGTTTTTGTTCAGTGACTGGGTTTCCTGCTTTCTGTCAATGCCAGAAGCATCCATGTGTAATTGTGTGGTTTGGCTGTCAAATTATTAAGTGGTCTAATATAAATTGCTTTTTTCTATTAAATAAATTATGAATGCATCCTGCTACTACTTCCTACTCAGATAGTAATTATGTCTAAACTGCTTCTCTATCTTTCTATTAATACTGCCATATTTTTGTCAGATTTCTGACTCTTATTGTCATAGTTAAAATACAGACTATACGAAAGTTAACGAAGAAAACACAGGATCCTAGCCATTGGATAGTTATGAAGATGATGGAGTGGGAAAAAAATATAAAAACACTAAAAAGTTTTAGTAAAACAGCAGGTCCACTGTGAAGTGAAATAAAGGACATAAGCTGGTGAACTGATCTTAACCTTCTTTTTATTATTATTAATATAGACGTTTCAGAAGCTTTTTAAAATTTTGTACAATCCTGTTAAACAGTACAGTTTCTACCATACTCAAGTTCTACTCTCTTAGTGACCTATAAATGCTGCAGCAGTATAAAACTAAAATAAAATATCAGTAAATCCAGCATCAGAAAATTCTTTTAGCTGTTGAAGTGTAAGGTCTTACCACTTAGAGGCTATAATTTTGCTCTTATGAACAGCCCTCCAGTGTATTTTCCCACTTTCATTGAGATGTTCATGTTAAACCTATATGGCAAAAATATATTTCTTTTGTTGATACATGAACTCCCTTCCCAATTTATCTTAAAATCTTCCCAAGGTGGGTATACACTCTCTGTGCAAGTTAGTTTCAGGCCCAGCTTCAGATACGTTGAACAAAAGATCTGGCCAATAATCCAAATATAGTAATACACAAGTCCAGGAAAAAAGAAAAAAGAAAAAAGAAAAAAAAAAAAAAAAGAGAGAGAGAGAGAGATCCCTATACCAATAACTATATTCATTCCACAAAATCTCCAAGTTGGAAGAAATTGTTCCAACAAATCTCATTTCCACAACAAAAGATTTTTTAATACTAAAGCATTTATCTATTACAATCAGTAATTTTAAATTATTGCACTCTACTTATAAAACTTAACACCATCTATTTCCTTGAGAAAGGAAGTATGTTCGTATGGTTACTTTTTAGATACATATAGTAAAAAATGTAAAACTTTCTAATGAAAAAAAAAAAAAAAAAAAAAAGAAAAGGAAGAAAGGAAGTTGTATTCTAAGCTATGTCTAACGAGTTTTGCAACAATATTTTCTTTAATTCTGAACAAAAAGAACTGTTAAAAAATAGTCTTCAAATGTAGAACTTTAATTGCTAAGGCTTAATAATACAATCTCAGCATCTGCTGATGTTATGGGTTCACAGAGTTCTTGGCTAAATTTACTCATGTTTCTTTGAAAAGCAACATGTGATTGGAAGTATTCTGGAAACTGCATGTACCAGGTTGAAAAAGAATTAAAATATGTTTGCACCATAACTTAAAAAAACATAAGCCTAGAAACAATGTTCATGGTATTGTTTCCTTGAAAAAAGAGTGTATCTCAGTTCAGCAAAGCATAGAAGTCTCTGATTTAATTTTGAAGTACAAGTAATTGTATTTCTATTTTAGCCAAAATACTCAAACTGGGACTTCGCATTATGCATATACTTCAATCTATTCAAGTCACCCATGCAGGTAACTGCTAATTTAAAATTAAGCGAGGCAGCTCTTCCCATGGCATGCATGCTGCATCTAAATACTGTTACAAAATGGATATATTCTGCAAGAATTTGTTGAATAATTCAGATATGAAGATCTCTGGCTCACAAAATACAGAACACAGTACGTGCTACAATCATGTCAAGATAGTTACAACTGATGCAAGAAATATGAGAGAGATTTTGCCTTTTAGGACAGGATTAGGGATGCAGAGGTTTACCAGTAGCTGGTGCTATCCTCAACACAAATGAGTGGTTGGATTAATTACAAAAATAAATAAATAAATAAATAAATGCTATGTTTTCAGGTTTTCTACTAACTTTGTTCTAAACCTGACTACCTTCATCTGAGTTTTCTGATTATTAATTTCAAGAAACTGTGCAGACATCCTTGAAAAGCTGGTAATTGCTTCAGTCAAGTTGTAAGAACAGAAGATGAATGCAACCCTTAGGCACCTATCCCCAGTTGTAGGGGACAACTGGTAATGATTATTCTGTTCAGTATGTTCTATGCAATATGGTGCCCTGCAGAGAGACCCAAGGCAGTCTAGTACAGCAGCAAAGAGCTGCAGAAGACCAAATGTTCCTGCCAGGAAACATTAGCCCACTTGCAATTCCATAAAGGAACTACTTGGAACCAACCATGGTCTCAGGAACAAGGGACTCATCTGCGCTACACATGACAATGCAGATGCTAAAAGCTGCAGTAATCCACAGGCCTTAGTTATCACAGACACCTGCAGACTCATTGGCAACCTATTAATGGGGCAGCCCTGCTTACACAAATACAGTTACCATGATTTCTACTGCAGAAAGGCTAACATTATCAGATCATTTTGAAGCAATTCTAACTTTTTTAGGTACTTCCTCAGAAAAGTTAAAATTAATATGGACTTTATTCTTTAGCCAAAGCTTAGAAATGAAGAAAAAAAAATACTGTTATTAAGGGAGAATCAGTACCAAACCCTAGGTACCAGACAGAAAAGATAAGTAAGAGAGAACTAAACTTTCACTTTGTTTCTTTGCTCTTGCTTTGTCTAACCTTTTCAGACCAGTTCCCCTATAAAAGGGCTGATTCTTTTTTTTTTTTTTTTTTTTTTTTTTTTTTCCTTATAGACGTCACAAGAACAAGCACTTCAAGCAGGAACACAAGATTATAGGTGACAAGTTGAAAGGACTAATTATTACCCTTTCTTAAAGATACCAGTGAATCATAATGTAAATACATTACCTGACCCCAGGAGAACCACTCTAGTCCATTAGTTAGGGAAGACTGCCACCTCCACCCCATTGTTGACCTCTTTATTTTTTTATTTTATTTTTGGGAGGTAATTTTGATATGCACCCTCCCCATCTCATGGTGAGTAAAATGTACAGTATATAGGGATAAAAAATGCAATTATTGCCCATAAAATTTCTTTATATTGTTATTATTATTGTAATTTCAACCAAGAACGCAGAATAAAGGATCTCAAATTAAGAAAAGCAGTCTTCAGATCTGCCTATTCAATTACTGAATATAAAGCTAAAACTAAATGCCAATGATACACATGTACCATGGGGCATACTGTTTTTTAAGTATAATGATACTTAGACACATGATCCAATTTCTGTAGCAAAATCACATATATCCTTAGGCCCCTTTCTGACATTGTAAACTAGTATAAAACTACTGTTATGTCCAATTTAAAAATAAAGGGATAAAACTTAGCAGTAAAAGAAAATTTCAGATCTCATTTGCAATTTATGGTTCTTGATGCAAACTAGAGAACATCAAGTGCTTATGAAAATACATTTGATGAAGGCACCAGCCAACCCTAATTCAAAATTTGACCCTTATGTCTTTTATAATGAAATTCCATATATCTTATAGAAGAGTTACGGGCTGAAACATGGCTGATAAAAGTTATGGTTTGGGTGGAAAAATAATTTATGAATGACTTAAGAGAATTTGAGCTGAACTTAATAAAAATCTGAACTCCTAGGAACAATCCTGTTTGAAATATATATGCAGATATCAGAACAATATAATGGAAACCCAAGTGTATTTAACTTGAAGGCAGTATCTGAAGTATTTCTAACCCACACTTCCAACAAGGGTAGAATTGTCTGTGGTCTTGAGAAAAGCAGATAAAAACTAAAGCCAAAAGTTTGGTTTGGACTAAAACCAAAGTGTTGCAAGTTGAGAAAAAAAAAAAAAAAAAAAAAAAAAAACTTCATATTCTGAATTCTTTAGCAAGTGTCATTCATCTGTAACAAATAAATTGAGTAAAAATATAATGTTTTTCCCTCAAAATATTAACCTGATGCCATCCTAACTCTTTCTGTACAACGTTGAGTCAGTCACTTACTTCCTTTTCCATAGTCTTCAAACAGATGAGAAAACCATCTACCTTCCCCCTACCTTTTTCTTCCATTTACACTCTACATAAAATTTCCAGAGGAAAATCTGCACATTTTTGGCTAATCTCAGGCAGGGACCAGCCCCCAGTGTAGCCTGCAGGCATACTGACCACAACAGATAATGAGCCAAAGCAGCTCTCTGCCTTCTCCTGGCTGCATTCACCCTTGAATCCAGCCCTTAGAAGTCAGAGATGAAGGCCAAACGCTTCCACCACTTGCAAAGGGTGTGGGCAGATGGGTCTGTATGTGTGTAAAGACAGGGAACGCTGGCATAGCATTTCTCTGAATGCATAGAGCCAGATAGATGCTTTCTGTCTCTGTACTAGCCAACCAGTTTCTGTATGTTGGCTGTGTGGAGCCTGAAAGCTGAGACGAGTCCTGTCAAAAAGCAGGGTGTGCTCAGTTAGGCCTAGTGCTGTGCTGCTGCAGCCTTGACTCACACCAGCAACCAGCTTGATTTTCAGCCAGAGACCAAAATCAAAAACCCTAGGAATGTTTTCCATTTAAGAATATGTGTTGCTTTTACAGCTGAGTAATAGAAACCCTGAAGCAGTATCTGCAGCATACCACCAGCTGTAAACCCACACCTACTGGCAGGAGGTTTTGGTGAGTGACCTGAAGTTGTGTTAATTATCCCCACAGTTCACTGTACACTCCTCTGGACCGTTGCAGCAGTCTTGACATAGAAAGAGCAATCTATCTTTCCAAGAGGAAAGTCAGTCTTGAGTGTGTTCCCTCCCAGCTGAGAGAACAGAAAAGAAGCAGAACAGAAAAGAGCAGGAGAAAAAACCTGTACACAGCAGACCCTGCTCACTCCCCCTGGACTGGTGCAATGTCTTGGCTGCTTTTCTGATTGTCCAGGACAAACTAGCAGGAAGCCCTCATCCTCCAGAAGGCAACAGCCATGTGGGATTGCAAGAGAAAGCAGACAGGATGGGGGAAATTCCTCCTCTGTATACCAGGAGCCCAGTGATGGTTTAGAAGGAAGAAATGCCTACTGTACTGCAGTCAAAAATTTCAGATCACCTCCAAGAGAGTTTAAGGTCATACCAGCCTGACTTGCAGGTGTGTTACCAAAGGACTTCCATTTCATTTCCAGAACAGAGACTGAAGGCAAATTGTCAGGGTACAATTCAGATTTCAGAAAACACTTCTGAATTTCAGAATGTGTTATTGCTTCAAATGATTGTGCATTTCCATAGCCTGTTAATAACACGAGACATAACCAGCACAGCAATAGAACTGTCAGGAGGCATTTACATTTATTGTCCATTGCTACTGCTTTAGTTACTCATGGATTTTTTAGTACAACAACCATCTTAATGAAATGTCTATGTATTAAAAAGTCTGCATAACAATAACTGCACTTGGAACACAAGCCAGTGACTGGTAACAGTATCAGCAAAAATATTAGCACAGCAGTTCCTTATCATGCACAGCATGCCTTCTCCCCTCTCCCTATGTTTCATTTATGACTCTAATTTCTATTTTGGAAGTTGTAAGTCAAAAACAGACAGCATATGCACTATATAATTAGGAATGGAAAAGTCCCTGCAGCCTTTAGACTGCTAGAAGAAAATATATTTAGAATCTTGAATATGTTCCTATTCACACAGTTTCAATGGAGGACACATTAGCATTTGCTTTTCTTTACTTATCTTTTTTTTTTTTTTTTTTTTTTTTTTATGTTATTTTAAAGGTCTTAAACTCAGCTGTATGACTTCACTCTAGGCATAAACTTGGTTAAAAAGCAGTTTATCTGTTGTTTAAAATACTTTGGATCATTTCTGCATTCTAGCCTAATTGTGAGAACTTCCTGGGGAAAGGCTAGGGCTCTCCTTCAGTTAACCCTTTCCACCACGCTCAACAGATCAAATTAGCCTTTTAGGCAGTATGCCTTTATCATGGGATGTCTATTTGTTTGGAAGTGCTTACATACATCTCTTCATTGAAAATATCCACAAAGATACTATCTAGAATCCAAGAGAGTCTGAAGACAGCTCATATACATCAAATTGGCACAGTGAAATCTAATGCAAGGTTAGCCACACCAGCACAGACACTGGCAGCAGTAGATCTAGCATGGAAAGCCACCTGGATTGATGTTCACCATATATCTACAGCCAATTATCACTGGTAAAAGGCCATGTTAATGCCACTCTGCAACTCTGAGCTCGTTTAGAGCTAGCTTGAGCTCCTGCAAAACCAGCCATGCAGTGATTGATTTCAAGAGGGGGCCCATTAATGGCTACCAAAAGGAATAAAAATAGGAAGGAGAAAAGGCCAGGCTCAACCCCAAAAACCTCTGCAAAAACCTCTCTCACAAATTAAAATCAGAGACCTTGAGGGCTGGATGGCTGCCGGGTAAGATGGCCATCACTCAGGCTGCACCAAGCTCCCCAGTCAAACCTTACCATGTATGTCTCCACTGAGGAGCACGACCCACCCAGGAATCCTGCCCTTTGCTTAATGGAAACACTGGTGCCCCTAAATGATCACGGAAGCTGCAGGGAAGATTGGAGCTAAAGCATGAATGAATGTGTTTCCCTGGCTGCAAAGACAAAAACTATATGAAACCATAAATCAGAACAGGAGTCCATCGAACCTGCTGTTTCCTTCCAATGGTGGCCATTACCAGATGGTATGGGAAAAGAGCAATACAGTATTTACCCAGAATACATTTTCAGATTCTGATGACTCTAGGGTTTCCTGAATCACATATACTATTATTTTATTTAATATCCTGAGCTAGGTTCCTTTTCCACAAATTTAATTTGTTTTCAAAACCCATGTACACTTCATATCCACAGTGTTCTCTGCCAGTCAGCATGGCTTTGCTACCAGTTAATAAATAAACAAATTCATTTGATGTCCCCAAATCCTTTCATTAGAAGAGACAGTAAACATTGCTTCCTGGTCATTCTCAATGCTCTGTTTCTCTCCTGTGGTTAGGAAACTTGACATAATCCTTTCATAACTGATTTTTCATCATCATAAGACAGGCCCTGTTAGATAAACTCTACAAGCCAAAGGCATATAGCTCATCTAGTGGTCACACTAGTTACCACCAATGATAACATTTCAGAGAAACCCCACCCCTCCATCTTTCTATTTATCTGAACAACTCTTGGCTGCACCTACAGATTTATAAGTGAACTCTGGAAAGCAAGCAAACAAACAAACAATGACAACAACAACAACAACAACAACAACAAAAAACAGTTCAAGTCAAAGCTGTTTCCATTAGCTTTGTTTCTTGATGAAGTGACATTGTTTTACATTGAAAAATATTTCCAGCCAAGTCAAAAATAAGTCATTTCATTCTAATACATTTTGAATTAAAATAGAATAAAACAAAATGAAAGGTTAGACAGTCAAGGAAACAAAAATCAAAACAACCATCTGTTGTCTTATTATCCAATATCACCTCCTAGAAAAATGATTCCAGATCTGAAGATGTTCCACTTTTCTTAATGTAATGCTCTTTTTAAATTGCAGTAAAAATCTTTCATTATTCTGGAAAGCATCCTCAATACAAGAATGAAAATAAATTTTGCCTCTTGCTTTGACTCAATTAAATGTTTAAATATAATACAAAAATTGTCACCACAATTTAAACTAATGCAGGTGGCCCTGATCAATGCTCAAGATATCCATAGGGAAGAGGCCCTGGTTCACAACCTGCACCTTCCTCTGTGAATGACAAGTTTACTGCAAGATTGCTCTGACTCAATATTTGTCTTTCAGGAAGTTAAGCAATTTTGGAAGTAAAGAATAAAAGACATTTATTTCATAGCTCTTCCAGTTTAATTACTTTTCTGGAAGATGTGGGCTCATGGTTCCTAGGGAGAGGATGGAGAATGCAGGTTTCCCTTCAGAGGTGAGCTGAAAGGTGATTTTTAATTTTTTTTTTTATTTGTTTATTTTATCATTTTTAATAAAGGAATCCCTGACTTACTTTTCTCCCTTTGCCACTGAAAAGCAATGTGGACCTAATTTTGCATCAAAAAATGTTTTCTCAGCTAGTATTGCATGCTGAAGTCTTTTTAGACCTGAAATTTGTATATAGCAAATGTTTATGTGGGGATGCAGCCAGCACTCCATTAAGAAAAGCTCACAGGCAAGTGAGACTTAAAAAAAAAATAGCTCATTTAAACAATTATAAGTCCAATAAGTAAACTGTATAATTTAAATAAATTCCCACATCAGTTGAAGACTTTTAAAAATTTACTACTGCCTAATGCACTTAACATGTATATTTTAAGTTGTTGATTTCCAAAAGGAACTTGGTAAGCAGTTAACCTGAGTCCATTCTTAGGCATAAGAGTGAATGTGTTACTAAATTTTTAAAACTAACACTAACAGAAAAACAATAATTTGACCTTATTACTATTATTCAAAACTGTATAAAAGATGAAGCTTCAAAGAAACGCATGAATGCTCACTGCATCATACTGACTTGGAAGTACTTGAAAGTTATTTATGATGACCTCCTGGAACATGACCAACAATATTCAGGAGCTAAAAATGGTGGTCAATTCCACAATAACTCCAAATATTGCTGTCTACATCTTCTCTTTAGAAAAAAATAAACAAACAAACAAACAAACAAAACTGTCAAAATTTCTCATATATCTGCCCCAAGGTTGAGCCAAGGGAACAACAACACTATGAAAAGTATCATTTTTGTTTTCTCTGATAAAATCCAGAAGTTCAGGATGCTTCTTGGACAAACCCAATGCATATGGAGAAGAGAAGCAAAACCCCACTGCTTTTATGCCTCCCAGAAGAGCCTAACCTCCTTAAACAGACTTTGAGAACAGGAAGTAGTCATTAGCTAATAGCTAATCTCGCAGGGTGCAGCTATGTAGAGTTGAGAGGGAGGAGTAGCTAGCACCCATTCAATTTGCACACACACAGACTCAAGCATACACTTTTTGGACAAGTCAAGCCTAAATAGACATAAAACAGGAGGACTTCTCCATTTGTTTTTTTCCTTCATCACAAATTCCCTGAAAGCAGAATCATAGCCTGCTATATAAGGCACTTGGAAGTAAAGCTATTCTAAATCACTTACAACACAATGATTTTTTGCATCAAAATTTCAGCTACTGCTTGACTAGCATAACTCAAAGAAAATTAATTCTCATTTACTAGGTAAGACACACCTATAGCAACTTTGTACAGAGTTTATGATCTTTTGCTTCACATATTGCTGTTTTAAGACATATTACGTGCATAAGGCAGACTCCCTTCCCCCCAAAATACCCAACATCCAGTTCAAGCAGAGTTAGGAATTACAATCCATAAATGTATGCCAAGTTAAAACTGCTGGGTTGGGGATGAATTCTTCCCTTTGCCAGACACATCAGTATAAAAGACAAAACAAAACACTTTTCTACCCATAAAAGATCATTTTTAGTTATCAGAACTGAAATTCCTGCCTTGAGTTACTGGAAACCAAGTCCAACTTTACTAAAACCAATAGATCTGCAATTGCACAGACCAGACACAAGAGTGAGGTGACCACTCCAAATAAAGCTAGCAACCCGCTGTCCAAATGCCTGGTTAGTAATCAATTAGCCACTAGGCCTGATGAGCCCACATTTTTGTTTAAATGCTTGATTTTGATAGCAAGCTTATGACAGTGAGGGGACAGCAGAGGAAGCAGAGAGTTCCATGTAGGCAGGATGGGGAGGGGGATCACAGACAGAGGGCAGGAAGCTGGGGCTGGTGGGCACTCCAGGAGGCTTCCCTGCAACAGGCTCTCAAACTTCAGTCAAATTTCTTTTACTAACCCTTTCGCGAGACCTATAGCAATAACAATTTCCCTTTTTTACTATACAAATAAATATGTTGCTTCCCCCACCCTTTCCTTTGCATTTCTTATCCAGCTCATTTCTCAGCTTTGGTATCCTTCGCTCTTACCACATTTTTCCATTCCTCCGTCCGTTCTCTAACTCCCCAGTTATCCTCAGTCTCTCTGCGTCTTGTCTCCTGCCACTGCCATGTACGATGCTTTCCTCCTGAAACTACTTCCACTAGAAACCGAGCACTGAAACTCTGAGCGCATCCAGACTCTGTCAGCAGCTCGGCTTTATCTGGGTGACTCTGGCAGCCAGCAGAGACAGCAGCCTCTAATGGTGGCCAGAAGGAAAACTTCTGCTCACAGGATGAATATCTGTGTTTGCCTTCAAAGCCGGAGGCCAACGAGGGACAGCAGAGAGGCAAAGAATGAGAAAAAAAGGAGGTGTAGGTAGCTGTGGGGTGTTGTGGGAGGTAGGTGTTGGGATAAAGAAATGGGAAAGGAAAACAAAACCCTGTAAAGTCTGAGATGAATGAAGAAGGCACCAGGAAGTTGCAAAGCTCCTCCCAGCTTCAGGCTGCTCTGCAGGTAGTGGAAGATGCCCCAGGCCAGGCTCTGTAGGTGTGGTAGAGGGCAGGGACATCTCCGCAGCCCTCACTTACCCTCCGAGCCCTCCGGTTTGGCTGGCTCCAGCACCATGCGGGGGTTCGAGGCCTGGTGTTGCACAGCCTCTGGTGCTGCCTCGGCAAGTCCAGGCCAGGGAAGGACGAGGTGCTTCCTTGGGTCCAAGATACTCTTTGGCTGCTAAGTACACCAAACTACTTGGTTATTCCTCACCCGTGGTTAAAATCCTCCCAACTGACACTAGTGCTGTCTGAAGCATATTCAGGTTTGTGCAGGAAAACCAGTTACAACAGATAACCCAGAAGGCAATTCCACATTCGTTTTTTTTACAAGCACTTTTCATCTTTGGCGCTCAAAGTGCTTTGCAAATATGAACTCGTTTAAACTTCACAACAAGCCCCTTGAGGCAAAGATAATGATCACTATACCCATTTTACAAACTGAGAAACTTTAGCACAAAAGAAGAAAAGTGTTACCACAGATCAGGCGTAGCAAGTTGAGAACAAAACTACGCAGTCCTGTCTCCCAGGCGCTTGCACTAACAAGTAGAAAACACTCCCTTCCGCTCGGGTTTGATTAAGAAGAGCTATTCCAAACAAAGGTGTAGCATTAGAAAAAAAAAAAATGAAAGGGAAGAAAACGTGTACTTCAAGTTCTGTAGGAAACTTCAGGGGCTTCAAAAAAAGTCCTTTTTGGCTACAAAATTTTAGTAAGCAAAAAAAAAAAAAAAAAAACTTGCTTCTTGCAGTGACATGACTGAGTAACATGCAGAATGGCACAATGTAAACAACACATCCAAACAAAATACACATATTGAAAGGTTGATATTAAAACCGGCATGCCATGGGGAAATAAATGTAAGTCCCCTGTTGTAACTTCTGTAGTAAAAGCAAAATGAGGAATGTAGCAACAGAGATCAGGAGTGGTCAGGAAATACGGTTTAGCTAAAGCCTGAAAGTCCAAGTGTTTATTCAAACTGTAGCTGAGAGTTTTGACAGTGCATGAAATGACAGACTGTCTCACTGTGTATTAGCATTTCTGGGATTAGCTGTCAGAAGCAAAAAAGCCAACCAAGCTTTTTCTTCAAAGTTTTTGAATCAGACCTTTGCTGTTTATAAGGAACTTTTTTTTTTTTTTTTTTTTTTTTTTTTTCATTTCCCTGTTTATCCAAAATCTTATTTTCAGATTCAGTGGGAACTGAAAAAAATGAAAAATTCAGCAGAACCCCAGAGGGTTACACCTGTTGAGTATAAGAACAGATGTGAAATATTTTTTTCCTTGACTAATGCCAGACTCCACAGAGAACTGATGATTTCTAAGGTATATAACCACAGAGGGCTTTTTACACAAGACAAATTATCACTGAGCTATTTAAATTTGTAACTGCAGTAGAAGTGCAAACATGTTGATGAAATAATCACTTGGATTTGGCTGCACGGTGCTGTTCTGCTGCTGCTGCAGCATGCTGGGGCTACTGAAATTTCTGGTAGGATAGCTGCTAAAGAAACTCCTGGCAAAGAGCCCTGTTGACCAGTTCAGTACCACTCGATGAAACACCTCATGCAATTGGCATTATAAACCTGCAAAGTACCTACAGTTCTAATAACATGCTATTTTGCTTAAGTGTTATTCTCATGCAGTGGCTTCAGTTAGTGGAAGACAGCTCAGAAACTTACTGGGGGAAGAAACCGATCCTTTGTGTTTAAAAAAAAAAAAAAAAAAAAAAAAAAAACACCTACAAAAATGTCCATCATTATTTTCTATAAAGAGGCTATTAAAATTCACCAGTTTCAAAGCCCACAAGCCAGAGAAAAGCCATGGCTTTTCTTCCTATTAAATTCTATTTCATTTACCTGAGAATTCATCTGTCAAAACATCATTTCCCAATCCTTTCTTACATGGCATAAGAGATTTTTCTGCAGCCTATCGAATTATTTTCAAAGTAGAAAAAGCAGACATACAATCAAATTCACAGACATATTGGGTCTCTGAAATACTGAATAAGGAATGCAAACTTCATGTAGGAAAAAAAAAAGAAAGAAAACGAAGGATTCAGCAAAAGAAAAGTGAAGTGGTAAAAGCAGGTGAAAGTAGAATTGAACGGTAACATATTCCATTGTCGAAAAGAAGTATAGGTTGGTAATTTTAAACCAGAGTCATTGTAAGCCACTTAAATATATATATATATGAAAATTCAATTTTGGTTTTGTGACCAGCCTTTTTTATGTAGATCCCCTGTGATAATTCATTTTTTTTATATCATAGTAGCTCAAAAAACGATATGCACAGATACACGGACAAACACAGTTAATAAGATCAAACTTCATAACACAAACCAGAACAGAATGAGCAGTCAATATTTCATGATCTAATTGATGACTGTGCAAGGCAAGCATGTTTTGCCTAATGGGGTGAATGTCTCTTTATTAACTTACCACTAAATTATGTACCGAACTAATAGCATTGTCAGAGGCCTGTAAACAGTGCAGATATGAATCAGTGTTTTGTGGCAGTACTGTAATTATAATAACATCCTGAACAAGCTTTATGCCATTGCAATGCGCATAGACCTGGTACTGACAGGCTTAATTCAAGATCAAAAGTTAACAGGGACTTAGGCAGTGAATCACAAGGCAGACACACTTCTGTTTTGATATATAATAATGACGGTGAAATAAAGCTAGTTGCCCAAGCTGGATTAGAGACACACTTGTAAAGAACATGATCCCTCCTGGGAACAGATCTTCACATTAATCTGAAAAAGCTCCTAATTTTTTTCCTATTCTCACTCCCAATTCACTTCTCAGTAAGCAATCTAGAGCTACAAACGGATACCAACAGGTAACAACTGTGTGCCTGCTGCTGCTGGAGGGACTGAGGTTTCAGACTTTTCAGCAGAGGCGAAGTACTGTCATTGCAGCCTGTGGAGCAAAGACCAAAGGGGGGGTCTTTTATCAAATCACTTCTCAACTGGGGCCTTGCTTCTGTTCCCTCTCCTCCATTGCTTTTTCCCTTTGAGTTTCTCAGGCAAACTGGATGTAATTATACCAGTGTGCTTCTTAATTCTAACTTTCAAGTTTGAATGAATAGCATGAATTTGTAGTGTTTCCTCTTTGGTTCATTTTTAGTAAGACTGAGGGAAAAAAAAAAAAAAAAAAAAAAAAAAAAAGAGCTGACCAGAATGAAATCTTTGCCTTTAAATTCCTTTTTCTCAGTTTAATTTTTTATTATGAACAAAATATGCATGAGAAAGAAGTTTCTTTCTTGCTACATATATCTAAGTAAATTATAACACTTTGACACATCACAGTGGGTTAGTTGATAACTGAAGAGAACACAAATCTAATTTGTTAAACACCTTTGCTGGTAGACATTTAACTGAAACCTTAAGGCACAGAAAAAGGAGAGGAGTAATAACTATTCTATTCCAAGCTTTCTGCCTGATTTATTGGATAACTGAGGGTAAGTTATTTAGGCTCTTGTCTCCAACAATTAGCATGTGTGCTACATTATTTTCCCACACCAGATCACTTTGAAAGCTAGGAAAAAATATCCACTGGGGCTGACTATTATGATGATGGTAGAATGATGTTACATGATCCTAAACCCGCTGACAATCAGTAATTAGAGTAATATCAGGAAAGACACATTTGTAAAGGAAAGACAAACACTGCACACCCTTAGTAGTTTTTAAACTACAGGATTCAGATAGCTGAGGGTACGCGTGCTGTTTCTGATCAGTCTGCCAAAGGTAACTGGCAGTAGGTGTGCTTTTTCTTCCTTTGACTCATTCCTCACATCAGCCCTCTTTCCTATTGAGTATATCTCAGGCTCAAATACCAAAATAACCTTTGGTACAACAGTATCCCTTGAAATTCAAGCCCAAGGCTGTCCAAATCAATCTCACAGTCCTGCAAATATACTCTTTCATATTCAGTCACATTAGCAGTAACAATGTGATCTTTGAACCACAGGTTCCATAAGATTCCTTAGGCCACAAGATTGGTACAAAATACAAGATTTCAACCCAGGCTGTATCCCAGATTTTTTTTTGTTTTGTATATTCCAAGACCTTTTAAAATTCATATTTCCAAATTTCCTTCACAAAAGGAAAAGTGTTTTTTCTGAATCTGAAAGCAATAGGTCAGGAATTCATATCTATTCATTCCTGCAGACAAGACTACTGAGAAAAATACTTCCACTATAAGACCAGAAAAAGACTGTGATAAACTATAAATAGATTTTATTTTATTTATTTATTTATTTAACTTAAAATTGTTTCCATTTATGACTACTGGAAAAAAAATCATATTTGGGGTGTCTTTGCTTTTTACACTTGTTCATAATTTACAGCTTTTCATTATTCTTTTACTAGCTCTTATTTTAATCACGTTTTCACAGAATCACAGAATCACAGAATTTCTAGGTTGGAAGAGACCTCAAGATCGCTGAGTCCAACCTCTGACCTAACACTAACAAATCATCCCCTAAACCATGTCCCTAAGCTCTACATCTAAACGTCTTTTAAAGACCTCCAGGGATGGTGACTCAACCACTTCCCTGGGCAGCCCGTTCCAATGTCTAACAACCCTTTCAGTAAAGAAGCTCTTCCTAAGATCCAACCTAAAATTCCCCTGGTGCAACTTAAGCCCATTCCCCCTCGTCCTGTCACCAGGCACGTGGGAGAACAGACCAACCCCCACCTCGCTACAGCCTCCTTTGAGGTACCTGTAGAGAGCGATAAGGTCACCCCTGAGCCTCCTTTTCTCCAGGCTGTTTTACCAGTACACTACTTCTAGTTCCGTTAACTGATCCCTCATGTTTTCACAGAGTATGATGAATTTTTTAAATGTATGCTGCATTTTAGAATCCTGAATTTCACTTATGATCAATAACTGTCAATAGAAGGAATTGCTGAGATGGTATATTAAAGTTAATTGTTTTATCTAGGCAATTGAGTCAACTACTATATTTTTTCCCCAACACACAGTCAAATAAAACTAAAAAAACAGGCACTGAGAGACATAAATTGCTGCAATTCTCTTTCTTTCAGATAGTAAAAGTCTAAATTCAGAGCTTCTTTATTAAAATGTAGATGCTTGTCCATGGAAAACTGACTTTTATAAGAGACAGAAGAAGCAGTTTTTATGCATCAGAAGTTTTAAAAGATCAAACTGCTGAGAGAAATTCTCCTTCAACTCAGTGGGAATGTTTGCTACTCTTGGAGCTTTTAGATTTTGTCTGTCACTGACTTGAAAATCAAAGCTCCAAATAACCATGGAATGCAGCATTCAACAAAAAGTAATTTTCAGTTATTCCCAAGACTATTATATTTACATTTACCTAAAGTAATCAAATGCAAAAGCAATTATTTTGCATTCTGTGAAGTTATTTACCAAAACAAACCAGAAAAGAAGTATTTTTCTCTGCAATATATGGACATCACAGAAGATTCCACAACTTTACGTATTTTGGAAGATTAGGGGTCTGTGCCAGTGTTCTCTACAGTCTGAATTGTGCAGTGCATTGTCTGTTTTCCTAGCTGTAGAAGTTAGCATATTTCAGAGAGGATAGTATCAAAAATAGTAGGTATTAATATTTGAAATTTCAAGAAATCTAACAAATCTAGCAATGTTTTATTAAAATGAATGTAGCCTACGGTGGCTGATAACTTTTACTGTTAAATATTGCTGTAAAGATAAATGGGCCATGAAGAGATACAAACCCACACTACGCATTGTACCTACTGTCAATAAAAGTAGTGCTCCACAAAAGTAAATAAAACCAAAACAACAGCAACAAAAACAAACACCACAAACAAACAAACAAACAACAACAGAAAAGTGGAAATTTATTTACCTTTGTTCCACTCTCACAATCAGGTTTTACATATAAATACAATCTACAGAATCAGAGAGTAATCCAGACTGGAAGAGACCTCTGGAGGACATCTAGTCCAAACTTTGAATTGAAAAGTTAAATCCCATTGCTCAGGGTTTTGTCCAGACAAACTTTGGAACTGTCTAAAGACAGATCCCACAACCTCACTGAACCACCACTTACAATGCCTCATTAAACTACCCTCATTAAAAAACAAAACAAAAAAACCCCTCCCACAACCACCACCTCACACCCATCTTGAATTTCCCTTGTTGCGACATTTGACTGTTGCCTCTAGTGCTTCCTCTCAACTGTCCTTCATGCTGGTCTTCGTCACTACCACAGTACACTGATGACTCAGGTGCAAATTAGAGAATCACAGTACCATTTAGTTTGGAAAGCACCTCTTGAGATAATCTCATCCAGCCCTTCCTGCTGAAGCAGGGTTAGCTTGAGCAGGTTGTCCAGAAACATGACTGGTCAGGGTTTGAATACCTCCAAGGATGCAGACTCCATAATCTCTCTGGGCAATTTGTCCCACTGCTTGACGACTGTCACAGTAAAAAGAAAGTACTGTCTAGTGCTTAGATGGAATTTCATGTTTTAATTAATTAATTTATTATTTTTATTTTGTGTCCATTGCTTCTTGACCTGGGCTCTATTCAGAAGAATAAGGCTCTGTCATCTTCCTTCCCTCCCTCACTGTCACAGTTATAAATATAAACTGCCCACCAGGACCCCCAGGTCCTTCCCTGAAAAGCTGTTTTCCACAATGTCAAGACCCCACCCTCTACCACAAATGTTACTCCTTCCCAGGTTCAGGAAGTTATGTTTGCTTTTGTTGGACTTTGATGAAGCTACTATCTACTCTTCCTCTTGTCAGCCCATACATACACGTAAAAGATTTGCCAGGTCTGTAGCATTAAGTCCATTTCTTGAAGGTCGCTTTCAGAATCTCTCTATTTGAAGAACTTCACTGAGCTCAATTACATCAAAGGAACTTTATGTAAAATGCAGTAAAAGTGATTTTACAGGCTTTTATGATTTAAGAACAGGCAGTAGATTTAGAAGCCAGTTCAAACAGTCCACAATAATATATAACACAGTAATTGCAGGCGGAGTCTGAGGCTAAAGTGGACACCAGAAAGTATATATATATATATATATGTATATATAAAAGAGCAATAATATATATATATATATTTCTGTAAATAAACACCAATCCCCCTTTCTCAGGGATTCAAATAGGACTTCTGCTAGGTACATGGATTATCACCTTTCTTGATGGATGTTACTGCATTTCATTGAGCTGCTGTTCCTACTGAGTGGCCTTAGCGGATAAACTTGCCATTAAGTAAAATTATTTGTCATATAAGTCAGCAGAAGCTGCCCCAGGATAGCTCTTCTCTTCAGTGGCATATCAGTAAAGATCACTGATGCATACATTTTCAGGTATTCCTAAAACATGACAGGATTGTTTTCTTGCTAGCATTGTCCCAAAGTGAAACCCACTTAGGAGATAAAACAAGGAAAGGATGAATCTTCCCCTAGGAAAAACACTGTGAAATAAAATCTCGCCACCCCAAACCTTTCAAACTTGGAGTTTATATGCAAATAGCTCTCTTGCATTCCAGACAGAAACTTTTATTGGAAATCATGGTGAGGTCTTTTGAATGACTTCTGCCCTTACACTGTAAAATACTGGAAAAAAAAAAATGTTCTATAACAGTGTGTCTGTTCAGCTTGTGTTTGAGTGTAAGACTGGGAAAAACAAGTACAAATTCACATTTACTACAAAAATTTTGAAGAGCCTGTGGGAAACTGAGGCAGGAAAAAAACACCTTTTGAGTGCTGAGTACAGTACAGAGTTACTGGGAAGAAACTCCAGGTACTCTGTATTTCAGATACTCTACCTGGAATTGATGATGTATGATATTCATCTAAAAATTTCAGGTTTTATATTATTGAGTGTAAAACCCACAGGATTAAGTCAATCCATTTTCTTAATGGTAGTTTTTAGAGACATATTGTTAATATGCCTACAGTTTTATTTGAAGTAAAAAAGTTCTGCTGATTGAATTTGATCTAATTGCATTAAGATATTCTGTACTAACAAGACAAGAATTTGATGTAAATGAGTTCTGTTTACAAAAGAGAAGAGCAAAAATGCCAAGCTGAATATATGTTTATCAAATATTTTTACTACTGTGATTAAATTTGAATTATAACATTTCACTTCAAAATGATAACAAATACTGTACTCTAAGACTATAATAATAGTCTTAGTAATAAGATAAACTTTTATTACAAAACACAGAGCTTGCCAGGTCTAATCTTAATATGGATTAATGAATTGCATTAGTACAATATCTTTTGTGGATTTAAGAGGTCTTCTTAAGACTTACAACACAGTAATTACCAAATAACCATGAGTTCAATTTACAGTAGTTAATTAGTAAAGCAATGAATTACAAAATACTTGATTTCATATAAAGATAGTAAGACAAAAAAAAATGCAATGATTTGTGTCTTCTTAATGGCTTAAACCAGAACAGCTTCCAAAAGTAATAAAAACTCTACTAAAAAGATATTTTTTGAAAGGAATTCTTTCTTATTTGTGGTAAAGTTTAAGACCCCCCTATGTTTGTCATGTCATATTTGATAGCGTGATGTCCAAATATCTTCTTCCTGACACTGTTTTGCATGAAGCCCATCTGGCCCAAAGCATTTACAGTATAGATCACTATAGCTGAGCTACCTGAATGCTCTTTTAAGATGTAATTCTTCTATTGACTTTAGGATGCTATGTATGACAAAATAGAAATGCCTAGGTTTTTCTTCACTGACTGTTAGGGGACTCTAAGATGATTATCTTAGCTGTAAATTGCTGCACCTTAGTCATAAAGTTACATGAGATTATTTCTCCTCTCTTTGTCTACAATCTTATTTATATGTACATTCTTCAGGCACTGCCAACCACCGTGACTCCTTATCACTGTAATAGCAAAAATAACATTATTTTCCTAAAAGGAATTACTAACCTAACATATGAAATATTCAAAACTTCATCTAAAAACTGACCAATTTCTCATACGTTTATTTTTTCAATTAAAGGACAAGGCTTTCCAAAAATGTTTCTGTTACCATCTGGTCACATTTCATGAATTTTAGGCCATCTGCTTTTTGGCAAAGACTCCTAGAGGTCAGGTTCCAGTGCTGAGATCATGAAAGCTTCAGAATTTTATCCAAAGTTTTTCCAGCTAAATTGCCTTTTTTGCAGCATCAGCAGGCTTCACAACTGACATCTGAGTGCCAGTCTCTGTGACAGACAGAAACCTTTCTGAATTAAGTCTGTAAGGAAAGAGAAGCACAAGTACTTTTGTGGTACATCTTGTTTAAGGCACACACTACAATTTATTTGGGTACCAGAACTTTCAGGTGATCTATGTGTTTACCTCAGGAGCTACAGTAAAAGAATACTCTGGAGGTGACTCAAAATACAGAACAGATCCATCGCGTTGTCACAGAGACAAAAAGAAAAAAAAAAAGTTTGGAAATGCAGATAAGCATACTTCACTGCTGCAGCCAAACAACAGGGAGCATCTACAAATAGCTACGGCTATTTAGGAATGGCTCTGTAGTTTGGGAAGTGTTGATAGCCTTAATATATAACATGAAAGCATAGCTCTTCAGTCATGAACATATAATGATCAAGCAGAGAAGACTTTCTTGTTGATAATGACTTTTTCCTCCTCCTGTCCTTGTCTCTCGTACTAAATGAAATGACTGGTACAAAGATGGAGGTGGAACCAGCAAATGCGCCTTTATACAGGGCTTAACTAACCTTATCCCTTAACTAACCTTATTAGTATTTAAGCTACTTAAAGCACTTTTCCTACATTAGCAGAAAGGAGACTCTAGTCATGTCATTTAACACCTTAACCCCATGAAAGACCCAGTTCACATTGGACTCTTAGAGGACAATTTATAATAATGTAACATTTTGTTTCCAAACATCTCTAGATAGTTTTTACCTGAGTCTTCCATCCTCTGCTGCAGCTCCTCCTGGTATAATCTTAGTTATGAATATCCCAGGATCATCCCCAATGTGTGGGTTATCTGTTCCTCCAGCAATACTGAACCCAAGGCCAGAATTCCCCTGAAAAAGTAAAGAAAAGAAAATGCATCACCAGATGCTGGATTTCTACATAAATTATTTTCAGAGCAAAAAGGAAAGTATCCTTGCTTCTTAAAGAGAGCATTTTATTTGGCAACACCATACTTTCAGGTGGGTGACTCAGCCAGAAAAAAATAATAATAATAATAATTGTCAGTTAAAGAACAGAAGCTGCAAACACAAAGAACTCCCAGAGTTAATGACAGAGTTAATGGATGCTTTTGCAGAAACAGGATTTGACCTAAATTTGTTTTCAAAAGCAGCCACATAAATTAGCATCTGAACTCCAATATGAATTTATCCAAGTCAATGAGAGCTAAAAACACTTCAGAGCTTTAAAAAGACGTTTAAAAAGACCTTCATTTATGAATGGAAACAGTGAGTAACATTTAGCTCTGAAATGTTTTAGTACATCGTTTTCTGTTGAAAATAGATCATTGTTCAGATTCACGTGCATTACTTTATTAAAAACAAACAAACAAACAAACAAAAAACAACCCACGGTATTTCTTTCATCCTACTGATTTGCTACAAGGAAATGTTTGAAATATTCATTATTAAGATCTATTCAATAATCCTATTTACTGCTACTGCTATTTATGACGATACCATGAGAAATAAGTTGGTATGCATGCAAACACAAATGCAGCCACTATTTCTCACTTACAATTCTAACCAGCAATTCTAACCCATTTTTGGAAATACATTTAAGTTACTACACTTTTTCTATATAAATAAATATTAATCAGAGACATTCTTTTGAAATACAATAGTACATTCAATGTAATACAATACTGGATGGAGTCTCCATCACCCCAAAGTATTTTTACAATGAGGTATTTAGGCTTATCATAGTTGTACAGGAGTACTGCTATTGCTAAATATGCCCAGTGTTGTGGTGCTGTGGATAAAATACATTCAGGGCACTGAAAATATATCTTTTTTAAAGAAAAAAAAAAACTAATTTCTGACTTTTTAAACTGTAGTTCAATTAGTAGCTCAGGCACGTGTACTTTGTGTATGAAAATCTGCATGTTGCCTGCGTGCGGTGTGTCAAATTCTCAGTTCTGTTATCAGTATTCTACATTCGCAAATGATGCAGTTCTCATTACTCAGGAGATGTCCACGGAATCTGCAGCTCTACTATCAGCATATAATTGTGAATAAATTTTCAGTACTGAACTAATTTATAATCTAAGGAGAAAAATTTAGAATTACACATATCTTAATGCTGCTCAGGTAGCTATAATATGAAAAACATAACACTGTGTGTACATATAACACTTTCTATATATTTTCTCTAGTGTTAATAAATATCTCCAGGCCAGCATTATAAACCTATGACTTAATCTCTCTTTCATCATTGGAATCATCTCAGATTCAGGTTATTTTCTGTGCACTCAATCATACTGTGCACTCAACACCAACTTGCACTCTAAACAATATGATAAGAATAGTTTCCTGTAAGTTCTTCTATATGCCAAGTTATTAATGAGTTTAATCTTCCAACATATGAGAATGAAAAAAAATGAAATGAAATATGAAAAATGAAATACACACTTCAGGAAGACTGGAACAAAAACCTTAAAACACTGCTAAAACTAAGGACAAATTTCTAGAAAGTTTATTAGACTAAGCAATATTTTTTATTATTATAATTTTATTTTTATATATTTATTTTATTTTTAAGAAAAATAAAAACATTAAAACAAAATTATTGATTTTAATTAAACTCCAAAGAGATTTTAAAAGTATGCAATAATCAGTGCTTCTGAATAGAGATTGATTTCCAAGTCCCCAAAACTTACTCTTGATGGGGAAAGAGGATGGCAAGGAGAAATGTTGATATAATATTTAGTTGAATTGGGAACACAAATGACTATATCATAATAAAGGAGTGTCTGTAGAGCTTTATAAACTATCAAAGCTTGCCTGTTACGTGGGGTGTGCTTACCCGCTACAGGTCTTCACATAAAGTTCATTAAAATTCTTACCAGGAAATATTTTTTCTGGAAAGGTTTCACACTTTCCCTGAACTCTCTTTCTCCTACCATACCCTTTTCCATTAACTTTTTAGATGGAGAAAATACAACTATACTGACTGTAAGCAGCAAACTGCTACAGGAGAATCAGTGTTAGCCCTTAATATTTATCCATAACTGTGCATCTGCTATAGTGCAAGACTATTCTGGTTCTGCCCCTTCGGAATAACATTTAAAAGAACAGGGCAGTGATTCTCATTGGCACTTTTGTACCCAGAAAATTACAAGCAATTATTCAGGTTGCAGACCTTAACTTGATCAACAGGATTTACAAGCTGTCAAACACTAGCTGGCTCAGCAGGTAGGTATATCCCTGCAAGGCTTTCCTTCACCAGAAAGTGAGTTGCAAAAGTTAAGAGCAATTAAACTTTGTTGTTGTTGTTGTTGTTTTTTAAGTTTTTTTCCTCTCTTCACCCAAAGTAGTTCTTAAAGGGTCTTCATTGTCTCCATAGACAAATCTTCTGTCTTTGCATGGGGGCATTTCAGGTCATGGCCATCAAGGATAAAAAAAAAAGCCTGCCATCACTCCTGGGTAACTGTCCTCTTAAGAGCATTGGGTTGAAAAATAACATAAATAGTTAAAAGCTCTTCTATTTCAGTTCTGAGCAGCAATACTGTTGTTTATGTTCCTCCCCTTTCTTCATGCTTTGCCCTGTCTTCCTAATGTAGAGCATATGGTTGTTGTATTAAAAACTCATTGCAGTTGATGAGCTGTAACCCCAAGTATCAACTAAGCACTGTCTATTAGCAACACAGTTCCTGAACCATTCTACAAGGGATAGCTCCCCACCCTCGACTTTTTGCATCTCCTTTGTCCCCACCCCAGAAAAATAAAATATTTGTTCATTATCTTCACACCTTCCAAGCCTTTTCTAGGTGTATCTCTGTCTCCCAGCCATTTTGTGTTTACCAAGTAAAACAAGTACAGTCATTCAGCCCAAAACAACAGCTGAACCATCACTTAGCCACTTAGCATTTTCCACAGTGGTACATTCATGCTTTCTCTCAAACTGACTCTCATGTTTAGGAGTGATTCGCCATAAATACCTGTCATGTTAATTCACTGTCCTCCCCCTGTTTGAAACATTATTTTTATTGGATGCTTACAAGAAACAACAACCTCAGAGCCTTGGTGATGATGCTGATAAATGGTTTAATAAGAACAAATAACAGCTGATACAGACAAAAGAGATTTTTAGGCCTAAGTATTCTAATTAGTCTTGCCTTTTTATTTTTATTATTATTATTTTTTTTAGGATTCTTTGATAGAATGGTTTTAGCCAAAAATCCCACAAAAATCCCACAACCTATTTGGGGGATAAAAAACTCTGAACAAGTCTCAGACAGATGTACCAACTTCAATGACATAGCTCAAACATGATTATTCATATGCCTAAATATATGTTTCCAGACCCAAATCATTTTATGTTCCATTTATATTAGCTGAATTCTCTCTTGACCTAAATATATCCCTTTGTTCAAGTTCTCAATTGTTACTACTATAAAAACCTCATATAATTAGCTTCTGACTATACTGGGAAGACATGCATAAAATTACTCAGCAAAAGATGTACATACATATATATATATATAAATTTCAGTTTGGTTCGTTGCTACCTTCCCCACCTCTTATTGCAAGGCCTCAGTCATGAGAGCACAGCCTGGCAAAAAATGTAGCACCATACAACACGTCCAGCTTGGCTCAAAGAATTACATTGCCTCAGTTTCCCAGCTTCTCTCTCTGCCCAACTTTACTTCTCAAACACAGAAACTTCTGTCAAACCACCAAAATAAAATAATTTCTCCCAGCCCAGCCTGAGAGGCCTCTTTCCTGTTCTCATCTGAAGGGAAGCTCAATCCTTCTTCTTAGGGTTTACTGCGTAAGCCTACCTCCTTTATGTCTTTCTCAGTCCGAGCCTTCCACCCCCATGAGGGTCAGCCCAGCTCAGCCTGAGATCAGAAGAAACCTGGCCATAATTCTCGTGGCCCTGGAGGGGCAGACAACCTCTGCCAGACACAGTATCACTGTGGATGACTTGTGCTGTACCTTCTGCCAACACCGAAAGGCAACACTTAGGGTCAGAATAGGATGATGGATGATTCACATGCCAGGGAAAGAAAACAAAACTTGCAAGTTCTGGCCAGTTTGAATCTCTCCCCTCAAGACTTGTTAAACTGCCAACATGGAGAATCCCCAGCAGGTAATGGTTTTGGGTAGCCAGAAGGCCATGAGACCCATTCTTTTTCTTACTTAGCCTTCCATCTTGAGTACTTCTCCTTTCATGTGCCACTGCGAGCAGCCATGCCACATCTTTAAAGGTTGCAGCCTTTTTATTTTGTCACAGAGCAATCCTCAGAAGTGCTCCACACTGACTTCTGTGGAAATATTTGTTTCTACAAATGATCTTTTCCTTAATGTCTCATTTTTTTATTTATTTTTCTTATTCAATCTGCCCCTTTGCATTAGAGCAGAGTTTGATTATGAATTATATAAAGTCATTTGATCTTTATTAATATCGCAGAAGAAAAAATGCCCAAAACACAGAAATGAAATCAGATATGCACAAGGGCAGACTGAGTTCTTCCCTAAATAAGGGCCAGGTGTTTTGTATTTTAGCATACTAAATAGGCATACCACAATCATATATGGGTTGTTTTCCATTTTATTTATTTTTATTTTTTTTAATTTTAATCAGTAAGATGACAGTAGAACTCAGTTTTTGACACCAGCTACAGAGAATCTTTCTGAATAACTTAATTACTTCATTACTCCTGAAAGAACTTCTGATAACGTTCTAAAGTGACATGATTTTGAAGCTCCCTGGCATTTAAGTTGGAAAAATAATAGACATGAACTGCACAATATTTACTTGACTGATGCCGCAACCTCACCCTGTAGTGAAAGCATACTAAGACGCCTATTCCAGAATCCATTAGTCCATCCAACACAGAGAGGAACTGCATTTCCCAGAACAGACTCCAGAGGATGAGAACTGTTTCAGGCTACAAGACATATTCCCACAGCCTCTATTCCTGAAATGATTGTCATGTTTGTATTATTATTATTATTATTATTACTTATAGTTTTAAAGGAGCCATTTTGCTGTTAAGGAACATAAGTCAGTATAATAAATGATTCTATGAAATCTGTAATGTGCTGAACTAGGCGAATAATAAACAATAGAAATATGTAAACAAAACGACACAAGCCTGAAAAGCTTTGCACTGGTTCAAAGGGGAGGCATTGCCAAGTAAGGAAGTCAAGTCCTTGGTACAAGATTTTTTTCCTGCTTCTCAGCAAATATGTATCCAAACACAGCATCACAGAAACGTATGATGACCCTTCCACTAGGCCCTCAGAAATACTGCTTATCAGTACAGAGGAAATACAGTGGTCAGAGCACACATTTGTGGAAAAAGCATTCAATCTGTTCATGGGACCATGTAAAAGAGAATTAAAACTCTTGACACCTGCTAACTTAGTGACCTTGCGCTTGTTGCTGCTTCTTTGGGGGAAGTTTTATTGATTGGAGAAAGGAGAGAAGAGGAGAGGAAAAGGGAAAAGGAAAGGGCAATAATAATATATATATGCAAAGTGCTGCGAAGTTTTGAGTGAAAATGATAGGGCAACAAATGGCTAATCGCAGAATAAATATCTGATTTGTAATCTTGCAATAATTGTTCTGTTTCCCTATAAAATTCTGAGACTTTAAAAAGAAAATCTTCTTTTGCCAAACCACATGTTCATAAGAAGCAGAATTTTATGTATTAAAGAAAACATGACCAGGAAGGAACACACTGCCTACTTTGTTTATTCTTGATAGGGTAAGTATTTCTAAGTTACTCTAAGGATGTTTATTTAAAAAAAAAAATTATTTATTTATTTATTTATTTATTTATTTATTTATTTAATTATTTATTTCCCTGCTGGCTTCCTACTTTTACTGTGATGTTCACAGACAAATATATGGAATGCTCTTCTCTCTCAGAGCTTTTATAGATGGCTTAAAGTATGAATTGCTGCCTAAATTGGCAGGTTTTATCAGAGCAAGTTTAGTCAAGTGAAAGCTCACAAAATGATAGCTGACTCATTCCTAAATACATGATTTTTTTGTCTCCATTTTTTACAACTTGAATGGTTGCAACAAAAAAGTTGTCTGCTGAATTTAACAAAGAATGAGAAGTAGCCTTCAGTGTTTTAAGAACACCAATGGCCTATAGGTTCAGTAAACTCTTTTCTTTCTAACCAATGCTATTTTTCTCTCATTTATGTAAAATTTCAAAACATTTTAATATGTAAATTTAAATTTTGTCCTCTGAAGTCAGTATCACATTTGACAGAATTTCAGAATTTGACATAGATACATCAAAATCCTAATGCTTTTCAGCTTTGGTTACTACATAAATTCATTCAAGGCACCTTCTCACTCTGTGTAAGTACTGCACATTTTTCTGATCGTGATGTTGTCTTAGGAATTGTTTATTTTTGTTAAAAAAAGGAGACAGATCTTATTGTTTTTCTTTTTTAAACAAGTAAATGTTGCTGCAAGGAAATGTTCATTCACAAACTACTCTTGAGACTATTTCAGGTGGTGGAAAAACTAGGAAACTGTGAGAAATAACTTGAAAATTTTTATTTATTTTAGGATTATTTTATTTATTTATTATTTATTTATTATTACTTTTTATTTATTTTAATAAGCTGTATCACTCTGTACTCATTTTTAATTTTTACGTTTCTGTTTAAATGCAGTCATATTTCTGAATCCTATTAAAATGTAAAATATGAAAGTAATACTACAGCTGTTCAAAACAGTTTGGCTGGAATACTCAGAAAATTTTTTGTTGTGTCCAAAATTCATCTCTCACAGAGTATCTTTTTAATATCAAAACCAGATTTTACAAAATAGTAGTACATGAATCCTGGCTAAGACTGCTGCCAGATTTGATTCCACTTAGAGTTTTTCCCTCAGGGTACTTCAATTTCAAGTGAAATAAACAAAACAAAACAAAACACCTTCTATTATGAGACAAAAGAATTAACACCTTCTTGCATAAACCGCATTCTCCCTTCTCTTACAGGATGAGGTTTCTCTCAGTACTACTCAACAGTATGAGTAAGTGAAAGCTGAGAATAAACCAGCCTTACAAAACTGGGGGTGGTTGTTGTGCATTTGTAGAAAAAGACAGGGGAAATAAAAAAACATTTAAGGACTGTGAGGTTAATCAAAAATCAATCAAGTTAATCAATCCCTTCAAATGAGACAAATGATAGAAACTCTGACTGTAATTGATGGTCATGGGATGAATTGATACAAGCCAGGATTAGCTGCTGCTCTGAAATAGTCTTTTATATGCTTTCTCTTTTCCTCTGTACAACAGCATATACATTTACTTAGCTTGGCACCCAAGATGGTTTTATGGAGTGACTACCATTGGCTATACCAAGCTTAAGAGGAGAGCAACCTTTGGAGGTAACTGAAAAGATCAGTGGATGCTAATTACATCTAATTGGGTGCTTATTATGTCTGTAATGTCTGTAGATGTTGTTCACTGATATTTTTCTCCATAAAGTACTTCTCAACTGAAACATACAACTTCCCTTTATCCAACAGTGAAGTCATAAAGGACTTTTTCTGTCTATCATCAGACATAAGAATGCTGATTATACTTAGCAGGGGTATTTCACCCATCAGCCAACAATGCCCAGTTCAACAGCACAAAGCCACAATGCAAACACCAGCTGAACAAGTTAATGTTTCATGCCAGAACAGGTGATTTTGTAATATGCAAAACACTTCCATCTAATACAGGATTTTGATAGAAAATGTATGTACAACCCTACTACTCAGGGTTCTAGGATTCTTATCTGGACTTCTCACAACCCAGTATTTACACTAATATTATTCTTATATTCTGAAGAAAGAGTTATACATGCAAAATTACCAGATCATTTCCTGCCATTCAGTATGTGATTGTTTAGCTATCTCCCATCCTAATACACCTTTCTAATCCTGCCAGACCTGGGGAACCTGATAGGAAAAAAGACTTAAATCATTTCAGCAGTTTTCAGTATTTGCATATTCCATCCTATACTGTTCTTTTCTTCTACTGTGTTTTATACAAAACTCAAGTTTTAAAAGCCTAAACATCAAAGCCACTTTTCTGTCTCATTCAGAGAACAAGGATATTTGCATATTTATCCGAGTACTGTTGAACTCTTTTGTACTTTCAAATCTACTCAAGAGTAACATAATTCATGAAATTCTCACTTCTCCCACGTACGCTGGCATGCTCCCCAGAGTCGGAGTTTTGAGACTCTATAGTTATATTACGCTCCATATGGTACAAATTTTCATCCCTCACAGTGCCATTTGTTGTTTTCAAGCCCCTTATCAGGGTCAGCACATTCATTACAAAACCACAATACACACATGACTACAAGTGCCTCCTTCGTTTACTCTCACTTGCTATAGAGGAATATTGTTCTCTCAGCTCTGCCCAGGTGAAGTACAGCCTTCAGGAGGGAGAGCTTTGAAAAAGAAAGAAAGGATTTTTATTTTTCATAATATGTGTGAAATGTACAGCTCTGTATAACAGCAAATCTAGATCAGAAACGAAGCCACTTACCAATAATAATAATAATAAAAGCTAGTGTATCCTATGTCAATCTTTGTATACAGATTGATACTGATGCAAAAAGATAGATATGAACTCTCTTCAGGTTTGGTTTTCAGGACCTAAGAATTTCAGACCTTCTTTTTAAGGGACATAAGGAAATAAATTTTTTCCTTTAACTCAAGCTGGGCTCCCGGCCCCCCCTAAAAAAAAAAAAGGCACTATACCCACCAAATAGTAATAATAATAATAGAAGGAATCAGGAACTCCCTCTTCTAAGTTGAAAAAGCTTTAAATAACGGATACTGCTATATAAGATTTCCCCTATGACAAAGAAGAATGTCACCACACCTCTTCTGTATCTCTACTAAGTGCATATTAACAGCTTCTGAGCTGTGACAAATGAGCATGCCTACTTTTTTTTTTTTTTTTTTTCCAATATGCTTCTTGTCCTACTTCAATATTCTGTGTAGGGATGTTTTTTCTCACCATCATGGGGGCATCATGACCTTGCCTATTCTCTCACACAGAAAAATAGGCACCATACATCCTCTTTTAGTTAGATGCATACAGTGAAAGCAAACAAATGTCACAGAAAACAATCTGATGACTAGCTGAAAAGTAGTAGGGAAGAAAACTAAATACCAAAAAACTTTTGTCAAAACACGGATGCACGTTCTTTGGAAGAAGAACGTGCATCTCTCTCTGCTTCTAGGGAGTGAAAGGTTTCAGTTCACTTGAAAATAATCTTTGTTTTATTGTGTCACTCCAGGCTAGCACTAGACTTCTCATCAGCCATAACCTGAGAGCTTTCTGAACTCCCAGGACTCTACAATCAAAGTGAAAAAAATCAGATCAAGGAAAGGAAAGCACTCCTTAAGTGATAATAGTAACTATACATAAGGAAAAATAGCAGTAAGAATAGAACACTAACAAGGATTGGAAGAATAGCAAAACTAGCTTTGAAAACTTTGACATGATCATCACTGAAGTTTTCACAATGCAATTATTTGCAAAAAACTGAGGACATCTTTTTTGAGTTGTTTAAATGCTTGTAAACCTGTGACAGAGGTAGGCAGTCACGTTTGTACAAGGGCTTAGGGAACAAAAAAATAATTTTAGTGAAGCTATGGAAACCAACTAGGTTTCACCACATAGTACTACTAGCAATTAAAAGGAAATTAAGAGAAAGAACTTAGTTCCTCTCTAAAGGGTGACACACCTCTAATCCCATTCTGCTGATAATTCACTGCTATACAAAGAGAAATTGAAAACCCCAGTGGGTGTCTTGAGAGTATGTGGAAACCCAACATTTTTCTTGGTTAAACTAGTTTATAGCTTGAAGTCTTTTTGTTGAAAAACTGTTGTGTATCTAAATGGATTTACCTTCACACATTGCTCTAGTAAGATAGCTCCGTAAAGTACTTAGGGGAATTTGGGATACCTTGAATATGAAAGTTGCTAGAATAAGCCCAAGTTCTAAGCTATTCTCTAAGCTACTGTTCTTTTCCTTTTGATTGTCATATCCACAAATATGAGTATACAGATTTGTTCTCATCTTCCAATTTAATTATTTTAGCATTTTTAACAAATTATAGCCCAAAGATTTATTCTAGTGAAATACATATATGGTTAACCATCTAGATTAACATTCTGTAATGTTTTCATCCGTTACAAAAAGTTGATAATCTTTTCTCTCTAACAATTATTCAATCCAGCATCAAAGGCAAAATAAATGAATGAGTAAAACTCTTAATTTGCTTCTTTATTCAAAATCATGAACTTCAGGGCATGTAATCTGGAAGAAAAAGCAAAACTATTAATGAACTAAAAGGCCCTTAAGGCTTTCAAATTCAAGCAAAAATCCTAATGGCAAATGACTGAATATTCTTGCTATTGCATCACTTACCTTGCCATCATTGCACTATAGTGGCTATGCACACAGAGTTCAGCATTGACACAGCTTTTAATACAAATTAAAGCAAGCTTTTGAAATACTTTCCTATTTCGAATAACACTTATGACTTTTGTTTCAGGTCCCATGATGCTCAACTGTAAGTTTCACTGAGAAGAAACACGAACAAAAATAACATAAAAAGCAAGTTATTGTTTTTTAGAGATATAGATTTAAATCTTATATTTTTTTCCCCCAACTTTGTCCTAATCCTATTTTAATATAAAATTTCATTTCAGTGACCATTTTGTTTTTTATTCTCAGCAAACTTGTCCGTATATGACCCTAAGCAGTCCAACATAGCTTCAGAAGTGTCTGCTTTTGAGCAGGGTCTTAGCTTAGATGACCTCCACAAATACCTTCCACTCTGAATTATTCTCAGCTTTTATTAAATTATAGTGTCACAAATATTACATTTTTTTTTTTTTTTTTCAAAATCTGCTTTCAAGCCTAGAATATTTTGGTCACTAAAAACTCCCTTTTGTATTTTATCTTAAAAATTACATGATAGTTAAACGTTCTGCATAGACATATACCTAAAAAAAAGTCCTGTACCTTGATTAACTTTCACACACTTCTTTGAAAGTAAGCAAATTAGTTTTGTCACATGAGAAATGCACAGTAGCTATCCATTTACATTAGAAACATTAACTTTACATGTGACCCTCTGAAAGGAAGAAGTGAAGAGCAGTCTTTAACAAGGTGTCTGTCTGTAAAACCTAGTTAAAAACATTCCTGCCCTTCTAGAAATTGGTTGAGGTAAGATTCACTATTCCTTGATTTATATCAATACTTTCATGAAGCTTGGTTAGGTTATGAATACATTTTGCATATATATATAAATAAATGTACAGAGTACAGTGCAACAGAACTAGACTACTCCAGTACAATATTCCTATAATAGCTTGTAATATCAAATATTATTTTTGTTGGAAATTCAAAGAAACTCTAAATTCTCATATACTATTACACATTTGTGTCATGGTAACGAATTGTATTAAGTCATATTAAAACTAACTAGGATAAGTTAATAGCAATATTCAAGCTAAATAACATTATTTCAGAGGAAACTGTGGAAAGTTCTATCTTCCCCAGCTTTACAGATGCCACTTTTGCCTCCTTAAAGGTGGTAGGCAGAGAGGCTGAGGAACAGATGAGTCTAGACTGAGATTCCTACCATACAAATGAAAGTTAGATGTATTAGAATTTGGCCAAAATTCTTTTTAAGAAGAAAAGCAAAACACAACCAAGTCTCAAAACCCCAAATCATTTCCACCTGGTATTAGACTCTCTATGGAAAGATCACATCCTGAGATGCTTCTGCGTTGAGGTTACGTGGTTCACACAGGTAAGCCTATTCAAGGGCAGTAATAAGTTTGACAAGTGGAACTTTCAGAAAAATCATCCTATTCATATACCTGTCTGAGAAAATATCAGTATTTCAAAATAAACAGCCACTCTATATCTTTTTAAAACTCATCTTTTATCTGAATTCCTAACACATTATGTCTAGTTTA
This sequence comes from Nettapus auritus, assembly GCA_011076525.1. Lineage (NCBI taxonomy): Eukaryota > Metazoa > Chordata > Aves > Anseriformes > Anatidae > Nettapus > Nettapus auritus. The sequence goes on from CM021765.1 coordinate 198,310,912, forward strand.
CCTAGTATTAGCAGGAGTTTTCCTGTCACTAGAGGCCTATCTTTGCTGATTCATCTTAGGAGTACCACTCTAAGAAGTTAACTTGAAATTCCTGTTGTTGGTATTTCTTCTGTGTTCCTGCAATGGATTCCACATACATTCCCCTGACAGTAAAATGCAAAATAAATGTACTTAATGCGAAAGAAAAGCTAAAAGAATTAGCTCTTCAGAAAGGGAAAGACTCTTTGAGTGTACACCTTAGCAATGGAAATGCAAATTTGAAATTTTACTCATAAAACACTCACTGAAAAATAAACAGTGTGCTCCTGATACTACAGCCTTCTAAATTAACTTTACTTTTCAATGGTACTGGATAAATTCAGAGAACGAAGCAATTTCAGTAGAAAGAAGGGGATTACTAATTCAGCATTTATAAGCATCTCTAGAAATGAAACTTTCCCTTTTTTTTTTTTTTTTTTTTTTTTTTTTTTTTTAAATTAAATTATTATTATTTTAAACATTCACTGTCATTACAGGGCTTTTTAATTCCCATACCTCCTCCTAAAGGGGAGGCATTTCTCTTGCCTCCTTCAGAGCTACTGAACTGTAGTGGGTTTTAAAGCAGGGTACTGAACATCACACTACTGACATCCTAGAATCCTCATGAATAACACCAGCAGAATGCATTGACCTGTAAGAAAGAGGTAAGATAAACATCTTTTTTGCATGATTGCATGTTTTTTGGGAAAAAAAAAAAAAAAAAAAAAAAAAAAGTGGCATCCATTTTACCTGGTTTCCAAAATATGTTCAGTAGAACATTTTCAATTAGGGTAGGCACACTACATGCCTTCTATCTACACTGTATAGAAAGAGACACTTCTGCAGTGCAATTCATCAACATGCAAATTGGTGCAAGTCAAAATGTTTCACATACATTTATCAGTTGCAATCAACCTTCATTTAATGGTTTCTTAGTCCTGGCATGCAATTTGTGCTCTAAAATGGGAGAGAAAATTGAGGTAAGAAAGGGTCTTAAAAAGCAAGAAAGAGAGAATGAGATCAGAATAACCAGCAGCTCAGTGATGAAGAACTCATCGGAGCTGCCAAACCTGAACCAAAATACTGCTCTGGAACAGACACCACTGGAGCTTCCATTTCAAAGGAGTGTCTTAATCAACAGGCATACCATCTCTGATCTAATGAATATATAATTGTATATTCAAAGTGGAACAGGTCCAACAGGAGAAAGACACATCTCATCAAATCTAGGCATTCATCATAGACAAATTCCTGCTATACATCGGGCAGAAGAGGCATGACAACCCCATTTTCCCACACGTTGGATAAGTATTTTTATCATGATTATGAATCCTTTTCCTGTCATTTTACATATTTCCCCCAAGGAAACTTATGATTTTTTTTTTTTTTTGTTATTTTTTTTTTTTTTTTTTTTCCCAGTGTGCTGTGGAGGCAGGAAAAAAGATAACTTTGTGATATAACATTTCACATCAAGCTCTCATCCTGTTGTCAGTGGTATATGGGTAACTTGGTTGGCTTTTCCCAAGATTCCATCTGCAAATTCACTACAGAAATTGTATGTATAACCAAAAAAAAAAAAAAAAAAAAATTAACATAAGGAACTTGCGTTGTTTGTATTCATGCATGTTAAATATTTATCTTTACTTTTTCAGGTTTGTATAAAACCTTATTCAAAGCACAAACATGGTTATTTTAAGCATCAAATATATTTCCATTCCCATGTCTGATTATGAAAAGCATCAACTTAATCTGAAGACAAACATACATTAATGCATATGCCTCTTCTGCATACTTTCTCCTTATACTGTATAAAATCCAGACTCTATTCTGCATCACAATGTTATTTTGCTTGCCTAAGTATATACAAGTATAAATCTACTGGTAATAATGATAATACCCTAAAAAAGGGGGGGGGAAACTGCATTTTGCAGTCTAAGTAAGATTGTTCATTAATATTCTATAGCTAGCAAACAAATTATAGTCATTGTAATGTTATCTCCTTGTTACTAAATGTATGTGAAAGGCAAAAATCTATCAAAGACAAACTGCAAGCATTGCATGGGATTAAGTTTTAGCATTTATTAAGGCTTGTTATCACCTACAAAGTCATCAAGGGAAAAAAAAAAAAAAAAAGATCCATGTGCAAATTACAGACAGACGTTTATTATTGACAAACTTGGCATACACATACAGAATCAAAAGATTGTCTCCACTGACCAGAACTTTGGTCACACAAAGCATGATGTAGGACATAATAGCATAGACTGTAATATTAGATTTGGCTAAAATATCCAATGCATGCATAATGTTATTTTATGCCAAATCTGGCACTCTAGGAAAAAATAAGATTCCTAATGGAATGATCAGTGAGTTAATGAACAGCTTTAAAACAGACAAATGAAACAGCTATCAAAGACATATTAAAAACAAACAAACAAACAAACCAAAAAAAACCACACTTTTTTTCCTCAGTAATCTAATGTGGTGGGATATACAAAAAACAGAGAAAGAGCAGGACTGTTCTACAAGTATCTATCCATTTCAGTGCTTGCCTCAGCTCTCTCTCTAGAGCAATGTCACACTGCACTAACATCTGAAATGACACACAGTTTTTTCAATAAAGTAAAATAAAATCCTTAATTTCTGGCAAAGTTTTTTCCTATGATGAGGCATCTGGAAATACAGAGGAAGAAACAAACAAAACAAACAAACAAACAAAAAACATGGGGATAGTACAAGAGGTCAGCAGCACACAACAATGTGTGTCCTCTTCCAACGCCTGTCTTCTTCACCTACTGAAGACTCAGAAAAATGTTCCGGGCTTTGTTTATTTTGAATCTGAACAACTATATGCATCATTACAAAGGGGATAACAGATGTCTGCGAATTTAATGATTTTGCAACTTTTAAGTTGAAATAAAAAAAAAAAAAACACACACCCAAACCACAACAACAAATAAACAAAAAAACAAAACACCATAAAATTAGAAAAATAATTGGTTTGATAATTCTGTAGTTATACAGAAAGTGAATATTAATTCTGATAAAGATAGTTTTACAGCTTAGTGCCACAGAAATATTGAAGTTACTCAATGCTGAATTAGTTTACAAAAATACTGATACTCTGCAAAATACATTGTAATTAATTTAAGGAGTGACTACAAAGAATTCTCTATAGAACTAAAACTATGCTGGCAAAACAACAAATGTAAAAATAACAAGAGAATTAGAATAATCTAAGAAACTTCTGAAGCTTTTGAAAGTGAACTAAAGTTCTGCATATAATTCTTCACTAGATGAGTGACTTTAGTTAAAGTTAACTTTAGCCTCAAGCAACACGTTACATCTGTGCTCAAAGCTGCAACATGATGCTGAGATTTTAGAGATATAATTTTATACGTAAAATTTTATATGTAAATCAATATCACACTAGACAAAATGAATGCTTGAGCACTTAAACAAAAATTATTTGATATGACCCTTTCTAACAAGCCCGATTTCACAAGTGTCCCACCTTTAAGCCTACACTACCATCACATGGGCCAAGACCAAAGACAGAATTGGGCATGTTTGTCCCCACCACTTCTTCTCGGTTGGACTCTGTTCTTCCAAAGTGCTCAATATTCAAGTTGAGACAAGATGTTTACAGCACTTTGTTTCATTTAGATCCAACAGTTTCTGCAATAGTCACTTGTAGTTATTTAAAAATACTTGTTTCCTACTCAGATTTAACAATAATGAACAAAGAGCACTTTGGTGAAACTGAGAAAACATATAAGTACTCCACCTATTCATTTCACTAAGAAATTATTTGCAAAACTTACTAAATTACAAGAACCCATTAATCTGTTTTCACTCTCACCTTGGCTACCCATGGTGATTCCTAATTACTAGGAATTTTTCAAACTTCTACTACAAAGATAAAAATCATTATAACAGTTAACAAAAAAATTGATCTTACAACAAAGTAATATGGCATACAGATAGTAGCAAGACAGATTGCTTCATTATAAGCATTTAGAAAATACAGCAAGGAAATCAAGAAAATTTCAAACCTAAACTTAAGTTTGTTCTGCTTCATCCGTGAATGCATATTTGTGTGTGAGTCATCCACAGATAGTGAACCCACAGCACAGAAAGAACAAGTGCTACAAATACCAGATTTCAAAGTGCACTGTTTATCCACCATCTGTTGTTCAAAATTCCCATAATATTTCATAAAACTTCTCAAATTTAAAGTTACTGTGTCAAGTTATGAAATAATATAAAAGAAGACCTGTTTTTATTTAATTTAACTGCAAACTTCTCCAAGCAGGGCATTGAATCAAAAGGGGGGATTATTTTGTTGGCTGAATGAAATTGAAAGGGAAGAATATGGGCACATGGAAATATGATCTGACCTCTAATTATCCCAAAGAACGATGCCTCAGTGAACATATAAGATTTCCTCCAGATTTTATATAAATTTCAGTCACTATGTACAAAGAATGGTCCTTAGCTTTGTCCAGTGTAAAAAATAAATAAATAATGATATAAATTCATCTTGATTTAAAGTGGTCACAAAATAGACTCCCTATTGAAAAATAAGAAATTAATTTAAACTAGTGAATTTAAGCTAATGATTAAACTCAGCATTGCTTCTGTATTTCCAGAAAGCCTCTCCTTTGCCCACCTACATAAGATCACCCACTTGAGTGAGCCAGCTTGTCAGAGGAGCCAGTCTGAAATTTATAAGCTCGTGAGAATGCTTAAATCATTAACAGACAGCAATTCCTAGCAGAAATTTGGCCTTGAAAAGCTGTACTTCTAAAAGCAACAGATGAGTATTTTCAAAGATACAGCACCTTCCATAGGTACGGCTGAATCTTCAGTGAAACTGCTTAAACACATTGCAACTTCAGAAAAGAATCCTTTATGTATTTACACCACATTACTTCTCCTGTCAGGAATAATCATATTGATTTTCCATTTATAAAAAAAAAAAAAAAAAAATTGGATCAAGTTCCTACACTGAGTATCATCTTTGAAATAGCATCTCACTCTACTCTGAGTAGGACAGATTCAAGGTTAGTTAGTACTGGTCAGTAATGTGTAGTTGGTCTTAAGTTTTGTTTTCCTTTCCTTTGGTCCTCAATGAACGTTTACCTACTCTCCAGTCGTTAGAAAGACTATTTCATAGATTTAATCAGTCCTTTCTTCTTCATCATGCCTGCAACTATATATATATTTTTCTTTTTAGCAGAGTAATTGCCTCCTGCATATCAGTTCTAACACTAAAAATCAGAAGATTATTTAATCTGAAACTTGCTTCAATTATCTGTATGTATTCTCACACTCTCACAGATAATCTTCCAGTCTTTTTTTTTTTTTTTTTTTTTTTTTCTATAGAGGATGTCTTTTTTTCATTTTGCTTGAAACCCAAAATTCCATTTTGATTTGACTTCCCTCAGCTCTTTTTCAATATCTGAAGACTTATAGAAATCTTGTCTGACAACTTAGAGAACTGATTTAGCACTTCAGATTTTAGTTTTGTGCTTTATCCTTCAAGTAATACCTAGAAAGACATGCTGTTTTCAAGGGGCTCTTTTTGCATTAGAATTTGGGCAGTTACCCTGCAATTAAACCACATATTCTGTGAATGAGTAAATCAGTTGCCCAACAAAATAGCCCAAGAAAAGAGAATTATGATTTTCTTAAGGTTTAGAAAACTCAGAGTGATTATAATGAATGTATAAATCTTCAATATTGTATAACTGGCAACAGAAGGAATCATATGCACTTAAAATTGTTCGGTGTGAGTTTACTTTTTAGGAAACTTTTCCCTTTGCTCAGCTTCTTATCCACAGAATGGAAAGCAGCTTTTGGAGGCCGTACAATGTACTCACCCAATGGAGGACAGGTGATGAGATAGCTTATATATTATCATGTTCTCTGTCTCTCTCTCTGCAAAGACTGCTGGTGTTCCCATTATAAAATGTTTCCCTTATCTTGAAATACCAGGGTCACATTCTGTTTTCACAGCTCAAAAACAGGTTGTGAGATCTATTACAATATTTTGTGACTTTTTCCAGCAGGGGATGGAGAATCCAACAGGAGTGCTGGAGCAGCAGTGAGGAGTAGCAGGAGGTACCTGAGGTACAAGACAACTGCCTTGATTCAAGTAAGACACTAGTGAGAGAAGAATGCCCCTGGCACACATCACAGAGCTGAAGTGGTTAAAAAAGGATAATTAATAGTGCTAAACAAGGTCTAGATGTTTTCCATATCCCATCAGTGTGCCATCAGCGGCATTGCAGACACTCAGTCCTAATGTAATCTTGTCCATCACTAAAGTAAGCCCAGAGATTAACCATTTCTGCAAAGTACATTAATTTGTTCTGTATCTCCCTGCATCACTTCTCTAGTCCTTGTTTAGTCCTGCTTTTTGCTTAGCCTCTGTAGTATCACTATTTCAATTCTATGCCCCCAGGATGATGTCTTTTTTCCTTTTATTACCTTAAAAACCAACAAACAAACTTTTTTTTTTTTTTTTTCTTGAATATTTTTCAGTATTTCATTACCTTTCCTCTAATTCTCTAGTAAGTTCTGTGTTTGCTCTTTTTTGGGTTTCTTATTTTGTCTGATATTGACTTTAATATATTCAAGCTTTCTTGTAGTGTCAAAATAATTTAAGAAACTGCATTCCCTGCATAATTAAATCTAACAGAAATCCAAGGAACGTAACACCAGGTTTAGTAAATCAGCATCTGAAATGCTGCTAAGTAAAATAGAATCTAAGAAAAAAGCAAAGTTCCAGAGTCCTAGGTTTAATAAATATTCAATGAAAATGTCTTTATGCCTTTCTACTTTGGACATCTACTTGTTACACTGCCTTATACAAACATACACTTACAACTAGATTCATGGAATTCCTCAAGAGAAAATTCTTAATTCTTTTCTGTAAAGAGTTTTTTTTTTTTTTTTTTTTTTTTTTTTTTTTCCCTCCAAAGTTGGTCACGTGCTGAATACCAGATGCTGCAGGAGGCTGAACTTGATTAGACAAGGTAAGGAGGGACAAAGAGGACATTTATCAAGGTGCACTAGGAGAGAGGAAGTAAACTCATAAGAAGCCTGAGGAAGTCTTCAGGAAGTTGAATAAGTCAAATATGAAAGTGAGAATGAACGGGGGGACGGGTAAGATAAGGGCTCTCAACAAGAGGGCAGGAAGTTGAGAGAAAGGAAGAATGTAATTCTTCATTCTAGAATAGCTTGTAGTGGTTTGTCTTCGGAGGGAAACCTTTGCAGGTCAAGGGAGGTGATTGTCCCCCTCTACTCTGCCCTTGTGAGGCCCAGCTTGGAGTAATGCATCCAGATCTGGAGCCCCCATGCAAGAAAGACGTGGATCTGTTAGTCCAAGTCCAGAGGAGGGCTACAAAGGTTATCAAAGGGATGGAGCACCTCTCCTATGAAGAAAAGCTGAGAGACATGTTCAGCCTGGAGAAGAGAAGGTTCTGCAGAGACCTCATTGTGGTTTGTCAATACTTAAAGGGGTCTTATAAAAAGGATGGGGAAGGATTCTTTACTCAGGTAAATAATGATAGGACAAGAGAGAATGGCCTTAAACTAAAATACAATAGATTTAAATTAGACATTAAGAGGAAATTCTTCACTGTAAGGGTAGTGAGGCACTGGCACAGGCTGCCCAGAGAAGCTGTGGATGCCCCGTCCCTGGAGGTGTTCAAGGACAGGCTGGATGGGGCCTTGGACAATCTGATCTAGTGGGTGGCGTCCCTGCCTATGGTAGGGTGCTTGGAGTTACATGCTCTTTAAGGTCCTCTCCAAGCCAAGCCATTCTATAATTCTATGAAAAAAAAAGGCCTCAGAGTAGCAGCGTAGCTAGACCAGACACCCCCGCTCCTAGTTGAGTCTCATGGGTGGCACAGAGAGCACTTACAACATGATAATTATTAGTAAGTTGTAACTTGGTGGTATAACAACAGAAGAGTCAAGAAATATCCTACTCTGGAAACCACACTACTTTCACTCATGCAAGATGATCCTTAAACAGCAGGGACATATTGGTAAAGAAAAACTGAAGGAATCCTGAAAAACACGCACTGATACTGCCTTCATTTATGTGTCCTTCACCAAAGAAAGCACACAGTAACTTTATCATCATCATTTAATTCACATGAAATAAAATGAACAGGGGAGAGAGGGACAGTAATAACAGGGACAGAAAAAAAGTGGTATTTACTTTCTGTTTGACAACGAACTAGATGTGAAGAGACAGAAAAAATCTGTCTGTAGGAGTCCAGCAATTTTTAGGAAACAATTGAAATTTGAAGAAAGAATTGCATAGTATTCTGACTGCTGGTTAGAGTCAATACTGTCAAAATTGTCTTTTAAACTACGATATATGCAGAAATAGCTGATAATGAAGATTAATAAACAGAGACAAATATAAATAATACTTTTTTTTTTTTTTTTCCTTCTAATTTTACAAGGGTGGCCTTAGGCTACAGTTATTACCAGAAAAGCCTCTTGACCTAGAATTTGCATAAATTAGAACTGATAAAACTTTGAAATTTTTGGTCAAGGGGAATGTTGCCATCTAAGCAAATTGCTTTCAGGTCAAATCAGAAAAAAAAATCTTTTAAAACAAAATTACAAATATAAATAATTTAAAATATTTTTGTAGGAGGTATCATAATGGTTTATGAAAAAATTCCCCACAGAAAACACTTTTCACAAAAGAGTATCAGAGACCTCTAGTAAAAGCACACAGAAAGATAATGGCGTTTTCTTTCTGAACTTGTTACAACAGGAACTCCCCTTCATTTGAACCATAAGGTACTCCTCTTCATTTCTTTCCATCTGAACATCAGGAAGCACTTCCTTACTATGCAGGTGATGGAGAACTGGCACAACCTTCCCGGAGAGGCTGGGGAGTCTCCTCTTCGGATATATATCTTCAAAAGCCACCCAGACATGGTCCTGGGCAGCCTGCTCTGGGTGTCCCTGATTGAGCAAGAGTTTGACCAGAGGGATCCAGAGGTGTCAACCTCAACCATTCTGTGATTCTGTAAGTCTATGAAGAACTACTCAACAGAAAAAAGGGTTGGAAGCTTGGAAAATTGGGAAATGAAAGGACGCACAGAATCAAACCTATAAAATGTTGTCTGTTTAAAAAAAGACTTGCAATATATTTATATAACAATATAAATACATAATTAAATGCCAGCCAAACTCAACTGGCCCTGAAGCCATCATTAGTTTCATATAATTTAATACACTTGCTGCTGCATGTTTACCAATGTTTTCAGAATTTCATAAAATATGCACAATCTGAAGTTACTAATTGGCAAATGAAGGGCTTTTCTTTCATTACTTATTAACTACATTATTCTCTTTAACTTCTAATTGAGGGAGAGCTTAGCATTGTACCTGTGTGAACTGTGCTGTAGCCATCAGGAAAAACTGTTCTGTATGGGTAATTTTGTTAGTATTTCATAGTGGCCCCACTTTTGTTGCTGCATGTACATTGCTTAATGCTTTAAGTACAGCTGTTATTATATATTGTAGTAGAAAGTTATGAATCATGGACAATATGGAGATGCTTAACCTGCACACTAGGCATGGAAAGGTATAGGGTCCTCACACTCTGTAAATCTAAGTAGAGATTCCTGCAGCTTTCCATGATGTCTATCTGTATGTTCCACTTTCCTTTTTTTCACTACATCTATGCATGGAAGTGTTCTCTGGGGAAGCAAAATGGAACTGGGAGGCAACCAGGCATTCTTGGGAGCTTTCCCAGATGCCCTAATTTAAATGTAGCTTGTTCTGTTGAGTGCTGTGCAAACACAAATCCCAAACAACCCAGAAGTTTACAATCTAAATGTAAGAAAATGCATAGAAAACCAGCATACAAACAGATGGGAGAATACAAGAAAACAGTAAGATATGCTATTCAGCAAGTGATGCCAAACAAGAACATGGAAATGCACAATGACAGGGCTCTATTTTGGTAGAAGTGGTGAAAAGAGTTGTCAGCAAGTTCCAGGATAATCGACTTGTTCTAATCAATACTTAATGCTATGTTTTAAGTTACTCCTTCACAAACATCCTGTCCTCATGAGTGTAGTATATTACATGACAACATAGAGAACAAAATACCCACCCTGCATAAATCAGCAGATGTGGGCTTTAACTCTTCTCTCTGCTCTCCTCATTCTCTCTTCCAGCCTTGCCTGGGGCAAGACGAGCTCCCCAGGCTGTGATGCTGCTGTGGCCTTGATGTAGTGCGCTGCACTTAGCTGTGTGCTGAAAACCCCACAGCTTGATATTGTTAACAGAGCTGAAAGGATATCTTCAAGCTAGGGAGCTTCAAATTTGACATTCTGCAATACTGGAATTCTGACATACAATGACTTATCTGCTTGGAATTAGGGGAAAAAAAAAAATGAAAAAATAAAAATAAATAAATAAGTAAGATTGACCAAATATGTCTATACACTAAGCAGTGAATTATAAATTAAAATAAATTCATTTCTGTTCCCATGAAGTAGATTTTGTAAATGAAACAAGAAGGGGAACTGAGGAAAACCACCTTATTCCCCCTGAGATTTGTTTTTGTTTTTAGCAAAATTTGAAGCATAAAGAAAATTTGCATTATCTTTAGTGTTGGCAATGATGGTGATGAAAGATGTAATGAACAGAAGAAAAATTTTACGTTGCACTTATGGATAAGAAAGAAAGAAAAAAAGCATAAAAGCATCTCTGGCAAAAATAAGCCAGGTCAAGGGCAAATCACTGACATAGAGTGCACAGTGAAAGGTGTGAAATACGCCTTAAAAATAAATGTGTAGCTGCAGAAGCACAATTCAAACTATTAGTTTCCTATTTGCCTTTTTGGGAGATAAGAATGATCAATGGCAAAGATGGATTAGGTCCCTTGCTCTCATTCCAGGTGAAGAAAGTAAGTAGATTCTTCAGTTGTTGCTAAGCTTACACAGATGAAAAGTAGAAAGAAAACTAAGTCATGTTCATGTCCACCCAGAAAAAAAAAAAAAAAAAAAGAAAAAAAAAAAGTTTGAATGAAGAAGCATGCCCTTTTGATGATCTCTTCCTGCTTGGCAAGGGACATTTGCTTTCATTATCTGATAAATTTACTTCAGGGATAAATCTCCCTCCTTTCAAGTTCTTTAATAAATATTTAGAAAAATAACTGAATAGCCCAGATCTACTGCTTGTATGTCATGAAGAAAAGCAGTTAAATCAGAGCTGTCAAATCTTTTTCAACTTAAGTAACAATAGCAAAATCAGAACAATAGTGAAATATTGCAAAACTGCCATCACCTGTAGTTCGGTGAAATATACTCATCTATATTTAACTTAATGAAGTGTTAAAAGCAGTCTTGGATTCTTTAATTGAATTAATAACAATTTACTAATTTATCAGTTGTATTGTGTTAAATCCAGGAACACTAGTCACGAAGCAGAGCTTGATTTTTCTAGCACTTCGCAAACAGAACAAGATGACATTTTCAAGGTGCTAAGGGTAGTGTGGTACAACTTTGCCTGGGAAACACGTAAGCCTACTGTTTGACACACCTACACCGCCTCTCAGCACATTCCTGAGCTGGTGGGGGTGTGTTAACCACATCGCTGGAGAAACAATCCTCATGCACCATGACCTCACTCCTCTCCTTATGTCCACACTAACGGCAAATCACATTGCTCATTGCTCAGCTGTGCTGTATGGGCAAGGGCAAGAGAAATTATAAATGCATAATCCAGCCACCTGCTCAGGTGACAGAACACAACTAGGGTTCTGCATAGCCTGAGGAAGAATGAAAAGGACACTTTAATGCATCTGGAGCAGGTGTAGATTCAAAATCACAGTCTAGCCCTGAAGCACCAGTTCAATGCATGACACATTCTGCATACAAACGAGGATTTGATCTGTCTTTTTTATCTGTCTAAAAAGTTTTTAAAATCAAGAATTTTGTTGTGGTGCCTATGAGCACATTCACCGGAATTGCAGGAGAAGAGGACCCCGGTTTCTGAGTTGACTCCTGTGGCTGCTGCAGACAATTCTCTAAAGTAATCCCTGTCATAAACTGGTCAAGCTGGGTTTCAGAAATTACTACTACAGGAAGGCTACATCACAAAGCCAGTGTTAGGAGGGATATTTAATAGCTTTGATGGTTAGTAAGTATATTCAATTTCCAGCCTAAATTTATACATGGCCAATTCGGACTCACTTATTATTCTATCAACAGTTTCCTTTGATCTACCTAATTATCTTCCCTATCTGGTGTTTACCCTCAAATGTATTTACAGATTGCAATCTTATCTCCTCTCAGCCTTTGTTTTTCTAGACTTAATGGGACAAGTTTTTAGACTCCTCTCAGGAGCCAACCCATTACCTACACTATTCCAATACACCTAATGATGCTTTAACACATAGTATTTATCTCTCTTCATATCTACATCAAATAGCCTATTTCGATATTGCTAGGATATATATATATTTACAACTGTCACATCAGTTTACTTATACAAAAGTAGCTCACAAAAATCTTTCCCATCCTCTCTCAGCTTATGTTTTAGTTATATAGCATAAATTCCTGTTCTTAGTTATAAGTACTTAACATACCACTTGGTATGATTAAATTTAATTACATTACCTTTGCGTCACTTATTGGGATCACCAACTGATCTCTTCAGGATACTTACATCCTCCTCATGCTGAAAAATCTTCCCAACACTGTGGCATCAGGGAACTTCACTGACACACAGAGTATACCAAGTAAAAGCTTTTAGTGCTAAAATCATTACTAAACAGAATGCACCTCCAGGAGAATCCATGAGGACTCTTCTAATGTTCTCACTCCAGCCTGCCAGTTCCCCCTTCAGAGCAATCCTTGCCATCTCCTATAAACACAGGTCCTCTCGGTTTCACAGCACTTTTCCTAATCCCCATATTCTCCAGCATGACCTCTAATTCCTTTTACGTCACCTAAATTGAGAAAGGAGACGTTGGTTTTCTTTCCCTAGGAAAAAGTCAGTTACAAAAAAGCTATCAGATTAGTCTGGTACAATCTAGCTTTGCTAAACTGTGTTGAATTTTATCAAGTTTTCCATTTATTTCCATGACCTCAATATGAAAGAATATTCAAAGCTTTTCTAAGATTAGCATGCCATTTAACTGAAACTATGGGATACAACACATTTTCTTCTTCCCAATTACATGAACTTGCTATATTCTGATTCAAATGTGTGACCACTGACTTGATGGAAGTGATAAAAACCTTATCTAGTTTGTTTAAAAATATAGAAAGGAAATCACCTGTTCTCCCACAACCTAAACACATTTTGGGCTCTGAATTTTTCCTTGCTCTTAACTTCTATTTCTAAATTATTTGCTATCTTGTCTTTCATCCATGTTCAAAATGATGATCCTTAAAAAACATTGAGTCAAAGTACTAGTTTAAAAATAATCATAGCCCAAACCCAATTGCTATTATATCTCACTAGACAACACAACACTCCAAAACTCCATCCCTGCTATTTTTCTATTTAGAAAATAAACTTTTTTTTAAGCTTGAATAAATAAAAAAAAAAAAAGTCAACTTCTTTCTAAAAGTCTAAATTCTTTCTAAAATACTGACCTTAAAGATTTGCCTTTTGCACAGACCAACCTTGTTTTCTACTCTCAATATTCCTTTAAAGGTATCTTTTACTCTGCTCACACCCAGGATCCTTTCTTACAGCTTCTTTTTCACCACTAAGTTGCAAAACTCATTAAAAGTGTTTCTAAGTCTTCTTGATTACCAGTGTTTACCTCTGCAACTCAGTAACACTTCTTAGGCTTCTCAGAGTTCACCCTTTATAAACTGAGAAAGTCAATTAAAACAACACTCTTTTAATTTAAACAATTGATTTTGATACGACTTGGTCCTAGGTGCTTTGCTAAAATCAGGTCTTCTGTGAGATCTTCATTACTGAGATCTAAAATCATTCAATTTCTTTCTGTTTCAGTCACCGTTTGACAAACAAATATATTGGCTGTGCAATCCAGGGATACCTGGTTCCTTATTATTAGCACCACATGTCCACCAGATCAAGTTAAGTCTCTGTAATTCTACAGTCCCCAGTAGTATTTCTCTCAGTAACCAGAATTACTAAAATGGAAACACCATAACCAGGCTCAGCCAGAATACAGGGAGATCAATAAGAATTCTTATGGTGATACAGATGAGAACATAATTACTATACCAACATTAGACTATATTTTAAAAGTCAGTAACACACCAGAAACAGACTATGACAATCTGAGTAATCTCATGGTCCATCTTCCCAACTGCATGCATACAAAAATATTCAATTGAATATTTATACCATATTTGGGTAGAAAGATTAAATTTGATAATAATGATTCATTGTTTGGAAGACAAAATCAGCACAGAACAAAGCCTCTGCCTGTTGTGGTTTCTGTGAGCTCTCCACCCTACAGACTTTAGGCTTAAGAATTTTAAAAATCTTTTGTACTTGTTTGTATATATGAGACTACACCTATCAGCTCTATCAACAGACTAAGAAAGACAATTAGCCTGTATCACCCTTTTCATTAGGGCCAGATCCAAAATCCATTAGTGACTGTAAAGAGCCTCCTATTGACTTCATGAGGCTTTGGATCAGTTTATAAGTGCATGCCTAAAGCAAGATGAACATGCCATCTGTTTTTTTCTTTGATGGTCTGATTTCAATTCTCTACCTATTCCTTTAGAATTTCTGGTGGGTGCTTTTTACTTTTTACTTTTTTTACATTTTGTTTATTATCAGTTGTAACAGCATTCCTCTTCTTCACTGCCTCTGTAAGTCAAAAAGTATAGGATTTTGCCCGTTCTCTAGCTTCTCTTCGTAATATTTTCATTTTATAGCTTGCTTTCTTTTAGTTTTATAAATGGCCACGCACTACTAGATGATCAAGCAAACAGCAGCACACCTACTGTTCTCTCTTGTGAATATCAGAGGACACTGGTTAGCATAAATACAACAACAAAAATAATTGGTAGAATTTGGTCAGTTTGCAAGTTTAATAAAAGTGCTATTAAATGGCATTCTAAACAGTACTGCTGCTTCAGTAGGCTTTTTTTCAAGGAAACTTTATTGCTAAGTGCTTTACTATTTAAGTGATACATTACAAAGATAAATGGAAGGAGAAAGAAAATAAATGGAAAATAAATAATAATAATAAGGCAAGGAATTTTACAGGCACTTGTCCATGCCTTCTGACATTAGAAAGCAATAATTAGAAAGAATGGTTCCTCTGTACATTTAAGTTTGCATACTGCTTTAAATTATTCACTAGGTTAATGTCTATTTTATCAGTATCTCCAGAACAATGAACTATTTTCTCAAACAATTTACTACTCTAATAACAAAATGATTTAGGGATCACTTACTTTTTCACTGTCTTGCCTGTGTCTAATGCCTTGAAACTTCCCAGCAGCAGAGCAACAAATTCAGACTGCTTTGCAGCACAGAGATGTTCACTCCAACACAACAGGAAAAAACTTATAAATCAGCTCCCGTTTTCTGCAGCAGTCTCTTCAAATTGATGATGACATCATTCATGCCACCAATCAATTAAATGACAAATGCCTAATGACTGCTTTTTCCAAAGTATAAAGGTCAGAAATCCCAAATGTTGCATGATGGGGATATGCTGCCCATTCTTACGTCCAAAGAGAACTCTTATATATACTTTCCTTGCAGCACTTTTGTTTTGAAGCATACACCATTTTCTGTAATACAAACATTGTGACCTTCAAATCCCTGAAAAGCTTTGCAATGCACTTTTAAAAGGCCTTGCTGTTACAGGAGGGGGTTGGATCAGTTGTTCTGATCAATGCAATTGTTTCCAACAACTTGGATAATTTCCCCAAAGTGCTTTGGATACTGCCAAAAAACTCTGAAAATGAATCTTAACACAGTGTCCCAGATGTGTTCAGGTTAGAAATGTCAAAAAGAAAGACTTAAAGCCATCTGTTAACATTTCTAGTAAGAGTTCTTCAGCTGATACTACTGTATCCTAGCAATGATGCAAATGAGGGTTCTCGTTTAGAAAAGAAAACAAAACCATACTCCTTACTCTGCATCAACCCAGGAGTCAGTAAATCAAGCATCACTAACAGTATCCTGAATGACAATGCTAGCAAATCTTTGGAGTGCAAAAACAAACAACAACAACCAAAACAAAACAAATAACAACAATAACAACAACAACAAAAACAATGAAAAAGCACTTCAATAAAAGATAATCCTTTGGAGACAAAACTAGAATGAGACCTGAGATCTACCCGCTTAGATCAACAGCAGAGCAGAGCAAAGAGCAGAGTGAAGACAAGAGCGAAGAGCAGAGAGCAGAGCAAAGAGAGAAGAGAAGAGAAGAGAAGAGAAGAGAAGAGAAGAGAAGAGAAG
>CM021765.1:198327409-198382410 GCA_011076525.1 Nettapus auritus
AGAGAAAATGGAACATCAAGTCCAACCACCTGACCCCTTCAGGGCTAACCAAAAGCTAAGGCACATTCCTGAGGGCACTGTCTAGATGCCTCTTGAACACTAACAGGCACGGGGCACCAACCACCTCACTAGGAAGCCTGTCCCATCATCTGACCACCCTCATGGCACAGGAATTTTCCCTCATGCCCAGGCTGACCCTTCCCTGGCCAGCTCCAGGCCTTCCGCATGCATCTGGCCATGGGTCCCAGGAAGCAGAGAGCAGAATCTCCCTCAGCACTTCCCTCCTCAAGGAGCTGCAGGGTGCAGCGAGGCCACCTCACAGACTCCTCTGCTCCAGACTGGACAATATTCAAGGTGAGGCCATACAAACACTAACCACCTTTAGCTCAATGCTAAACCACCTTCAGAAGGAGAATCATCTCTTTTGATCGGCTGGCCATGCTGTGTTCAGTGCTCCCCAAAATGCAGTTTGCCCCCTGGCTTCCAGGGCATGCTGCTGTCTCATGCTGAGCCTGCTGTCACCAGCACCTCAAGATCCCTTTCTGCTGAGCTGCTCATCTCCCAGTTTGTTCCTGTGTCTAGCATTGCTCCATCCCAGGTGAAGTACCCCAGCATTTTCCATTCTTGAACTTCATGCTCTTGGAGATTGTCCAATGCTCCAAGATAACTAGATCGCCCTGCAAAGTCTCTCATCACTCCAGGGAGTCAACAGCATCTCCCACTTCGGTGTTTTCAGCAAACTTGCTAAGGATGCGTCCAGATTATTGATAAAAATGTTGAACAGGACTGACCCTAGACTTGAGCCCTGGGGAACACTGCTGGTGACTGTCTGCCAGCCAGATGTACCTGCATCTGGCATTCTCTACAAGCCTTTGAGCTCTACCTTCAAGCCAGTTCATCACCTGGTGCAACATGAACCTGTTCATCTCACAGTTGGACAATTTGTCCAGAAGGTTGCTGTGAGGTACACTGACAAAGGCCTTACTGAAATTCAGAAATATTATGTCTACTTCCTCTTTTCATCCACCAGCCAGGTGACCTTATATTAGAATGAGATCAAATTACTGAAACAGGTCTTTCCCTTCATGAATCCATGTTGACTATGCCTGATAGTAGCTTTGTTCTTTAAATGCCTTTCAATATCCCCCAGGACAATCTTCATAACCTTTCCAGTCACTTGAGGTTAGATTAACAGCTCTGTAGTTTCCTGGGTCTCCTTTCACACCCTTTTTGTAGATGGGTATAGCACTGGCTAGCTTCTAGTCAGCAGGAACCTTCCCAGACTCCCAAGACCTTTGGTAAATTATTGAGAGAAGTTCAGCTATGTCTGCTGATTCCTTCAGTATACTGTGATGAATCCCATCCGTCCCCATGGACTTTCCATGGGGATACAATTGGTCCCTTACAATTTCAGCAGCCACAGATGGAAAGTCACTACACCGTCAGTCATGGTCCTCCAACTTTTGAGTAGCAGGTAGTTCCAGATCTGTCATTACTATTAAAAACTGAGGTAAAAAAAAAAAAAACTGAGGTAAAAAAAAAAAAAAAAAAAAAAAGGCATTAAACCCCTCTGCCTTTTCATCTTCCTTACTTGTTAGGTGACCATCTGCCTCAAGTATCAGTCTAGCCCCTTGCTGTTTACATATTTGAAAAAGCCCTGTTTTGTTGTCTGATCCCAGTGTCAGAGTGACACTCAAGTTGAGCTTTGGCTTTTCTTGTTTTCTCCCTGCAACTGCAAACTGAAGCTCTGTACTTGCCTTGTGAAGCCAGACCTTGCTTCCTAAGGTCATGTGTTGTCCTTTTCTGCTCTAGTTCCAGAAGGAGTTCCCTGTTCAGCAAGGCTGGTGTTCTGCCTTGCTTCTTGATTTGTGGCGCAGGGGGACTGCCAGACCCTGGGCTTTTAAAAGTCCAGGTTCTTGAAAAGTGACCAGATCTCATGGACCCCTAAACACTCTAGAGCAGATTCCCAGAGGACACTGCTAACTAGTTCCCTGAGAAGCTTAAAGTTTGCTCTTCTAAAACCCAGGGTCACAACTCTGCTGACCATTTTTATCCTTACACTAGAAATTTTGAACTCAGCCATTTCATGATCACTCTGGCCAAGACAGCCACTGACTGTCACAAGGCCTTCCCTATTCCCAAAAAATAAGTCTACAAGGGCACCTTTCTGAGTTGGCTCACACATTACTTGTTAAAGAAGTTATCTTCAGCATACTTTAGGAACTTTCTGGACTTGCTTGTCACAGCAGCATGATATTCCCAGTTCATAAGGAAAAGGGCATATGATGCAGAGATTTCCCCTAACTGCCTATAGAATGTTGTCTCTAAACTTTAGACCAGATTTTTTTATTTTTATTTTTTAATTTAAAAAGGCGCTAGTAGACCCTTAAAACAATTTCCAGACTCCTTGGGAAAGATTCAAATCCCTGGGCTATGGAAACATCTTCCATTTAATCTATTGTCTTCCTGACCCTGATGACCATGAATTTTTGACTCCTCAGGAGTTTTCTTTCCTCTCGCTACTTTGAAAGGAAGACTCAAGAATCTCCATATCATATGGATGCAAACGACCAGGACTAAAGTGTGTTTTTAGGAAACAGAAACTTCATTCATAGCTACCCACGTTAAGGAGATCTTAATTACTATGTCTCCACCTGAATGATGGGGTGTGAACAGAAAGAAAGTTACTACATATCTTTAGTTCCTTCCTTATTGAATGAGCAGGTTCAGAGTGTCTCTGGAAACTCAGGGTTCTTAAGCCATTCAAATCCAGAGACATCAAGTTCATGAATCTCATATGACACCAGGTGAAGGACAAGTGGTGATCTATGAGAAACAGCCCTTCCAGGAAGCACAAGAGTGAAATCAGGGTCATCGGCATCAATGACATTCCGAAATGACCCTGTAGTACCTGAATTGCTAGGCACCTTTTCATAGTTAGAAGCCTGCATTTCATCTATGTGGCTGTTTTGTCCATCTAGATGCCTTTATGAATCTGAGCCATACATACCACATAAAAATTGTGGTAGCTCCCTTTGTCACAAATGTGGAGAAGGTAGACACAATACTATACTATCTGGTTGAATCCCTGCCTTTATTGAGGGATCTCTTAAATATCCTACCCAGATAAATATTATCAAAGCCTTGAGATTCTTTGTATCCGACTATGACCATTACCACTACCACAAAATATTTTGTTAAAGAAATTAACAGCTGTTTCTGCTTCTGTGGCTTTGAGAGTTATTTAGAAGGCAAGCAGGTACAGGATAAGCAGAAGCTGTGGAGTTCTTTCCTTCTCTCTCTCTCTTTCTTATTTATTTTTTTTTTTTTTTTTAATTAAAAAAAAAAAAAAAAAAAAACTAATTGAGAAAATAACACACACTAATCCTAAGAATCAATTTACCAGGTATCTTCAAGGATGCATAACTTTGCTCTTTCCATGTCCTTTAAATTATGTATCTAGCCAATTCCTACGCTATAACCTCTATAATACAATTACAGGGAAAGAAAACAATTATCAACAGATTTTAAAGACCTGTGAAACCTAGGGTTTTGATAAGATGCTGCCAAAAGAAAACAAAACCAAGCAAACAAGAAAAACCCAACAATAAAAACAACAACAACCCCCAAATCACCTCCCCACTCCCCCCACCTAATAAATAGAAGAATATAGAAAAATATCACTATTGCTTTTGATGGCATTTTCCACGGTATTCCTGTTTACACACTATTTTTTTATTCTAAATTTTCAAGAAGGAAATAGGATTTAAGACCATACGGAATTTGATAGAAATTATAATAACATTTACAGTTTTGGTTCCAAATTCAACTTAAACTTTAAAAAATGTCGATTTGCTATTGTTAAGAACACCTTTCTCTCTTGTAAGCTGCAGAACTCTATATAGTTTAAAATTCACCTGTAACTAACCCACCCTGTTTGGTGTTTTTTTTTACTCCACCATTTTCAAGCTCCTATCAGCCTCTTCATGACTGAGTTTTACACTGTACACCTTACCACTAGGGCTTTTCTGTGCTTTTTTGAACGTAGCTATACTTTGAATGTACTGTTAGGCAAAAATCCTCAATCTAACATTGACTCTAGGGGGTACACTGGAGTATATGGACTCTATTTAGCATCATAATAGAGTCCTGTCAATGTACAGTTGCATATGTTTCAGAAATAGTTAATGTGGTCGCAGTCCCTTTAGAGCAGCTCGCCTCCAGGATCCAGCTTGGTTGCTGCACTGTGTTTCATTACTCACTTTGACTTGTGCATTTTTCATCTGTACACACTCTTTTCCAGTGAACCATAAAAAGGGGGGTGCACAAATCACTTCTAAGGAGTTCTTGTATCTATAAATCACATTTGCTAGTTAGCCATAGTATCTAGAGAGTAGATTTACCTAAGAAAATACAGTACAAGCAAAATGTTTGTCAAGCATAAGAGAATAATATAACAGGAATGAAAATCTGACAATTTCCAAAGCATACACTTGTGTCCCATAACAGCTGTTAGTGCTTTTATTTCCACTTCAGGTAGGCTGCTTTTGTCTAACGTATATTAATATTTTAAAATAATGTTTATTCCATGTGTACTTCTTCTTGGCAATTGTCATCAGTGAGCATGCGTTTTTCACAAATACATTACTTTTTTTTAACTCTTGTTGAGGTTTTCTCCTTTCTTCCTCCACTATATTATAAGCAAACATGAAAAAGCTCAAGACTATCTATCCTGAAGGTTTCAAAAATCCTATAAAAATTACTTTGGCCATATGGAGTTCAGTCTCCATTTATGGAAGACTGATTTCCAATTAAGGCACTCTGATGTATCATCTGGTAAACATGGAGAATCTGGGGGGTTGATCTCTGCTGACTCTGGTCACCATTAAAATGACAACATTTAACAACGTCTGTTATGTTGTAGTAACCTGAAATACCCTGGTCCTCAGAACAAAGTGATAAAATATTTCATTTAACAAATACAGCTTTCAAAAATGTCACCTTTTTAATTACGTCCAAGTAGGTAATCAATGCCTCAAAGTTAATCTAAGACAGAGGACACAGATCATTTACCTTGAACTCCTACCTAATATAGGCTGTAGGACCTACTTAAATTATCTCTGGAGAAAAATACCATTTAATTCTACAGTGTCTCTTCTTTATGCAGAGCAAGGACTGCAAAAAGGGGACAAAAGCCATGATGGGTCTTTCAGATTTCCCCCTTATGATGAAAACTAAGCACACATCAACCTCCTTGAATTCCCAGAAAACTTCCGTTCTTCAAACAAAACCATATGCCTTCTTATCTGTAATGTCTTCTGCTTTTCATAAATTAAAGGAAGGATGCTATGAACACAGTCTGCCTTGTGGATCTCTCCACAGTAAGCTACGTACTCAACTATGTGTCACATATATATACTAATGTGGTTGAACGCAACCTTACCACCAAGATCCTGCTGTCTTCCTTGTCCTTCTCAAAATGTCCACTTTTGCCCTCTTATCAGATTAGTTTGCATTTGACAATATTTTTTGCATTTATTAATATTCTCTATTTCTTAGTATGCATATTAAGCTTTTTTTTTTTTTTTTTTTTTTTTTTTCCTTTTAGCTGCTATCTTTCCTGCTGCATAACACCCTTTTGCCTTTACTAAAACTTTCATCCAGTCCTCAATCACCATTGCTAATCTATTAGCATCTTCATGTCCAGTCTTAACCTGTCTAAATCCAACACAAAAACATTAGTTTCTATTCTCTCCTTACAGGTAGGATGAAGGGCATTCTCTTAAAGGTTATTTCCCACGTAAATTCATATTTTTGTTAGCAAATCACTCCTTAATTTTCCCTGTTAGGAAACTAAATTAATGAAGCTCCTCTCACTAAGAGATTATGTTTTCCAAACCATCAGTAACCCTCAAGCCTCTCCTAAACACACTTCAGATATCAGTATCCTTTTCAAGTAATAGCAGAACTGAGAACAATATTCCAAAGGTTTTAAACATCGGGTCTGAAGCCCTACTGAACTCCAAATCTCAAAAGCTTGTCTACCCCACAGCCCTTAGTTATGTATCCACAGTTTTCACTAGACCTTTGGCTACAGCACTGGACTGAAAATTTGTGTCTGGCTGGTGCCTGGCCAAGGAGACCCAGGATGTTTTGCAGATTCATTGCTTTCCAAGCAGGGGTGCTTCATTTCATACACAGACTGCATTCTCTTTCTTGACGTATGACTTCAGATTTGGCCTTGTTAGAATACTTGACTGTATTTCACCCAGCACAGTCCAGCACTCCTTTCATTCTGACCTACACAGACAGCAAGCAGGATGACTCACACCATCCCATTTGCCCTTTTTAAGGACTGCCACAGCATTAGTTCTCTTTCAATACTCTGAAATTTCTTCAATACTCAAAGACCTTCAGAAAACTCAGCATGACAGATACAGACACTGATCAACCAGCTCCTTTAGAAATCAGATAAGAATATCAAGGCTCTATCTCATTCTCATAATTAATGACAGTTTTGAGCTTTATTCATTAGAATTGCATTTATCTGATCTCTTTCCACCCATTTAAACTAGAATTGAAGTTTCAGGAAGATCATGGTTTTCTTCAGCCCTTTTAGACAGATATTTCTCTGCTGCTGGGAGAGATGAGTAATGGCACTGTTTGGAGGCAGAAAATCAGGGAAGACATTGATTTTTAATGTCTTTTGTTACTTCTGAATTTATATCTTTAAGCTGATACAATTCCTTTTCACTGTAGGTCTATACACACACTTATGACTCAACTCATTTCTCCCTGAGCCCGATTATAATGAATACACCCAGGAGTGTCATATTCCTTTTCTAAGCTTTCCCTCAGAAAGGGATTACCCCCCCCCCCCCCCATTTGAATTATAACTACAGAGCTCTAGCTTTCCCATGAGAAAACTTAATATGAAATCTCTAAGCATATTTGCTAAAATGTAAGCTCCATAGGTACAGCATTTCTGTTTGTTTAACAGGTAGATTTAGACTAGATTTTCAGCAGAAATTCTTCACTCAGAGGGTGGTGAGGCACTGGCACAGGTTACCTAGAGAAGCTGTGGATGCTCCATCCCTGGAGGTGTTCAAGGCCAGGCGGGGTGGGGCTTTGAGCAACCTGGTCTGGTGGAAGGTGTCCATGCCCATGGCAGGGGTTTGGGACTGGGTGGGCTTTAAGGCCCCTTCCATCCCAAACTGTTCTATGATTCTATCCCAAAAATCAAAATATTTTTTCAATGTTCAGTATTTTAATTACCTTATGTGTTTATTGACAAAAACATGTACAAGTACCTCACTGTGCAATGCAGCACTATTTTTGCTTTGGAAATATAATAAATGTATCTATTTCTCAAGTATCTAAATTTACTTTAGTACTACATTTACCAATATTTTGTATAAGTCATCTTAATTTTAAATTATCTAAATATTACATTTCTCATTTCTAAATAAATAGTGGATAGACAAGTGGATAGTGCATATTTTTCAGCATTTTTAAACATTCAAAGGACTTTTTCAAAGGTATAAAATTGCAATATTATTTCCAGCTATTCCTAAATTTCTGTAAATTTTGCACTATTAGTAAGACCCTTTTCTTGCTACTGGCCTGCTTTTCTGTTCCTCAAGTTTCCCCACCATGAAATATGATAAAAACCCTAGGCACATTATCTTTATCATCACAGTTAAGAGAAATATTTGCACTCTGAGGCACCATTTACCATTGGTAAAAATGATAGTGTCAGGCTTATAATTTATTTTAGCAATTTTTTTTCCCTATATATTTTAATTCCCGTTAATTGCAATCTATCAACTAAACTTTCACAATCAAAGTATGGTAACAGAGCCTCACTTCTGCTTGGCAGGTGAGGTATACGATGTGTGTACTGTGCTCTGAGTGCCATCAGTTAAACCTGGCAAAATTAAAAACTACTCCAAAAAATAAATTATTCATAGAATTCAGTCAGAATTCATATAATGCATTAAGCTGCATAAGGTGACTTTCAAGCCATGCTTGAGACTCATCAGCTAGGTCACATTCTTAGTATAAAGCAGCACCTTGCAATATAAAACATGCATGAGCAGCATGCAATTGTTTTTCATCTACTTCAGCATACCTTCAGCTAAGTTACCTTAGCCATTTTACTTTTAGTTGCAATTTTAAATTGGGAGAAAATTTGAGAGGAAATGGTCTATATCATCTCTTTCCAAAGAGCTTCTAAGTGCTACAAAGGGGGCCATTGCTCCTGCAGAATTACTTTGCAAAAAAGTAGATCAGATCAGACCTTGCCCCTCTTTTGACAAGAAAGAGGTTTTTTTTTTTCCCTTCACAGTATCAAAGAGAGAAGCCGGATGGTAGTTATAAGATGAAGAGAAATGATCTTCTAAGTGTTTCAAATATAACTGCATAAGAAGAGAAAATATCTGCAATGCTGCATACAAACAGGAAATTAGGTATTTTTATTGTGATATGCTATTACTAGGTTACGATGCATAGCAATGAAGTTGTGGAATCCAGGCTGGGTAAAACAGCGCCTTATTTCCTCCCCCCCCCCCCCCCCCTTTTTTTTTTTTCCATCTCCACTTTTTTTTCCATTTCTCTCCATCTCTGCAATGCCATTGTGGCATTGCAGAGATGGAGAGAATATATACCAATACCAAAGTGGCACACTGATTCCTCAAGGTTGAATGGCCCTAATTTATGCATTACAATTGATTTTAAATTAATAACAAAAATGAAAGGCAATTTTCTGCAATGGAAAACATTGCTTCTTCTGAAGAGACAAATCCAGCACATCAAAGATGCCTTTTAAAAAGTCCTGCCTCGAAAATGACCATCTTTGCTGCACGATGATTACTATCATCTCCAGAATGATTCATTTTCTGCCAGTAAATTGAGATCCATCTTTCTCATTTATTTAAATGTACATATTATTTTAAATCTACATACTACTTGCCAGTGCCAATTGCAAAACTAAGTGAAAATGGAGTTGAACCACTGCTTTGTAGCTGTTTAGTTTGTCATATTTCTTCCTGTGCTGCTTTCTCAGTTTTTCTCCAAAAAGATTCCTACATACTTTTCCAGAATAGTCAACATCTCAGACATGTCAGTCTTAGTGTACACACACTCTCTTATTAGTGTTGCAGCAGCTTTTATTCAGAAACGGTATGCTTATTTTGAAGTACATAGCCTACATTCACATTTGCAGCTCTGCTCGTTACTGACTAGAGCTGACTGAAGAATTGCAGGATGGGGCATTTAAGGTTTGCTTGGGTGATACATTTAGGTTGTCTTCTACTAATAGACTTTTTATGCCAATTTGGAAAAGCAGAACTGTGCAGAGCAAAATACATTTGTTTGCAGTTTGTGAAAATTGGGTTGTTATCCAAGCTCTCAGAACACCCCTAAGTCTGAGTTAAGCTCTCAAATCAGTAAGGAAGTTATTCCCGCAAAATTTCTAGGCTAAATTATTGCCTATTAACAGGTGAAATGCTAAGTGCAAGGAAAAGGTTTGCTTTCCTGCATCAGCCCAGAGGGCTAGGACATACAGCTCCAAAAGCCTGTCCTATTTCACAATGCTAAACTTTTTTTCATTAGACCAACATTATTTACTGCACCCTTAACTATTCCTTTTAGCAACTACACCTTAACTATTCCTTTCAGCAACTGCATTATTCTGTACGTTTACTTCTGCAAGTGTAACTCTTTAAAACTTAACTCTCTAAACTAGCCCCTGTAAAAGCTGTAAAATAAGCCCATGTGCGATCTGCACCTGCAAAGGGATGGGGCAAGACACCCTGTAATGCTCTCTGCTCTCTTTACATTATAAAGGCAGTCTCACAACCAATCTGGATTAGATGCTCACCTTCCAAACACCGAAAAGGAGTGAGATAAAACTGGCCTCGGACTTCATCAGCTAAAGATAATACAGTAAATAAGCTGAAAGACCACATGCTGGAGAGCTACATCTAAAGTAAATGGAATTTTCAGGTAAAGCTGTAAATAATAATAATAATAAAACCAGCAGAGTTACTTGCTGCAAATGATCTAGTGAGAGGAAGCAAGTTAG
The DNA here is from genome assembly GCA_011076525.1 of Nettapus auritus. NCBI lineage: Eukaryota > Metazoa > Chordata > Aves > Anseriformes > Anatidae > Nettapus > Nettapus auritus. Next base: position 198,337,494 of record CM021765.1, read on the forward strand.
GAAGTGAGAAAAAGGCACTAAATGAGTGATAGCACCTGAAAGCGTAGCCAGCTGGGTGAGGGAAAGAATTGTCCCCCTCTGCTCTGGTCTCATCAGATCCCACCTGGAGCCCTGCATTCAGCTCTGGGGCCCCAGCAGAAGGAGGACATGGAAGTATTACAGCGAATCCAGAGGAGGCCATGAGGATGATCAGAGGGCTGGAGTACCTCTCCTGTGAAGACAGGCTGAGGGAGTTGGGGTTGTTCAGCCTGGAAAGAGAAGGTTCTGGGGAGACCTTACAGCCTGTCAGCGCAAAGGGGGCCTATAGGAAAAGGGGAGGGACTCATGGCTTTAAACTAAAAGATGGTAGGGAGGTAAGGAATACCTCTGGTGGGAGGTATTCCTGCCCATGGCAGGGGGTTGGAACTAGATGGGCTTTAAGGTCCATTCCAACCCAAACCATTCTGTAATTCTACGAAAAATAAAGTGTTAATATAATAATTTAAAAGAAACAGCAGCAGACCACTGCCTCTAGGCAACTCTGACTTTCATGAAAGAACTTTTCACATAATAGATAACTCAAGGTCTCAGTGATCTTGGCAAAGTTGAAGGGATAACTGTCAAGTAAAGATAAGCACAAATATATATTTTCCCCCCTGTACTCATATAGACAGCTTTTAAACTTTTAAATAACTGTTGTTTACCTTTTCAAATTTTCTTCGTTTTTAATATACATCATAACCATTATTAGCAATTTTTCCCCCTGTAGTTGATTTTTAATTCCTCTCTGTTGTTTTTACAATACTTACTAGAATTGTGCTAATGCCTTCTTTCTAGTATCTATTCTACTGACATGCTCTCCCTGAACAAATTCCCTGCTTGTGATTCAGTATATTGGAGAATGACAATTCTTATTCTCCTATGGGTAGGAAAAGGATCAGTGTGTCGAGTTACTCTTATTAAATTAGAAAAAAAAATACATAAAAATCTCCAATTTTCTTTTCCTTTTTGAGCACTAGTCAAAGCTCCAAATTATTTTGAAAATGCTAAAATACCACATTGAGCTTTCACAACACTATGTTCAGTAATTTAAAAATTCTCACACAACAGAAAAACTCTGATAAACTTTCCCATGTTAATTCAAATTATAAATATCCCTCCAGGGTTTAAACTGGACCTGCAGACCTATTGAAACAAATAGTGAGCCCCTCACTTAAAAAAATCCTAAGATCCTCAGATTTTTTTAAGTGAGCTACACAAATTACCAAGAACAGGGAATATATAGACCTTAAAAATAAATACACAAATGCATAAAAGTCTAATGCATAGTAATAAAAATATTCTTTGCCTTGGAAAGCTTAAACCATTAAATGTAATTCTAAACTACATTTTTTTCTACCTGAAATACAAAGCTATTACACATGCATGGGAGACATTCTTCACCAAGAAAATGCCCTCAGAGGAGTCTAAATGGCACCCTGCTTCAGTGTACTGACAAATCCAATGAAATAAATTATTCTGATTAAACTGAGTTAGCATCCATGCAATGTGTTTCAGACATCTAGACTTAAATGCAAGATTTGAAGGTAAGAATATGAAAATATGAATACATTTGATAGGCACACAGAGGGAGCTAAATGTATAGTATTATTTCAGCTTCTTTCCCTAATCACAGTGTAGCTATAAACAATAGCAGTTAAAATGTTTTTCTTAGTCACTTACATCCTCTTCCCCTCCTTCATCTCCCTATTTAGGTCTTAGCGGCTTTTCTGAGTACTGGGCTGAGAAGTGCTCCCACTCTCCAGCCAGGAAAGGATGCACCCTCTAAGCAGCTGTAGCAATGATGAAATATAGGACAAACCTTGCTTGTAAACACAGACTCCATGGAAAGCCACATGCTTTTTTAACCCTTGGCTTGGATAACTCAAATTATTCTGTCAGCGCATATTCTGAATCAGTCCAGATTGTCCCTGTCTGGATAGGACAGATTAGTCCTCCCAGTCCTGTCCCTGCTTTGGGGAAAACTGGGACAACTCACCTATTCCACTTCACCACACCCCCAACATGTAGAGGTGCAATTATTTATTAACAGCAATAACAATAAATAAAACATATTTTGTACACCTAAGAGGGATATCAAATATATAATATCGAAGGCTATTATTTCACTTCTCCAGCCAATAGTCTTGAATAAGACAGTAAGGTGAGGTTTTGTAGTTTCCAGTTTCAGTTACCCAATGTGGAGAATGACAGCTAACACCACTGGGCAGCAACTTCTGTACCTCAAAATGTACAGCCTGCTCCCCCCCCCTCCCCCCTTCCCCCCCCCCCCCCACTTTTTTTTTTTTTTTTTTCTGCCTCTCAGTGAATATACCAGACTGGCACAACTTGTACCTCTGTTGAGCACAGGTGGAAACAGGCCCCCATACGACATGCACAGCTCTACAACCAGAATAGTTTCAGCAGAATGACTCTCTGACAGAACAAGAACAAAGTTTTCCAGTGAATAATTATATTTTGGGTGCCAAATTAGGGCTGCTTTGAGGTGACAGAAAGTCGCATGCTCTGGGTGAGTAATGTTACAAAAAAAATCAGGCTGTTCCAAGGAATCCTAATTTAGGTCATTAAACTGAAGCAACCAAATTCTGCAGTTTCCTTGGAAAATGTTGACCTGGTATTTCTGTGTCACATTAGCAGGACTGTACACCAGGTTCCTTTATCTCCTTTCATCAGCTTGCTCCTGTGCAACCTAAGGTCAAACAACACCTAATAAGGCACAAGAGACTAAAAGAGAAGACAGACCTTGCTTAAACCATTGTGTCGAGCAGACAGAAAGCCTGCCCTTTCAATGCCCAAAGACATCTCTGAAGGAAAACAACAGCCACCGGTGCAACCAGCTATCAGGACCATAATCTTCTGTATCTCATAACTTAGATGTAATTGGAGCTAGAAAGCATAAGAGAACTTCCCACACAATGTTTGCATGCACTAAACATGTATTTTCAATGATTTTTTTTTTTTTTTTTCAGAATATTATTTTACAGTGAGAGAGAGAAATACACTGCTTTTCTGTTGGTTTCATACAGCTTTATTCATAGATACTTCTGCCTTTTCTTGTCAGCAGAATGTGCTGGCCCCTTCCAGGAAAAAAATCCCATGGGAAAGTTTTATTGTATTAAATATTCACAGATCACTATTCTACTACAAACCTGATATAAACTGGTCAATAAGAAGGATTTTGCCTTTGAATAATAACTGATTTCAGTCTGAGTGCTAGAATAGTAACTACCACTCGCTATCAGGAAGCAGACAGGCCCTAGCAAAGAAAAAAATGCAATAAGGGCACCTAGTCAGAAAGCCCTCAAAAGGGAAGAAAACATTACAGTTCTGCAAAAACAAACACTCAAGAGAGCAACACTGTTTGGAAGAGCTCTACAGGCACCTGAGGGACACTCATGTTAAAAGATTTACTTTCTCCTGTTGGAAGATTTCAGATCACTCCACTGGGGTTGCTGATGGTCTAATATTGATTCATGCACTCTGGGTTCTCAAAAGGCACACTTCTATAGCCTATGCTTTTAAGCTTTGAAAATATCTTCTCCTAGAGCCCTTTCTTGACCAACCCCTTCCAGTCTGTTATTTTTGAACTAAATAAAGGGGTCTTTTCCTGGTACTGCACTGTCCTATAATATCATTCCCGAGAGGTCAAAGCATGCTGCTCCAGGAACAACCAATATCTAAGACCTCAGAAAAAGCAGAAAACAGATACATTACTGACTAATAGTGAAAAATTTATTTCCCAGACATGTAAGCAAACAGTGATCTCAGCCAAAACAAGACAAACAGCTAGAAAAACAAGACATTGAGTCGAATTAAATTCCTTGTGTCATTTGAATATAATCCAGTTCCCAATGCTCTTCAGCATTCAGGGAAAGGTACCTCTTTATCCTTTTGTGAACTGCATTTTCACTAAAGAAATGACCGGTGAAAACAGCGTAGTTACTAGTACAGTAGTACCTGTAAGGGTTCCAAGGAAAAAGTAAATAAAAAGTCAGGCCTGAAATAAATTCCTTCTTCTAAACAATCTATCCTACAAAAAAAAGTTATATATTTTTACTTTTATACAGATACAGAATAAAAATAAATGTTGGAACATCAAATGATTTTGTGAAAACAGCTTTACTAATCATAAATGCACTCTTTTTCTCCTAACATCTGAAGAATAGACAAGGTTAGATGAGCAATGAAGTACTGAGATCTGAACTCAGACGTTGAACTTGGCATGAATTCAATATGAATCATGAAGTGACTCACTGTCTTCTTTACTTTTAGAATAGAATTGAACTGAATTGAACTGAATAGTTCAGTTGGAACGGACTCTCAGAGATCAAGTCCAACTGCCCGATCCCTTCAGGGCTAACCAAAAGCTAAGGCATATTCCTGAGGGCACTGTCCAAACGCCTCCTGAACACTGACAGGCACAGAGCACCAACCACCTCACTAGGAATCCTGTCCCAGCGTCTGATCACCCTCATGGGATAGGAATTTTCCCTCATGCCCAGGCTGCCCCTCCCCTGGCGCAGCTCTATGTCGTTCCCGTGTGTCCGGTCATTGGTCCCAGGGAGCAGAGCATGGCACCCCCCTTGGCACTTCCCTCCCCAGGGGGCTGCAGGGCACAGTGAGGCCGCCTCTCCTGACTGGGCACCCCAAAGCTCCTCAGCCTCTCCTCACAGCACATGCCTTCCTGCCCTTTTACCAGCTTTGTTACCTTTTTCTGGATGCTTTATATTACCTTAACATCCTTTTTATATTGTGGAGCCCAGAACTCCATATTATATTCCAGGTAGGGCTATAACAACACTGAATATAGTGCAAAATTCACCTCTTCAGTCTTCTTTAAGGTAACAATTGATATTGACCAACATTCCATTAACTTTTATGAAAACTCCCTCTTCAGCATGTGCTTTAACAAGGAGTCAATCAATTAAAAGATTCCTCTAGCTTAGCGAAGTTAGCTAGGCTTTGTCACAGTTTATTCAGTTCTCTCTTACACTGAGCACTGATTTATTTACCAGTGCAAATCAGTCTCTTGATAGCACTGGATACATTTTTCAAGTCATGCAGTAATGGAATACTAACACCACTGCACTAATATAAGTCATTGTATGTAGAATTTCCTTTTTACAGTGTCTTTAATATTCAAGCTAGGGCAAAGTAATGACTTATTTTAAGGAATTTTGTCTTAAGTGTGCATTTGGGTACTGTAGCTTACTATAAATTGCCAAGTCTTCGTCTATACCTGGATCTGCATTTTATGCCTGCAAGTTGGCAGAGAAACTCTCACACTCTCTGAAGTAGATGAAGGAAATAAAACTGCCTTTAAAAAAAAAAAAAAGAAAGTGAATTTGAATTCTCTTAGCTGTGTAATTGTGTTACCTAAGTAGACTCTTACAAGAGCTCTAAGTGAGCTCGTATTTAGCAGTGATCCTAGTGGGTTCAGAGACTAGTGAGAATATTTGATGAGTGGTTGGTACAGCAAAAGGATAAAAACATGTCAGTGGATGAGAGGCTGGCAATGTCCTTAACTCCTGGAACAGCACTGACCACAGCTTTAGGGTGAATCTGCCCCAAATTTATCCTCTTTGTGAACTCTTGTTGAAACCTTTTAGGTTCAAAACCCCGAGTCTTGTTAAACTGTAAAGTAAGACACAACATTTTAAATAGAAACAACTGAACAACATTTTTTTCATAGTCAGCAAAAATACAAAAGCTTTCTACAAAAGACCACTGCATTCGCACAGTCATTTCTTGGTAAACCAACTGGATCTCAGGAAGCTTGATGACACTCAGCAAGCTGTGCTCCATTCAACTCCTTGACCCCTAAGCAGTGTTTCCTTTTGGCATTTCCAATACCCCACTGGTCTGCTCCCCAGCTCCACATGGAACACATTCTGCCAACAATCACATGATGGTTACCCCAAGGGATAGAGCCATTTTTTCTTTCTGGGGTGAGTATCATACCTAAGCAAGTGGCTCTCTTCAGGAATACATCCTACAGAATCATGTCACCTATGTATGAAGGTGTCTTCCTACAATTAAATTAAAGGTGTCCTTAGCTAGTGTATGGAGACTGGGAGATGCTGTTATATAGTCAATCCCTTACTGTCTTGCCTTTTATTGTGCCACAAATAAGAAAGTGGAAAAAACTGCAAAAGTGCATACCATAAATCATTTTACATTGTAAAATCCTTTAAATTATATTGACTATTTCAAAATGTGGATAAATGTAATTGAAGAAAATACTGGATAATTTTGGGGATGCATAATTATGTAACTTGGATAACTGGGCTAAAGTGAAAAGTTTATTACCAACTGTTTATATTGGAAAACTACATTTTTCTCTCTCATCCAGAGCAACCTTAAAACATTTTACAGCTTTTTAATACAGAGAGATTTTCCATCTAATTTCTAAAAGTTTTGTGGAAGAAATGGGTAATCAACATAGAGAATGTCTTCTGAAAATGCTGTTAGTCTAACATAAATGACAGATATTTAAAAGCAATCACTTGTGTTTTATATCTTACGCGAAAAACAGGAGACACAGTACCCTGTCTTTGAGACAAAACACTGATACATGTGACAGAACATTTAAAGCAGTAATACTCAGAAGCCACAGATTCAGCAACGGAGAATGGAGCAATGGAGAACTGAAATGTTCTCCATTAAAATCTGTAGCTTTTCCTGCCATTGTTTTATTATTTGTTGTATTATATGATGAATAACCACTTATGTGCACCAGACAGGTACAGTAGATGCAGGTCACATTGGTTTTGCAGTATGTACACTGATAGGTTACACATCTATTAAAAATGAAGTGGTTTTCAAAATATCACCCAGGAGGCATGTGTTCTGTTCAGTGACCTTTGGAAACTCTAGTCCAATGAATAACTACTGATGCGCAAATAACTTGAAAGACAGTAGATAAAAGTGCCTATAACCTTATACATTATCTGTTATGAGGTGGCTATGGTAAAAAGATATATTGCTCTTTTGTACTTTGCCTGAGTGAGCAAATCAATGAAAATATAAGCTTGTATCCCTATAAATTGAATGATTATGAAATTCATTATCCTGGACAATTAAAAATATAACATTCAGAAAAAGTGAAATGAATTGTATAATCTAAGTATCTAATTTAATGGTAGTTTGCTACCTTACAGGCATTTGCTCATATGCCATCAGTAACATTTTGATAAATCTGGCTTTGCATTCGAACATTTTATGTAGGGAGAAGGCTAACTGTGTTTGCTTCAAGATTATAAAATTTAGTATTACCAACATGTTGGTAGAATACTGAAGGCATTCAGCAATAACAATCTTGCATCCACTAACAATCCTTGTAAGTACTATGATACATGACAAAGCTTAGACTTTCTTGCTCACACAATATGCTGCCCATCTGGTCTTGATGTTGTGGCAAGAAGGTCCGCAGTCTAAAGAAAACAGTTATGTAACCAAAAGGCAAGGAAAAAAACACCAAATCTAGGAAGACATCATGCAATGCAATCTGTAAATATACTTCTTTCTTGAACTACACTTAAACCACGCTACTAACAAAGCCTTTACCGTGAGTCCTGCTTACTTGCAATACCTCACGCAACTCATACTTGCCTTTATAAAGGATATAAAAATATCCTTTACATGTAGACATGGTCTGCAGCTTTTGTCCCTATAACATTAAAAACACTACTTCAGTTTTTATTTTATAACTTAAGACTACACATCCTGTATTATCACACAAAGAAATCAAAGAATTTAAAAGAGAAAAGCTTCTACAATTTCAGGCCACAGCCTAAAAAGTGAGTTATCACATTACATGGTCTTTTCCCAACGGTGAAACATCTATTCAAGCACCAACATGGTTATGAGGAAGAAAAGCATTCTGGGTACCGGTCTGTAAGTAGCTGCACCTGAAACATCTTAAAAACATGACAAGCTTATCCTGTTGTATCATTCACTTTTTCACACTTTAGAATAAAAAGTGGACATCTTTATTCAAAATGGGAAATATTTTATTCTTAATTGCTTTTAATTTCATAAGTAATTGCATTATTTTTATTACGGATTGCTTTTTCCTATAAGAGAAGAATAAATTACACTTACCCTTTCCAATGTAATTTCTTCAAATTCATATTCAATTTCTGTTCCATTAACCTAAAGAAAATAAAATCAGAAAATCCCTTAAATGCACACAAAAAAGGTAATCTGGTAAGGACATTGTACAGATATTTAAGTACGATCAGTTTACTGAAACACATTTTTCAATATACTGGTTAGATTGTCTAAATTACAGACTTAGCCTCCCTGTGTCTTGAATGGCATGTAATTAAGTCTACAAACTTGAAAACAGTAAAAGTCAGTATGTAACGCACTGAGATCATGGATAACTAAGTCACTTACATAATATGAGTGACATTTGATACAGCATGTTTGTGGACTTTATGCAAATATTTAAATAGTTTCTGAGGAAATAGTTTGCATGTCAAAAACAGAAGACGTGTTCCTAAAAATTATTCTCATAAGTGGAAGAGGGATTAATTATTCATTACCTTCCAAACTCCAATTTATTTTGCAATACAAAACCAAACAGGAAATTTGTAGTACTTATGTAAAAATCACTCACTGATACATATACTGAAATATATCTTGTTTACTATATTAACCTAGGGCAAGAACATGACAGAGGACCTTTTCAATAGACAGCTGAATATCAAAATGTTAATGTAATTCTTGTGCTGTGTTTCAGTGTCAAAATAAATTAAACTACAAAATGTAGAGCACTATAATGGATTACACTGGACAAAAAATCTATCCGATGAAGATGTGACACTGATTTAAGCAGTATTCTGAAACCTTGTTCCACTCTAACATGGATTTTTTCTGTCCCTCTAGGCAACCCTCTTAACATCCCTTTCTAAGTTTCCTAGTTTCTTAAATGGGTAGTGTGCTGCATCTGAGAAAGCTACAAAAGCTGACAACACTGTAATTAAACTGCACAGTAATGATTAGTCAAAAATAAAAGATGCTGCCCATAAATCACACAGTTTTATAGTTTTTGTGATGTTAGGGTATTTTCTGGAAAATAGTTGTGCTCTAGTTCATTTAATTTATACTTAACAAAATCTTAATTTATACTTAACAAAAAATATTTTTATTATAAGAACACAAATAAGATGAAGTGTTAGTATTGACGTAATCTTGGAGGAATAGTTTTGTTATTTTTCAGAACAACAACATGTAGTGCTCCTCTCTGCTCTTAACTGCTAATTCTTCTATATTAGCTTTCTAGCTGCAATCAGAAAATACTATTTACAAATCACTCTTTATCTAGTCAATCACCTCTCAAATGTAATTAGGTACTTTTGTAGTGAATATTTTAACGAGGTACATGTATCTTCCAAACAAAAGCTTCTTGTAAAAGGTTCCAAAACTATTTAATTTGTCTATAATTCAAGATTTGATAAACATGAAATCAAAAATAGAAATACAATCTCCAGAACTTGCGTTCAAAAGGAAAGAGAGAAAGGGAGAAAGATCCAAACAAATAACCCATGCTTAGCAATGAAATGCAAACACAGCATCAATGAATAAAATACAAAATACTTGTATTTTTTATATGGCTATAATCTGGTAATCACATTACACCACACCAAGAACAGATATGAACAGAAAGTTTCCTATAGGATATTTTCCTGTTTTATGTTATAACTTTAATGCTTTCTGCATAGTCTTATATTAGTATAGGCAACTATCTAGGTATGAACAGATTTATAGCTATTCCATTTTTTGTCCTTTCTTGTCTAATGATAATGAAATCAAAGCTATCTATATGTCTCTGCTTTCATTAACTTCTCTTTTATCTTAGGCTGGTGGATAGCTCTGATCTATGTCTTCAATTCCTCAGTCTTGCTCTATAAAGCTGTCTTTGCTTCACTGCTTATAATCACTTTTCCTTTGCATTAAAAACTCGTTAGTGCAGCAAAATGGGAAAAAGAGGGACATGAGAAGTGAGCAACCTCTGTATAAAAATGAAAGGAGAAAACACAAGCTGAATACTCGACTCATATTTGCACACAAACAATATGATCATCTGAGGAGCTCCTTTTATCATCCAGTCACGACTCCAAAAAGGTTCAGTTCAAATCTCCATTAATCACAGCTGAGATCCATTATCAGGTTCCATAGCAGCAGGGATGATATGGATTAAAAGGCTGATCTTGATCCAACTCCTTTTATTATTTAAGCATATATATCTATGTATGTAGTTCACTGCCCTTTCTTGCTGGTTGCTCAGAAGACCAATGCAGTTATTTCATGAAGGACCAGTTAAGAGATTGCACCTACCTGAGGCAGGTGGAATGCAGATGCATGCAGTACCATTCATTAGCAGCACCACTTTATTTCATATTTAGACTCTCTGGCTGCACCTACACTGCTAAACTGGAGTCAATTTTCAACCAAGTCTCAGTGCTTAAGGCTGTTTCAGTCTGGAGCCTGCTGGAAACAAATAGCCCAGGAGTGAGCCAACAGTTAAGCAGGAGGAGAATCATGGCTCCATTGCTGAAACTGGCTTGTCAGTCCTCTTATTCAGCAGCATACGGGCATACCCTCTGTTTTCTTCTAGTGTAACTTGACAGCCTCTGGCCTGACAAGGCTCCTGAAAATGTCTGAACCATCAACTTCCATTTCTTGCAAGAAGAGGGAACCCTTTTCTTTGTCTCTCTTTACACAAATTTTCTGATTACTGCTTTTAGATCAGGTTGCCAGCAAGATTTGCTGGGTTCTGCATGACTTTAGATAGCTATGAAAAATTCCAAGCTGTTTCATATGGTTTTTTCTTGTTCCCCTCCACAGACAAAGAAATCACAAGCGTTTTCAAGTTGGTCTGGGAATATTATTTCCCATCTCTCAGATGTGCAAGGTTGACAACAAATATCCCTAATCTCAGCTAAATTTTGGTATCTATAATACTGAAATGTGAGGTAGTCATCTAGCTCTCTTTACATTCAGTGAAAAGAAACAGACACTTCTAGGTCTTAAGTCATTTCATCTGACAGAAGAAGTTGCAGATAGGTTATGTGAACTGTGCCCCTGAGGTTTCCTTTCACTGAGTACAGAGTCTAAATATGAAGCATAAAGTTTGGTAAGCACTTACCTTAAAACTGCTTTCTTTGAAATACTCCTAACTCCAGGCTGATAAAAAACCCTACCTAAGGGATGCCGTATTTCTTTTACAATTACACACCGGTGAAAGGCCAGATCTCTGGTTTAGCAGCTTTTCCAGTTGTTCTGGGGGGCTTGTCTACACCTGTAACTAGCAGCACATATACAATGATATTCAGTGCTTCCTCCCAAAAGCCCAACTTGTTAGGATGTCCACGTGGAACAATTCAGTCCCTTTCCTTTTCCTAAAGCCCACAGCCAACGTACACTGCTGTTGACGTCCCTCTCTGGTTTGGGACACTGATGTCCTCTCTTTGGAGAAAGTGCTCAACAGCACCTGTGACAGTAACGGGCCCAGGGGAGGGCAACACCTTTTCTCAGAACTTGCAGAAGAGAGTAAGGAGCACAAGTTAGGGTGTATGGGAGGATGCAATCAATCATTTTCATTCTTCAAGGCAGAGAGTCTGGAGCCAAGATGCACGTCAGTCAGGAACACACAAAAAAATGTTGTTGGTGCATATAAATATGCAAAGAGATAAAGCATGAAACCTTGAGATAAAGGCCCCCTCTGAGGGCCTTTAATGCTCTGTTTTTCAGCAACATCATTACCAACATAGGCTTCTGGTGAAAGAAGATTTCTCAGTTTCCCGGTGCTAAATATGTTTGTGATCCAGAGAGGGATGGGTCTTTCAGCCCCTTTAGAATACGTTACCATACTCAATTTAGTCCAAATGCTTTAAGTAACCAATTGCAAAAGCAAGGTAACAATTGCCTTTCATTTACAGCTGCATCTGTTATACCGAAGGACTCTCCCCAGCTTTTGACAAGAACATTTTTTTAAGAGATGCAATGTATGGCAACTATCTAGATTCCAGGATTCAAAAGAGATTTCCAGGTGAAGGTGTAATCACTACTAGAGACCACAGCAGACCCCATATCTTCCTAAGAAGAACGTACTAAAAATCTTCAGAGGACACTTTCAGGTGAGTGAGAAATAAGGAACATGTGAAAACAGGTTCTCTATATATAGGTTTGTAGGCAAAAATGAAATAAAGCCAAGCATACAGGACAATTTGAAAAATTTAGATTAATTTGTTCCTTTACATGAAGAATTTCACTCTCATTTTTCAGGAAGTTTGTCTCATTTAGTGCAGTTTAAGAATTACATATGAAGCTGAAGTAGTCCCTTACAAAAAACAGCTCTTCAGATTTATGACAGATTCCCAAAACCATAAGAATAACATTCTGTTGAATTTATCATTTTCAGATACTACATCATTTTCTTAAGACTGTAATAGGTATGTTTTTTCCACTTAATAATAATTTGATACTGGTTTTATACTTTTAAAATTATTTGATGTGATAGACTTGTTTACAGTGAAACAAATAAGCATTGCCTAATTCTTTCTTGCTATACTTCTACAGTACATCCACCCATTCAGTTAAAGATGTCATGATATGTATTTTAAAGATAAGAACTATATTACAATATGGCAACATCAAAACACTCAGAATTTATACAACTGTAATACTGAGAGACCACTGTACCTATTCTTTCTGATAAAATTGATGTAATTAGAGCTGTTTGTTATGCTTAGTCTTTTCAATAAGAGATTCTATTGCCTAAAAATTACAACATCTGTAGACTCCTATTACAAACAAAACCAATTTTAATTATATCTACTTGGATATTGTTTTTCAGCTGTCTTTGAGAAATAAGATTGCTGCTTCTACTTTTAATATCACACACACATAGGTAGATAACTACACTGCCACTGTTTTTCACTCAACATGCAATTTTGATTCTTTTGCCTGTACAGTTTTGTCAGTTGTCTAACTATCCAATCCTAAATAGAATATATGATTGCCGACTCCCTGACTTATAAGTAACCTAGGATATATTTGTCCTTTAAAAATTTCCAATTTGTGGCATAATTAAGACAGTCCATTTTACATTCAGGAAACATCAAGGCCATTTGGGGAATTTAACAAGTATGGGATTTAAACAGCCCTGCATGATTTCTGTGATATCAACAAGACCGAAGAGTGATCTTTATTTAGCTCTCAGTTGTCTCCAGATGTAAGTTATTTCTTCATTAGTTGAAAAAGCTCCCTTACTGTTTTCAAGAAACCTGCTGATCTCCTTTTGATATTGTTTTCCAAGTGCATTCAAAGTTTCCTTTCTCACTCCATATATAAATATACCAAAACCAGTCTCCTCTGTTCGGTGATTTCAAATATGATGATTTAATGTTTTTGAACTCTCCTAAAGAAACTGCCAGAAAACTTTTCATGCCACTTTCTTTCTTTCATCTGAGTGAGTGCATTTTATGTGCTTTCTTATACGAGATACCCCACATCCATTTTTAATCACAGTGCATAACAAGCCCACTTCCTTCTTTTCCCCTTCATTTCCTCTAGGAAACAAGGACAATATGTTAAGCTCTTTGAACAGAAATTTACCATAACCTAAAAGTTTCTTGTCATCATATGACTGTTCTGGTGTGAAGAACAATGACTGAAAGACCATATGGTATTGAAATAAACTTATACGTTATCAGGAAAAGGTTTTGCAGCATACATGCAACTAATATGTGTATCCTTCCACAGATGCCTACAGAGCACTTGGCCAATGCTTATTTTACATTCTTGAGGGAAGATACCACCCAAACTAAAAATTAGCAGAGCTTCAAGAGCAAAATCCAACTCTGTCAACACCTGTAAAGATCTACAGCATAGTCATGATAAACTTGTACCCTGCTCATATGGTGTGTTTTTTGCTTATTCTTTTCCTCTTAGATGTCTCTTATAACCTTCTTCAGGTGATTTTTATTTGATAATCATTACTGTTTGTATACCATACTCATCCTTTCCTACTCTTTTTTCTTCCCTCATTGTTACCCTGGGTTTTCTTGTTTTGATTCTCTTAGAGAAAAAGAAACATTTATTGAGTAATAATTACCACTCTTCTCTGTTTGATTCCCAAGTCCTTAATTTTATCTTACCCTTTGCTCAGAACAAAATAATGCTTTACCTCCTCTGTATCACCATCCCCTAGCACCACGCGTAGCTTCTCATGTCTCCAACTTGGCCTCCACTGCCTTCTCTGATTTTCATTCATGCTTTTTAACTTCTTGTTCTTTCCTTCTCACTATCTCTAAATCTTTTTTTTTTTCCTCTTTTTTTTTTTTTTCCTTTTTCTCTCTCACACACACAAATGCATGCACATACACCCAGGACTAAACATATTTTATCTAATCTCACTTCAACCAAAGGATTGTTCATGATTATCTTTCTACCTTATATTTTCCATCAAAACATAATCTTCTCTCATAGTTCCTGTTAAGTCACTCATACACTTAATGTAGATTGACTCCTTTTATTAATGTGCTTTACCTGCTTATCCTTAATTACAAAATCTGGCCCAAGTAAAGGATTATCTTCCAATTTCCCCTACTTGTCATGCTGTTCTCACTCACAACCCTTTCCCCTATTCAGCAACAATATAGATTTTTTTTGATGTTCCATCTCCATAGATCTGACATCTTTGACTTGTCTTAATAACATGTATCTTGATACCCTCCTCCTATGCATTCTTGGGATTTTATGCTGTTCTTTAATAACACCCTATTCATTACATTGTAAACTATCATTTTTTCCTTCATCTTCTCTTTGTTCTGTCCATATCATGAGGCTGGCCATATACATCGCAGAAGAAAAGAGCCTATATGTTTTTAAGTGCAATCATTCTGTATACCTAATGCTGACCCATCACAGAACTCCCAGTTTCATAAGCATAATAGAGCAGATTAAAGCAGCGGTCATGATTTCAAAATGGGGGTCACAGTAGATGGAAATGAAAGTACATCTGTGCATGAATTCTATTTAGGCTAGCACTTGCAAGTGCTAGCCTGGGGAGGCTAGCAGATTGGGCTCTTCTACCAAGCACCAAGTGATAAGCTGAGGGGAAATTGGACTCAAATTGTGCCAGAGGAGGTTTAGGTCAAACTTTAGGAGAAACTTCTTTACTGAAAGGGTTGTGCAGCATTGGAATGGACTGCCCAGGGAAGTGGTTGAGTCACCATCCCTTGAGGGGTTCAAGAAACGTATATATGTAGTACGGTTTAGTGGTGGACTTGTCAATACTAGGCTAAAGGTTGAACCAGATGATCTTTGAGGTATTTCCCAACCTGAATGATTATATAATTCCAAATTGTTCAAAATTAGTATCATCAAGAAGAGACTTCTGCAAATTTCATTTTTTGTATGTACAAATTTCTGTCTTACACAAAAATAAATTCATATTCCTTCAGATATCTAACAGATAGATATCTAAGTTAAGAAGTCATCTAGGTGTTTTATTTTTTTATTTTTATTTTTTTTAGAAGCACTAGGGAGAGGTATCAACTGAAAGTGATTTATGATTTTTATATTAAGTGATTTACGTATCTTACTTTTCTAATGGAGTTTCCATTTGAGGAACCTGTGCCTGCTCACTGACTATATACAGATATTAGAGACTTTTATGATTTGCATCCTAAAAAAATTATATATTAAAATTTCTTATCCTTGTACCTTAATGTATAATATACATCAGTGTAATAATATGAAGCACTGCATTCATAGAACTGGAAATAGTAATTTCTTCCACAAAAATATATTCTTTCTTGTGCAGTTCAGGTCATTTACTATATGGCTTCAGAAGTTTGCAGTCAGTCTGCCTTTCATTTTCTTCTGTACTTCTGACATTGGTGACACTCTAACATATGAGTAATCGTAAACTTTCAGTTTTTCAGGATCCTATATCTCTAGTTCTTTTCAGTTTTAGAGGAAAATCCATCAAAGTTTTCAATTGACTGAACAGTTCATACATTTCTAGTAGAGATTTTCCTGTATAATATTACATTCTGTGCACAACATACATAAAAATGGAAAACTGCTGTTGCTTGATTGACCTTACTTCATCAACTAAGATTACAGAGTACTTGTAACGTGGGACTTACAAGTTTATTTTCCTGATGTTTAATACGGTAATCTGCATAATTTTATTTAAAATGTTGCTAATAGTGGTTAGAGTGTTTAAAAGGCAGAAATTAATACATAAACTGTGGGTTAAGTTTGATTCATTTAAATACTTAAGATAATTTTTTTTTCGTCAGTTTAAGAAAGAAATCAATAGCATATTAACTGGCAAAATTTTAGGCAAGGAAAGTACAGCAATCGTTTATTGCATTTATTGATATCCATGATGTTTTGTGTAGCAATCATTATGAAATATGTAATACATATATATAAGCACACCCCGTTTCCTCAATAAATAAATGTAAAACCAACATCATCTAATCTCTTGCAGTTTATTAAATGATGGCATACTCTGACTCAGATTGTGTACCTAAAATTGACTCCCAATACCTTTATTTACTCTTGAGAGTTAATACTCCCTTCCCTGCTCTCTGTCATTGCCTGTGAACAAACCACAGTCACTGGATTCTTTTTGTTCTCATCTTCCTTTGTGTTCCTCTAGCACAAGTACTGAAGGCTAAACTGTACTCTCAGTGCAATCCCACTGGTGCTATTGGGCTTGTACCAGTGTAACTGATCTTACATTTATTCATCTGTGAATGCAATTACACCTGCAGGAGGGAGCAGACTTGAAAAGTAATTAAAATACCTGTGCAAATAATAATAATAAATAAGAAGAAAAATCACATAAATAATAAATATTCATATTTACAAACAAATGTATGCATTTCGCAGAAACAGAATTTTATGTGTGAATTACCTGCTTTACTAGTATTTTTATAGCAGCAGAAAGATTCACTATTTCTCTTAAAATCTTGAAAGACTTTTCAGTATATGTAAGGGTAGGAAGCCACAGTCCTTTGTACTCTATAACCAAAAGCATAGCAGAACAGCTCCCTTATGCCCAATTAATTGTGCTGCAGGGAAAATAAATAAATTAATTAATAAATTAAAAAGACAATCTGAATGGTTGAGACATTCAAGGTGGTGTTCTGCTCTTCCTCACAAGCTCAGAGAAAGCAAAATGATGTAACTTCTTGTTCACAAGGATTAACAACACATCTCTAAGAAGCAGCTAATACAGCAAAACTTATCACCACCTGACTAAAGACCATCTTGTCTTATCCATTAAATCAGCCCTCTTAACACATGAGAATGGCTCCTGGACTTCGGTCCCACATTTGAAAGAAAGATTGACAATGTTCAATGACAAGATATATGAATAAAATATTCCATAAACTATAATTTATTTATGTCCTTCTACATGAAAACTACATGCCTGGAGAACAAAAGATGAGCAATTCTCTGACTTATTTTACAAACAAACTTCAAAGAAATACATAATGACCGAAAGAAATAAAACTGTATTGAAAGCACCAGATGCAAATTATGCTTGTCCTCCTCTGGGGGAATAACAAGAGGTTAATAACAGTTGGAGACTTTTACAATTTACAGAGTAAGAAAGGACAGTATTAATACAACTGCAATCTGCTTTTACTAAAGAGAAAGATGATGGTGAAATCAGAGTGAGTAATCAAACTTGTACTGTGCACATTATTTTAAAAATGATTATAGCTCAATAGTTTCAAGATAAATGAAGCATGTTATTCTCACCATTCCATTTGCAAAGTTTAAGTCCTGATGCTGGACATTATACAAGATTAATTTTTTATGACAAGACTAGTACCCAATTAATCTCGGCAAAGAATGAAACAATTACATTTGCCAAGATCCAATAAAGAGAAGTTTTCTGTCTAGCTAATATAAAGCATTTCATATTCAGTACAAACAATATATGACTAAAAAGAATCTGAAGTTAAACTATTCTCATCTTCTTGCAGAAGAATTTACAAGCATATATCACTATACAGCTGATAATGTGCCAATGTAAGATAAAACAAACAAACAAAAACAATTGCACTTCAGTTGTCATTTGTCATTATTAATAATCTTCAAAAAGTGGGAATTTATCTCCTTTATGCGTCTTTACTTTCTATGATTCCCAAACTAAATCAACCTTCTACAGAAAATTATGGGAGTTGGGATTTTTAATATCAAGAAAACAGATATTATCTGTAGTATATTTGGGTTTGCTACTGTATGCCAAAAGCTAGGTCATCTAAACACTGATTAAAAAAATAATTTATATTTTATTATATAATTGAGGCTGATTCATCCATTCACTGCATTAAAAGTGGCATTTTTTTTTTTAATTATGTGGATTAAAAATGAGTCACACTCTAAAACAGTCAACACTCATAATCTGCAACAGCACCAGATTTGCTTCAGAACATTTCCTGAAACTGTGCTGAAGGTCTGTTAGTTTTACAGCACAGATCAATTAATCCCTGGCTAAAAATTGGGGAAAATGAGAGAGAATTTCAGTTGTTGATTCTTCACTTTTGTTATAGTAAGACCATGTTCATTCAATTTGTTTTCATTGTTCCAGGTAAAGAATAGAAATACACTGAAAATATTCTTAAAATTTTAAATCAGTTAACATAAATAATGTTAAAAAACTCTACTATAAAAAACTGCAAAGGAAAATGTAAAGAACAATACATACCAGATTATAAGGGAAGGAAACCTTTTCTAACCAATAGAAAATGCAAAATGATGCATTACATACTGCCAGGATAACAACAAACTTGCCTTGGCTGAACTTTAAGAGGTACTTTGCAAAGCAAAACATAAATCAATTCCAGACATACAAAAATAAATATCCTCGAAATTGCAAAGAAGTTTTCTTGTACAAAGAAATTTTGGATATGTTTTTGGATTGAAGCATCACAGACATTAAGCCCTAACATTTCCAATAAAATAAGAAAACAGTATTTTTCTTTTCCACTTTTCAACCAAATTTGCTTTCTGTTCAATACTGAGCACATTGTTTCTCTTTACTTCTCAGGTTATCCAAGGTCAAAGTAATACTTCTACCTCTGACAACAGCATTTTAAATTTTGCCTATCTACTATCTGAAATCCTTCAAAATGAAGTCTTATGGAATGTGAAAGCTCTGTTCATCCTTTATCTAATTGAAACTATTAAGATAATGACACCTGTACTAACTCTTCATTTTTGAAAACAGCTTTCAGCTAAGGTCTACACCTCTCTGAAACAGTGAAATTTATCTGCAAGTGTCATTGTCTGAAACCACAAAGAAATTAAGTCTACAGATAATTATTCACATGTACTCATGCTGTGTTTCCCACTTCATTTCAGAATTGTGACTTCATGACAAAGAAATTCAGAGTGAAGTTAATGCCATGAAAAAAATAGTCTTGTGTACTTGAACAGCATTATCAACTTTTTAATTATGTTTCCCAATTATGCCTTTTATGCAAAAGAATAAACCCTTAAAATTTTTTTTTTTAAAAATAAAAATCTATAGAAGACAATGGGTTTGACGGCTTAACACCATGAATTGTACTGTAAAAGCACAATTTCAAGAGGTTATGTTAACCATTGGATACTCGCAAACCCAGAGACTCTACCAGTTCTAGATGACTGCTAAAAATACAGTAATGTTAACTCTGGGTCTGTAGTGTAATATATCAAAAATGACACAAAAGTAGAATCTAATTCAAGGCCAAGGAGAGCAATACAAAAACAAATTCAAACTACGTTTAGGTCAGCTTGGGCAATGCAATTCTAGGCTGACTCAGATCTCCAAGTGGTTCAAACAAGTCTAATAGACAAGCTCTGCTTTGAATTCTGCAGCACATACTGACCTCATAGATGAATTATCTTAGATGAATTCAAAATGAAGTATACCTGGGCATAGAGGAGGGAGATGCATACACATACAAATATATTTAACTTCTCTCAAAGACAGAAAAACAACTGCTTAGAGCCATTCTGGCTTCCCCACAGTGGAGGCTACAGGGATAAGACAAGTAGCCCAACAGACACAAATTCACAAGGCAGAAGAGTCATGAAACCAGAGCACTGTAATTCATTCCGGGGCTTTATTTCAGACTAACTTCAGTGTACTCCAGGGCACTGACTGTCTGTTAGTGATCGAAGGGCATCCAGAAGCCCATCTTCCAGTTTAATTTTCTGTCAGAAAGTCTACTTCATGAGCTCCATTATGTGAACTGAAGACTGGTAAATAAGGACAAAAAGAAAATTTGCTTCTCAAGCACACCCACGATCTGGGACTAAAATGCTAAAATACTTGCTCTGGAAGTAGTCCAAATCCAAAAAGTAAGAGGCATTGCTTATGCATTTTCTCTGCTCTGGCTACCTGAAGCAGCAGGACATGGACAAGTGTATGAGTTGCCCTCTTTGCAGTTCAATAACCTCTTCTCTCCCAGTCTGTTAATGGTGAAGTTTCAATCAAATGCCTACAGGAAGAGTCTCTTGATTGAATCTAAAGGCCAGGGTTATTCACAGGCAATTGAAAATGGGAAGTATTAGGTTTCTGCAGAATAAAAGTGTGAAGAAGTAATTAGATACGTGACCAAGGGATGCTTTTACTTGATGGATGGACAGAGTGTTGATATGCATACCTACAGCCAGACACAATGAAAGTTTTCTTCTTATTTTTCATGTAATCTGATATGCAGCACTCAAATATGCAAATCAGTGCTCATCTCTGAGAAAGATAAATCTCCTAAAATCTTGAAGTTATTTTACTTTAGAGATATGCTTTTTTCCCTAGTTAAAAGTTATATCAATATGACAAGCTTAAATATTCAGAATTGCCTCCAGAATTCTAAAGAGAAACTTGGTAAAAACAGCGATATTTTAAATATTCCTTTCTAAAATAGTATATTTTAAAAGAAAGATTTGAAATATACAGGTTTTCAGGTAAAAATAAAATAAAATAAAAAAGGATATGAAATAGAGGCAAAATAAGTCAGATCCATAAGATCCAAACACTTTTGGTTTGGCTTTTGGACAGTATTAATCTGTTTTTCTACTACCCATCATGCGAAAATCCATTTAAGTCAGCAAATTGCAGCATGAAGGTCCTTTTACTTATACAGGTTTCAGGATGAATTGTATTATGTTAATTCACTAGTCTTTTGTTATATAGCATTCTTTTCACTAATGATCTCAACATATTTTATAAACATGAATTAAGTCAATCTTGCCAATACTGCTATTAGAAAAATCTCTTATCCCACTATAGAAATGATGGCATGCAGAACACAGGAGTGATAACCAGGCCAAACAACACTGTGTAACAATTCAGTGGCCAAAACAGAGAAGCCAAGCCAATACAGGTTATAAAAGCTAGCACAGAGCTCTACCTCATTTAGCTCTTTCACTGTAATCCACGTTAAAGTGACAGACTGAAAGATGAGTATAAACAACAAACAAACAAAACTGGTGTTTAACATTCTGGAAAATATACGAGTCATTCAAGATAATGAGATGTGCAATCTAACTTCGAAAACTATCATCAAACTGTTTAGGAGGAAGCAACAAATTTATTCAGATGATAAGTAAATGGGCAAATATACAGGCATATACATATTTATATGTTTATAATTGTATTTATTTCATGTATTTTAAAACACAAATACAAAATTCCCAATTCCACGAGCTCCATAGCTTTGCAAAAATTCAGATCCTAGCTTTTTAGACAAGAACTTCTTTTTACTCCTCTGTTACTGTTCTCTTCAAATATTTGCTCATCAGTCATAGTTATGCACTACATTTCATATTTGCTATGTAATGCCACATGACTTCTGTTTTATTGTGGAAATATGTAAGGCTACCTCCTTCCTCCAATTTACTTCTTTAGGTCCAGACTGTGCCTATTTCATGCTACCCAATAAAAGACTTTAGGTCACTGACTCTCTCTCAGAAATTTGCATAGCTCCCCATTTTTTTCCAGTCAGAATAGGAAGAATTTATTTTTCTTCACAGCCTTTATGTGCCTCCTTTCATGTGCTAAATGCAGGTGTATTGGCTGACTTAGCTGAGGAGAAAGCTAAAACTTTTTCCTAACATCCCCATTTTGGCATCATCATGGCCTCCACACTTAGCACAGGAGCTCTCACAGACAGAGCAACTGCCCCAGGACAGCTCTGAGCTCTTGGTGTCCCTAAGCACAGATCCAACAAAGCATCTGCATGGCTGTGCTTAGGCATGTAAATAAACATATAAAATAAGCCAAGGATTTGGGCCAAGGGCCCAAAACTGAACACACTACTCGAGGTACGGCCTCACCAGAGCTGAGTACAGGGGGACAATCACTTCCCTGGACCTGCTGGCCACGCTGTTTCTTATGCAAGCCAGGATGCCGTTGGCCTTCTTGGCCGCCTGAGCACACTGCTGGCAAACTCAAGCATAGACAGCACAGTTAGCAAAGCAAAACAATAAAATAATGACAATGATAATAATTTGGAAGAACAATAAGAGACTGAAGAAATACAAGGAACTCACTGGGAACAGAAGGAGAATAAAGTACTTATTTCTTAGCTCTTATCTTTATGACAAGGTGGTGGGAGGAAGGGAGCAACCAAGGTACCTAAGAGAATTTAAGATTAACATGAAGCTAAGATGAACAAGAACTCACAAAATAAATGGGAAGGTTCACATCAGCTTCTGAAATTGATGCAGTAAAGCCAGCCTTATAGTTACTTTTCACTTAACTATACAGCACATTGGAAATAAATAAATAAAAAAAAGAAAAAAAAAAAAAGTAAGGCTTATTCTGTGCAGCAGAGAAACTGAGATGATTCATACAGTATTCAATTAATGCTTCTCATTATACAAAAAGATCTAAAATTTACAGCCAAAGAATAAAGAACAAACAAACTCCCACAAATGTTTAATTGTGCTTAAAATGCCACAGAATAATTCGTTTTGTACCATAGAAGTTTCCTATCAATTTATTCCCACATCCAAAGCTTGGCAAGCCAAAGTTTTCTAGTCACTGAACCTAGAAACAAAGCTAATTAACAGTTTCTTCTGTTACTTGCTGCAGGCCCAAATTATAAAGAATAACATACAGTATAGTAGAATAAGGCCTTTTCTTTTATCTCATTTAAGAAAAGTATATTGACGAAAAACAGTCTCTCACAGGATCATTTTTTTTTCAGCTGTTGAGTTGAAAGGTTTGAAGAATGTCAACAGTACCAAAAAGTATAATTACACAAACTGAAATCATTATATAGTTAATGAGACAAATCACACTGTTTACCAGTTCTATTCCAACAGTAAAAAATAAATTTATATCTGGTGGACCACTGGAAACATTACATTTGAAAATGCTTTTGGGATGCTAGTCATTGCTATGAAGCCCCCTCCTTCTGAAAACACTCAGGAATTTTTCGAGGGACAAATGGCAGTGTTCTTATTGAAATGGAAATGCATTGGATCTATATCACATAAAAGAAAACACAGAAACAGGTTTCTTGTGCTGCTGAGTCAAGAGCTGAGTGATATCGTAAGAAGTCTCCATCTGGTATGTAAAACACTAAAAATAGCCTGAGTTTATTTATTCATCTATCTGACTTTCTGTTGTGGCTAGCAATGGCAGAGAAAAGTAAGAACAACCTATTTACCAAAATTTGAAAATTCAGGTTTATTTCAGCATTTCATGTTTGGAAATAAATGGATTACTTAACTTTGTTAAATACAATGAAATTTATAGTTATTTAGATACTATAGAAAAAAATAGTTGTCATAGAAAATAATAGATATGATAAAAGAAATATATATATTATTTTAATACATTTTTTAAAATAGGATGGGGAAAGTATTTTTAAAGCCCAGGTTTCACATCTTACATAACTTATCAGTCAGAAATCAAAAAACAGTTATGTCAAAAATTTTCACAAGATGTAACATTTGCATATCATAGAATGGTTTGGGTTGGAAGGGACCTAAAAGATCATCCAGTTCCAACCCCACTGCCATGAGCAGGGACACCTCCGCTAGATCAGGTTGCCCAAAGTCCTGTCCAACCGCGCCTTTATATATCCATTTGCTTTGTTTATTTATTTATTTTAAATACAAGTTAATTTAGAATTACTCTGATTTGTAGAATGCACGTTCCAAGGAAAGAACTAAAGGACAAGTACCCAAGACTAGAGAAAGACAGGATATGAGGAAAAGAATGTGGACATAGGAAATATGGTCCAATTGTTAAGACCTATAAAAATAGGCATGACGACACGAGCTGAATATCAAGCACTTAAAAGGACTCCAGCCCTGACCATCAGTGCTGCTGGGTGTATTAGACAGGGTACAATTATGAGAAAGGATCAGATACTCTCTTGTCCACTTGCAAGATGCATGCATCCAGCATGGGACAGGAAATAATATAATTGAACTTAGTTTTTCTGATCCATAAAATAATTTGTTCCTATAGGGGTAGACAGGATTTCATTATAATTAAAAAAGAATAATAACTTTCAGATGCTTTATTAACCAACTAACTAATGCTAAGGTTATTTACACATTCACCAGAGATGTTCCTAGACATGCACAGTCTTCCTCCAGTTATGTCTGAAAGTTCTAACAGTGCTAAAAAGGCAGGTGTTCAATGCATATTCAAGTTTCAAAGTAATAATTAAACTCTGTTTTCTCTTATCTCTAAATTGACCTGTCTGAAAAACAAAGCAAAATAAAAAACACTTTAGGGCATATCTGCTAAATGTTATTTCCTGAAAGATAATATGATGATAGCTGGATTATTATATACTCAGCTCATGGAGTTTTGAAAGACTTTCCTCTTTCTGCCCAAATATTTAAGAGAGTGATAGGCCTCTCTAACACCTACATGTTATTATATATGTGCTCTACTGGGTCTGTCTGGGATGGAGTTTTCTTCATAGCAGCAAATGTGATGCTATGATGCTTGTGGCTGAAACAGTGTTGATAACACACGTTTTGGCTATTGCTGAACAGAGATTGCACATCATCACAGCCTTCTCTCTTCCCCACTCTTCCCTTCCACTCCTGCACTGATTAGGCTGCAATAAATAAAGTCCTGGGAGGGGACACAGCCAGGACAGCTGACCCAAACTGACTAAAAAGATATTATATATGATATGGCATTTTGCCCAGCAATAAAGCTCAGGGAAAGGAAGAGGAAGGGGAGGATGTTTGTCTTTATGGCGTTTGTCTCCCAAGCAACCACTACATGTGCTGAAGCCCTCTTTTCCAAGAACTGGCTAAACATCTGCTTGCCAATGGAAGTAGTGAGTAAATGCCTCTTGTTGCTTTGCCTGCATAAATACCTTTTGCTTTCCCTATTGAATTGCCATTACCTCCACCTATGCGTCTTCTTGCCTTCCTTCTATTTTCTTCCCATCCTATGGGAGAGGGGAGTGAGAGAGGGGCTGACTAGGTGTTTGGCTGTTGGCCAGAGTCAACCCACCACATGGGCCAAGGCTGTCAGTAAACCTGTTTTTCACATGCTCACTTACTCAGTAGGGGACTCGCACAGAAGCAAACATGTCTCTGGCTCAACAACTGCAGCACCTTCCTCGCAGAGGAAACACCACAAAATGAAACTAAGCCAAACTAAACTGAACCAGTCTTGGAAGCATGAAGAAGAACCCAGGTCTCCCAGTCCACTCTCCCAAACATGAGGCTGGAGGAAGAGGATGTTTGCCCATATGTTTGTCTTTCTCATTCCGGAGAATGTTCAAGCATATAAATCTTGATCAGAAAGAAAAGTCTATTTGTAAAGCAAAGACCCCATATCCTGTGGGGCACTGTGTTGGCCTGGACTCCACAGATAGGTTTCACCTTGACATTTATTATTGACTAATCTAAATAAGTCCCTCTTTGGAAGCTCTGTTGTGCCCAATTTTTAAGGGACATAAATCTTCTCATCTACTGGGTAAGAGAAGGTGACTAACTCAGAATTGTCTATTTTTACAAGTACCTTCTGTTTATTTATCTAGTTCACATCATGCGTTGGAGACTGAAGCAGCCCACAGGCACTTTTCAGTCTACTGTCACAATTTCTCTTGAATGTGTTTTGTCGCGTTATTGTCTTATTTTTATTTTTATAAGGGGAGACTAGTATAAAAGTAGTATAAAAGTGCGTAAGTATCAACAGAATATGTTCTAAGGATAAATCACAGTGATTGAACATCTTGTCACTAGCATAATGCATCTGTATTTAGGAATTCTAACACTGTAACTGTGGATTGTCCTGGGCACAGGTCCAGCACTGGAAGTGAGAACTGGGGTTCACAATGTCCTTCATGATGAACCACAGAGAACAGTAAGTGTAAAATGTCTCATTAAAACAGAAGAAAAGCCAGACCTATTGGAAGTGAGAGCACAGCAGATGGTTCTGATATTAGGAAGGAAAACTGAAACTTGAAAATGAAACTAGGAAATTGTTTAAGAGAGTTTGATGCAAGTGAATGGAGAAAATTTATTTAACTTTTCTCCCTTCCCAGTGGCTGAAATTCCCAACATGGGATTAAGTTCTCTTCTGCTTTAGAGCAGTGTTATTGTTCTAAATTTCTCTTGGCTATGATCTTTACATGTGTTCTATGCAGTATTTTCTAAGTTTTATAAATTGTCAGAAAGGTGGCAAGAATAACTCTATGAAACTTCTCATCAGTAGGTTTCTGTAAGACAGAAACCAGCAAAAGTATTAGTGTAGGTGGATAAATAATTAGATTTATACATTGGAATCATAAGAAACAGATATGGACAACACCCGACAGATGAGACATTAATTAGGAGCTTTAAAAAGACCACTAAGGGTATACAAGGAGATAGATTAATACTGGTTGGCTAGCTTCATACTACTTGCTTTTCTTGCGTGCAATCACTTAAGCCTGTAACTAGCCTTATTATTTATCCACTTTGTTTTTCTCTG
Organism: Nettapus auritus; assembly: GCA_011076525.1. Classification (NCBI taxonomy): domain Eukaryota; kingdom Metazoa; phylum Chordata; class Aves; order Anseriformes; family Anatidae; genus Nettapus; species Nettapus auritus. The sequence continues at coordinate 198,364,528 of CM021765.1, forward strand.
TGTCTTTTACCTTCAACTATGGTTGCTTTTAATTTCTACAATTACATTGTTATCAAATGCATGCAAAAAGCAGATTTTTTTACTTTAGTAAAAACGTATTTATTTTAAGGTAAAATTGTTTTTATTATAATCCATAAAAATAGAAGCCTTGTAAAAATACATTAATAACAACATAAGAAATCATCTAGTTTGTGCTTCTATTTGTCATGTACAGTTATTATCTGCAAAAGGGATATATAGAGAAAAATTAAGAGCTGTTTGCATCATTTTAATATTATACCATGAATCTAGAATCTTAATAAACTACAAGTGTGTATGCTGTTCTAAAAAGGAACTATTAATGCTCTCGGTTACTAGTAAAGAGGAACAACTAAATGAAATCACATTTTTTTTTTCAAAGAAGGACTAGTTTTAGTATGTTACAGTTCATGTGCTGAAGTCTCAACTACAAATTACGTGCTTATGTTATAATTCACCTGAGTACAGTTATTATTCCTGATTTCTTCTTCTAGAAATGAATAAGCTGTGTTATTGTAAAAGAGACTATTAATTGAAAGATTTGTTTATAACTTCAATACTGATTAGAATTTATTTTGGAAAATAAACAAATTATATATATTATAATAAATAAATACTTACATAAGGGATTGTGTCCAAGGTGTCTGTGTTGACAATTATAGGGGCAGGGCTTGCCTACAAGGAAAAAAAAAAAAAAAAAGAGAAAATAAATGTAAAAATCTGAAATTATTTAATATTGAAATTAAATTAAATTTAACACTTTCAACTTTTAATTAAATTAAAAGTATAAAAGCCTATCTACCCATTGAAACACAGAATCATAGATCCCTGAATCATTAAGGTTGAAAAAGCCCTCCAAGATCATCTGGTCCAACCATTACCCTACCACCAATGTCACCCCCTAACCCATGTCCCTGAGCACCATGTCCAACCTTTCCTTGAGCACCCCCAGGGACAATGATTCCAGCACCTCCCTGGGCAACCCACTCCAATGCCTAATGACTCTTTCTGAGAAGAAATTTATCCTCACTTCCAACCTGTACCTCCCCTGGTGCAACTTGAGGCCGTTCCCTCTAGTCCTATCACTAGTTATCTGCAGGAAGAGGCCAATCCCCAGCTCCCCACAACTTCCTTTCAGGTAATTGTAGAGAGCAATAAGGTCTCCAACGAGCCTTCTCTTCTCCAGACTAAACATCCCCGGTTCCATCAGCTGCTCCTCACAGGAGTTGTGTTCCAGGCTCTTCACCAGCTTCATAGCCTTTCTCTGGACAAGTTCCAGGGCCTCAATATCTTTCTTGTAGTGAGGGGCCCAAAACTGAGCACAGTACTCAAGGTGCAGCCTCACAAGAGCAAAGTACAGGGGGATGATCACCTGCCTGGCCCTGCTGGCTGCACTATTCCTGATACAAGGAAGGATGCCATTGGGCTTCTTGGCCACCTGGGCATACCTCTGGCTCACGTTCAGGTGAGTGTCAACCCGCAGCTCCAGATTCTTTTCCTCTGCACAGCTTTCCAGCCCCAAGCCTACAGTGTTGCATGGGGTTGTTGTGACCAAAATGCAGGACTCACATCGTACAACAGCATATAACACTGGATTCTGTTCAATCAATTTAGGATGAAGGAAATAGATTATCAGCCTCCAAATCACAGCTCACTGCATTGTTTCTTTTCAAGTTCAATAGGCTTGGGATCACATCCGTGCTTTTGATAAGAACTATAAGAAACAATGTATTCAATTTACAATTTAGGCAATCTTGGGGGACTTTCTTTAGAAGTCCACTTTTTGTGTTTAAGGAAAACCAGGATGACCAGTTGATCTTTCTAGAATATAAAACTCAACATTTTGTATGCTTATACTATGTATCTATATCACTATGTAGTATACGTATATGCATGTATAATATGATATTTTAATCAAAACTGTATAACTTGACTGTTTCATGTGCACTCAGTTGATGTTGAGTTTGAAGTATAGATCTGTTTTTAAAATATTTGTGAATCTGTAAAGATGTGCAACCTGATCTTTAGCTTACTGATGAAAACCATATCCATGCTGCTTTCCATTAACCCCAAATGTCCTGACTTCTTCCCTGTCCCACACTGGGTTTCGGTGGTGGTTATTGAAGACCAAGCTGTGATTTGACCCACCTGCATAACCTTGGCTCAGACTGGAGAAAATTACAGAGTTGTGATAAAGCATATAGTAGAGCCACACACTATAAGTAAAATGTCAGAGGCAGAGCTGCTGAGATGGAGTTGAAAACCACTCAAAGACTCAGGAGGAGAAACACCAACATGGTGTCAGCCCACTACAACAAGTGATGGAGGACAGCCCTTCTCCACCTGACTGATGCCCGCTTGGTCAGCAAAGACCCTCTGGATGTCACATCAAGCTACTCCTAGGTACTAATGCTTAGCCTAGTAGCTTGTTAGTCTTATTTATCTATTTGTATATTAGCCAGTGAAGGACTGCCTATACTTTAAAGTTGCAGAAACTGCAGTGTTTCTTTGTGCATGGCAGGGATTCATTAGCACAGCACTATTTAAGACACCGGTCATATTTCTACTGTCAAAAACTCACTGCAGGTTTTTAAATGGCTTTAAACTAAAAGAGGATAGATTCAGTTAGACATTAGGAGGACATTCTTTACTGTAAAGGTAGTGAGGCACTGGAGCAGACTGCCCAGAGAAGCCGTGGATACCCCATCCCTGGGACTGTTCAAGGCCAGGCTGGATGGGGCTTTGAGCAACCTTACCTGGTGGGAGGTGCCCATGCCCATGGCAGAGGGTTGGAACTGGGTGGTCTTTAAGGTCCCTTCAAACCCAAACCATCCTATGATTCTATGATTGCATGATCTCAAACCTAAGTAACATAACCTGAATTAAGAATGTAACATTAATAAGCGCAATAATTTGAATGCTTTGAGGGTATCACAGTTTATTTTCAATGTTGTAAGATTCTTTCCAGTTATTGTAATTCTGTGTTCAAAGAAATTGTACATTATTGCACAAAAGCCACTGATGATTAAGGCCATTATTTCTATACCACTGCGCAACCTGTAAGCAAAAACGGAAAGTAAAATACATATAATATCCATAGCAATGTATAGTTTAATACTAAAGATGAGTAGTATCTAAAAAGATGTTTCACAAACACACATACACACACACACATTTATTCTCTTTGTGCCCCATAACATTGGACATTTTGAAATAATAAATAAAAGCTGGAGGTCATTTGATTATACTATTTTTAGGTTTAGGCATATGGAATGATTTATAACTGTATTATCACTGAAGGTTAAACAAGGTTACTTTTTTCATAATCTTAGCCTACACTATTCTGGAATTCAATATACTTAAACACTGATACCTTTGCTACAGGAAGAAAAAGATTAATTTTGACTATATTCTACTGTCTCTACCAAATTTTGTGTTTCATTGATTTTATCTTTTTTGTATTTTTATATACTGTGAAAAGCTATAATACCAAATATAAACAAAGTTTTCATTCTTCAGAATGAAAGCATCTTTCCACTGCTTTAAAAAACAGTATCTATTAAATAATAATTTTTCAGAAGTAATTTTCCAAAGCATTCCTGTACTATACTGATTACTTCTAACTCAATTTAGGAACAAAGCTTTATATCCATATCAGATTTTCATAACAACTAGCAATTTTCACAGAATCACAGAACAGTTTGGGTTGGAAGGGACCTTAAAGCCCACCCAGATCTAACCCCCTTCCATGGGCAGGGACAGGTCCCACCAGACCAGGTTGTCCAAAGCCCCATCCAGCCTGGCCTTGAACATTCCCAGAGATGGTGCATCCACGGCTTCTCTGGGCAACCCACTCCAGTACCTGAGTAAATAATTTCTTCCTAATCACTCACTGATCAGCTGCTTTCAGGACTTTCACAGCCTTGCTAGGTCCCAGTTTCAGTCCCAAAGATCCACACTTAGAAGAGCTTTTTCTTACATCTGGTCAGAATTTCCTCTAATGCGACTTGTGTATGGAGCCTCTTGTCCGTCTGAGTATCTAAGAGGAGCCTGGCTTTGTCTCTGTTCCAGCCAATATCACAATCCCCCTATCCAGTCTCCCTTATATGTTTGAAGACAGCAGCTGGATTCCTCCCAGCAGCTCTTCTTTTCCAGGGTGAACAAACCAAGCTCTCCCACCCTTTTCTTGTACAGTCTGTGCACCAGACCCAGCCACTGTTCTCTGCTCCAACACCTTGGTCATCCAACATGCTTTGGCACACTGGGGAGCCTGGGAATGGGCACAGTACTTTGGATGCAGTCTTGCAGATCTGAGGAAGCAGCCAGCCCTCAGACTTCTGGTGAGGCTTTTACTAGTGCGGCCCAGTACTTCAGCCTTCAGTACTGCAAGGGCACACAGCTGGCTCATGTGCAACTTGTTGTCCACTCTGAAAAGCTGCTGCCTAGCCAGACTGTGCCTGGCCCAGCCTGCTGCACGTTTTACTCTGTCCAGGTGTAGGAACTCCTGACTACTGTCATTGAACTTTATGAAGTTCCTCTCAGCTAATTTCTCCCACCTGTTGAGATCCCTCTGAACGGCAACTGGAACAGCTAGTGTACCATCTCCTCTGCCCAGTCTGATGTTACCTAAAAACTTGCTAAAAACTCTACTTGATCATTCTGGTTATTAATGAAGAGATTAGCACTAGCACCAGTGTCAATTCAGCAAAACCACCACAAGTAACTGGTCAGCAGCCAGACCACAGACCACCAAACTGCTGACCACTACCTTTTGGGCTTGGTGGTCCAGACAGTGTCCCACACATCTTCTAGAACACCCCTCCTGTCACTCTCTCTCTCATTTGGCTACAAGACTGAGAATTTGAGCTGAAAGCTTTGCTAAAATCAGGGCAAAATGCACCTACTACTTTCCCCTCATCCACAGAGCTAGTCATCTCATCACAGAAAGCTGTTAGATTTGCAAGGCACAATTTACCCTTAATAAACAGATCTTTTTCTAATCACTTCCCTCTGTCCATCAAAATCCTTGTCGAGGATTCCTGGTTGTACCTATCAAGATCTTTCCCTTGTTAGCCTCCTACCTAACCCTGACCCACAGGTTCCCACATTGCCCATCACCCCTTCCACAGCACAAGTCTGAGCATCTAAACTACTCCTTTGAACACCAGTGATCCTCCCTTGACCCATCATCTCTCCTACCTAGCCTTCCTATAGCACCTGTAAATAACTGTCTTTCAAGCAAGAATACCATTTAGGGTTCATTTTAGCACAATGCTTATTGTGCTCTTTACTAATTTAAAAGTTAAATTCAGCTTTCAATGATAATTTTCTCCTTCCGAGATAATTTTCTCCTTCTGAGATATTCATCCCAATCAGACAGATGAGCATAAGATTCATGGAGCAATACTTCCAGATGGATATAGCAATTATAGCCACCCACTGTGTGTGTGCATGTATGCACACGTGTATGCATGCATGCACATGCATGTGGGATAATGAGTCTGTTTTCTCTGTTTGGATTCTTTTATTGGTTTTGGACAGAAAAACAAAAAACAAAACAAAACAAAAGCAAACAAACAAACAACAACAACAACAAAATACCACCAACAACATTCTGTTTAGGGTACTCTATCATATAGTAATTTGAAGAACACTGACCTCCTGAGGTACAACATTGCATGTAATAGAAGTACAGGAAACAGCTCTGATTTTGTTAGTTGTGTCATGTTTGTAGATCACTGGACGTAAAGCAGAAGGTTTTTAATCATGGAAAGTTGAAAAGACAGTTTGCAAGCACTGGAGAGAGCCCTAAATATAGTACTAGCCATGGAGTACACAATGAGATCAAAACAGTCCAGTAATCCTAGTAAAGTTACTCAATGGATCGGTCAAGAGACAATCTGAGACTACCAGTCCACAAGAAGACTCTTGATTTCTGAGATCATGGGCTATATCTAGTTTGACTTAAAAATGTGTCACATGCTCAAATTCACCAAATGCTCTAAAAAAGATACCCAAATATTGCTTCAGTTGTGGAGAATGTTGAGAAATCCAACATAGCAGTTCATCAGCTCATCAAGAATACTTCCAACTGTGCATAAATTAACAAATGCATGCAAAAAAGACTGTAGGCTCATTCTAGAATCTCATCCTACTGTGATCTGTCACACAATATACCTAGACATATATAAACTATCCACCCACTTTTGAAACTGGGTGAGAAGAAATGGCCTTCTAGAAGACAATTATAATAAAGTTATTCCTATCTCTGCCCCTTGACCTGCTCTGAAATCTTCAACAATACATTTAATTACTCTTTTGCTAACTTTTCCCAGCTAAAAAACACCTCTAGCAAAGCTGGCTCAATTTGATCAAAATTTTAATAGAGATGACAGTTAGCAAGAACTAAATAATCTGTCACTATGTAGGGAGTTTTAAAAGTTTTAAATGTCTAATTGCCTAACTTGCAGGATTAATTAAAATCCATAATAATTAGTTAATGAGAGACAGCATTCTCTTAAGATAGGTGGCATGCAAAGAGCTTCCAGACTTCACAATCAGATTTTAAAAATGGCCAGAGCCCTTATTGAACTTACTCACAATCCTTCATCTGAAAAATAAATCCAGACCAATTTCCAAAAGATGGAATTTTACTGAGTATACTGAATTGAATGATCCTGTTTTCCTATTCCACATCTACTTTCCTTTCTGCTCTAGTATCTACCCATACGTAAGTATTATTTTATGCTGACTATGGACTGTGCAGTCTACCAGCCTTATAACTAGTGTTCCCTTCATAGGCCCTTTTCCTGCCCTTGACTAGAAGCAGTGCTTTCATCTGAGCCATCTCTGTGCTTTGAAGGAAAGGCATCATGCTGACAGCTGCAGTGACAGATTGGCATAGCTGGGACAAAACTTGAATAGCTTTGGGGAGAAAAAAAAAAAAAAAAAAAAGGAGAAAGATTTTATTTTTCTTTTTAAAGGACTCGAGCACAACAGACTTTGCATCCACAAATATATGTGAGATTGTTCTGCTTGCAGCAAGTCAGACAGTCTAGTTGTTTTTCCACCAAAAGCACAGCTTAAAAGAAAGATACAGCAAAAGCACTTGAAGTAGCTAGAAAGAGAACAAAAAGGCACACAGTCTAGTTCATGAACATTTCCTCTACTACCAAATTCTCTACAAGTATGTGACATGACTCATACCTCAGACAAAATCAACTTCCTTTCTACCTTTCTTGCTTGACTGGTTTTACTTACAGCATTCATGGTTTTACAGACTATCCATCTTATATTGAGTCATTCTTTTTGGACCATGCACAACTCCTTGTTTTAACTGTTGGTACTGTGCAATGCTGTATTCAACATTAGACCGTGAAACTACTTGCATAGGTACAAGGTAACTGAGGTATTTTAAAAATAATGAGTGCAGCATGTTACTCATTGACCAGAAAACATTAAAACAAGCATGTGACCAATTTAATTTGAAACTATCCACATAGTTGAAACTTTGAGTCAGAACTCTCAATTGCTTGTTTTCCCATTAAGGAATCACCATCGCTCTACATTATCATATTTAAGTAAACTCAAAATAAAGAGATGGTGAAATTTTGAGTAATACAACAGTGTATGCATTACCATTTAAAAAGTAAATGGAGTTGTCAGTGACTTATTACCATCTTTTGCAGAGACCTGATTCAATGGACTGTATGCCAGAGTTAAGGACTCGTCTTTCCACATAGTCAGCCCTAAATTCTAAAACAACTTCTGGAATATTCCATTGCAACTCCGTTTTTCTTCAAAAATGCTAACATGTTGTGTTTTAGTAATGCGAAGTAGAGCAGCCCCCTTTTTTTTTTAAAAGAACAGAGCACCTTGCATCTTTCTGATACTATTTCAAACTGTTTGAGGCCTTTAGAAGGTAACACTGATTTAAATTTATTTTATATTTTCAGAAGTTTCCTTTCACAACTGTAAGAAACAGATTTACACAGACACACAATGGGAGGAAAGATTAAATGATAATTTAGATGTCAAAACAGTAATTCTCTGGCATGCTCTGAAGCCTCAAGATCACAGAACACAGAACCTTTGTCGTATTTACAACTGATTTAAAAACTGTAAGACTAACAAGGAGAAAAAGTAATTTGCTCTTTGTTAAAAAGAAAATATAAAAGATCAGGAGCATCTTTGATAGTCTAAAGACTGACTTTTCAGTAAACAATCCTACTTCTGCTTAGGGACATAAAACAGAAGTCAAAAGCAGCTTTGCTTGCAAGGCTGCAGCTGTCAAGAATAGAAGAAAAATGCCTCAGGAAATCCTTGAGGCCTTTACCTACATATATAACACAACCTCATATAAAGCTATTTAAGGGTAAACAGTTCCTTTCAAATAAGGTGGCATTATTTTGGGGCTTGGGGTTTTATGTTGTTTTTCATTTAAACTGTAGGAGTAATTTCATATTTAAAATTGTATTAGCTGTGATATTAAAGGAAGTGTCTAAAGGACTAAGGAAAAACTAACATTTTTTATGAGGTTCCACAGGTTGTCAGAAGAATGACAAGAAAGCACCCACTTTACAGTTGTTGAAGTTTCACCTGTACTGACACTGCCTGTTAGCTGTTTAAATTAGCAATAATTAATGTAACAGTAACTTTTTGCCCAAATCTGATCCAGTGAAGGACACAGAAATGTCAATGGAAAAAGCTCCATAGAGAATGAGGGATAATTATGATACATCTGAATTTCCAGTGAAGATATCATTCAACTAAATGTTATTACCCATTAAATTTTGAGGTGATAACCTTCCTACCAGTAGATAGAGTGGATCCATCTGTCTCATTCCAGGATGCCAAATGCCATAATAAGACTCACACAGAGGTCCTATTATCACATCTCTACTGACTCACAAAAGAAATTGATGCAACTTGTCTTACACCAGTGCTCTAGCTTTGCACAGAAATTTAGGCCTAAATCCTGCATTTAGAAATACTGCTTCAGCACATGTTCATGGACGGTGAATGGCCCATAAACATTCGTTACCTAGATCTCTGTTCTATCCTCTGATCTGATCTCCACTGTACTTCAGAACTTTCCCAAACTCTGTCTTCAATGTGTTCAGCACTTAAAAAAATAACAGATTTAACGAATGCAAGCATTGCCAGTTTCTGCTATGTTCCTAAGACTGGATCTGGAAACTTTAGAGAAAAAATAGAGATCCATCCCATATGGTCTTTTTATAAGTGTATTATCATCAAAACTCTGACATCTGATAATGTATACATTTTGTTCAGATATTATAGTGTTCTTTGCAATTTTAAAAGAAGAGGAAACATTTGAAAAATCTGCCTTGACACTGCATTTAGTATTAGTGGAAATATACACTGCAAAAATAAATGGTTCAGTGATGCTACTGAAAAGCTAAGAGGTAATCTACCTTACTTTCTGTGGTGAAATTACCAAAGCGCATTGTACCTCCCATTTTAAGTGTCTTAATGGGATTCTGCTATATCTATCAGATCTAAAAATTTCTGGGTGAAAGTCCCTGCATAATGGAAGTTAATGGTAAAACATTGATCTGCTTCAACAGAATCAAAATTTAAGCTAGTATGTTACTCAATATTAGTTTTAGTTTTCTCCTGACGGTATTTATAGAGCATGCATGCGTTTAGCCAGCTGGTTAATGGAGGCAAGGCAACTCAAGTGCAGGCTTTCAGATACAGGAGGGACTTTTTTGAGCTGTTTTATTCCTTTTTTTCTTTTTCTATTTTTCTATTTCATAATCTTTTCTTTCTCCTCATATATACAAAACACGTACATACACACGTGTATCCATACACTCACAGACAAAAGTATGCATCCAGTTTTAAGTCATTCTGTTGATGCTGCTACCTGCAACAGTGCATGATTCAGCCTTGATGTGAACAAAGATGAAATTCCTTCCAGAGAGAGAAAATATTCCTCCTCCCTATTTAAAAGCAAAGGCTGGTGGCATGTCTGTTTACTTTAAAATATGGCAGACCAAGCTCACAAAGCAGTTATCTCATATCTTGTTACCTTTTTACAGCCTGAAGTACCTGCAAGTTGAACGTAACATTTATTGCTGCATGGAGAATTTTATAACCAGCCTCAAAAACACAGAAACAAATAAACTAAAAATTGCAACACAGATGAAGACAACAACAACAACAACATGAACATAAAACTAATGTGAAACAGGGAAATTAACAGAATTCCATATCTATGCTGGAGGTTTATTACAGCATAAAGACAATTCCAAAGAACCAAACACTTGCCCTCAGGAGCTGATCAGTGACACTGAGCACTGTGTACAGCAGCCCAAAACTAATGTGAAAAGCGAGCAGGTGCCAAAGAGCACCCACATCTGCTTGGAATGAATTGAAGAGACCAAGACGTAGTGGTGCTACAGACAAAAGTGTTCATAGAACACAAAGAGTAAGAAATACAGAGGAAAGATTCTTTAGAGTTTTACAAAGGTTTCCACATAGCACAGGAAAATCAGCAAAATCACCATTGATCCTATTTCAACACTGATGTTACCAGGAGAAGGGTTGGATATTACTGTCATCTGTATCACCTTAACTCATTTACTCTGTTTAAACATGTAGAGGACCAAAGCTATTGTGCCACACACTTTCACATAGTTAATGAATATTTAGCAATAATTAGGAAGAACTTAAGAGAAGATAAATAATTAAATTTGACTTTGAATATCTGCAACAGACTCAAGGTCAAATTCGCCTGTGCTGGAAAGCACGTGGTTTTGCTTTTTGTGTAAGCAGAAGTAAACTTCTGACCTAAAACCTCTGAATATATTTTGCTGTCCCATAGTGTACCTTCGTGTCCCAGAATCACTAGGTGATGAATAAAAATAAAAAATAAAATAAAATAATCCCATATATGTTGCTTGTCAACAGTTTCTTTCAAATCCTAAATCTGTGCAGGACCATCACACTCATATTATCTGAAAATTAAGAAACATCGCTGTAAAAAGCAAAGATACTCAGGGTTCAGATCAGTTCAGGCTTTTTACAACACTTTGCCTTAAGTGGCATAAAATACATTTCTCAATGGAGAAATATTATCTTAAATTACAACTATTCCTTTTTTCACTATAGGGCTTGCAAACCATTTTTTTTTTTTTTGTCTCAGGTTTCTCCCCGTGGCCCTTCTGTTTCAGAGACTGGCTCTGTGGATGACTTGCTGCTCGGTGCATGCTAAAATTACCACTTTTCCATCATTTCACAGATTGTAGCATGCAGCTGGAATGCGACAGGCTGCTGAGCAGAGAGAGGATGCCCCTCGTGATGCCATGTAATGCCACATGGTTGTTACTGAAAACTAAAAATGATGTGATCTTGATTCAGAATACAATGTGGAAACATATTCATACCACTTTATTTTAGTTTTTAGGTTCAATTTCCCTCATAGCTAAAATAAAATAAAATGCATTATATAGCTTCAAGGGGAAAAAGATGTCCAATTTCTTTGGACCTAGTTTAACTTAATCTTCTACATCCCAGTGTCTCTTTTAAGGAATATGTCCTACTAAAGCATAACTTGTATTACACCTGCTCTCCACCTTGCACAGGGCAAGGTGATGGCAGCAGGAGGCAGTGAGGCCGGGCTCTGTGAGGAGAGGCTGAGGCTACCCTGTTCCCAAAGGGGAACTGCTGAGGCTGGGCCACAACGTTCTGCACTGCCATCACCTCACTGAAGGGGCTGAGTGTAACCTGTGGTGTTAACCAGGGGAGAGTCAGCTGGGGGGAGGCTGAAATGGGGAAGAGAGAGGAGAGGTGTCTTCCCTGAGTGTAACATCCACTGTTTGTCTTGTTTCTCAATACCCATCTCAGAAATTACATGTTTTAATTAATTGGCAATAAAATTGAATTCAACCAAGTTGAGTCTGCTTTGCCTGCAACACCCCTATTGTTCCAAAATTTCATTTTAGAATAGATGTTTGGTGTCTTTTTTTTATTCATCCTAGTTCCTGATAAATCTACAAATCATGTGTTGGAGGTGAGATTGGAACAGCAGAAGAAAGTACAGAAAAGAAAAAAAAAAAGTACAGAAAGAACAAAAGTCTTACTAATAAAATGTTGTCTTGAGTAGCAAAGAAAATGAGAAAGTGGAAGGAATACAATGCCACAAGGAAAGTTAAAGTCCTGTGTACAGACAGAAACACATCAAGTAGCAACCAACTATTTTTCATTGAGGAACTTTCCCCAAAGAAGGAAAGTTACACCTTGTTCTGCTAACGTATAGTCCATGGAGATGTCATTGCTCTCAACCTCTTAATTCTTAGAAATAGCATTTACCAAAAATTTTCAAAACACAAAATCAACAGAGCAAGGCACCACATGTTTGTAGAATAATGGAACCATATTAAGGGAGTGTATGTGAGATAAGTACTAAGAGTGCCATAAAAGGGGTTCTTCTGCATGGCATTGCTTAAGTAAAGAAAGTACTGGGGGCCATTATAAATCTAAGAAGCACAAACAACATGACTGGAGGGTGCAGCATGACTGACAGTCTTTCAAAGAAGTTATAAAGGACCACAGAAATACACCCTATTTAAATCAAAATTATAGGCCAACCAAAAACTGAACACAATTCTTGACGAGAAATAATCAAGGGAAGAACATCCTTGTGAACCTGACAAGATTACATTAGGGTGCAAATAGACATGTCAGTACCAGAAAGACAGACTTAAGAAGCTGGACTAAAAACAAAAGGAAGAAATGACAAAAATTCTCTGATGAGAATGATGATGCGAAACACTTAAAATCATCAAAATCATACTTTCCTGTTTTTCAACAAACATTTGAATATTTTTAACATTGGAATATTTTTCAATTTCATGCCAAGGACAGGCAAGCAGATTTTACACACTGATACAACTATGTGGCAATTTCATCAAACTATAGTGTAATTTCCCCAGAGGAGAAATAAAGAAACCTTATTGCCTAAAACTCTTTGTATAAACTCAGACTAAGCACTAAAATGCATACTGTAGGCAGTACTCGCATTTTGGCAGATAGGCAATATGACCTATGAGGTCTTTCCCCATCTTTAGATTTTAACATTCTGTCATTTCTAAACAGTGTTGTTTCGGCTAGAATGGATGCAGAAACACAGAGTAAAATCTGATTATCTAAAACTGAATTAAAATAGATGGGGGCAATTATAACAGTGACTTATGTAGCAGCAAGTAACATGGTATTTTCTTACTGATGAAGCAGGCACAAAAAACAGTATAAGGCACCACTTTAAAATATGACTCTTCCTTGAATATAAGCTACCTTTTAATTTCCTGATTTGAAGACATATTTTCTTCTTTGTGAGACTCAAAAATCTAGGATGCTACTATTCTAACACATTAATTACAGTGATCTGGGCAGGACTGGGAGAGCTCTGTGCTCTCTGGATTTACTGTGTGAACATGTGTAACTAAAAGCCACTTACCCAGAAAATGAAACAGAGACAACATTGACCTCTCACTGTCACTGTATCGAACAATGAATGTAACAATCACAGAGACATAAAACCTAAAAACTGTCATAACTGATTTACCAAGATTGAGAAGATGAGTTTGCAAATCAATTAGAGGAACTTCAAATATCACAACAACCTTTCATGCATTTACATGATCTCCCCAAATCACTGGAATATTAAATGGTTCATAATGTCAAGGCGGATTTGTTATAAAATATAATAATAATAATAGTAATAATAAATGGGTGTCTGACATTTTGGAGTATTGTTTCTTTGTTTTTAATAACGGGAAAAGCTCTGGGAAAAGACTTTCAAAAACAAGCTTTGATTACTGTTAGGAATGAAAAAGAAAACATGTCCTGACAAAGAACACAGTGGAAGTTATGCACTATACATCAAGTGATAGGAGAGAACACCTTGGAAGAGGATTAAGCATGCATTTAGAAACATAAAAGGAACTGGCTGCATAAGGCAGGATGTGGGTAGAATGCAGGCATCCAAATCCACAAGCGCAGTCCTCAAAATATTCAGCTTTAGGAACTTAGATTTTTTTTTTTTTTTTTTTTTTTTTTTTTTGTGTCTGCACAACAGTGCTTCAAACTCAGCTGTGAAAAACAACATCTATCTCATATGACTGACAAGCAGACATGAGGTAGCCTTCTACTAAAGAACTCTTTGGACAGATGCTGTCTCTCCTCCTACCCTATCTTTTTAGGTACCAATTCCACCCTCCAATTTAAATAGACAAAATTTAACATTTCCCCCCCACCTCTCCCCCCCTTCCCCCCCCCCCCAGTAAATCATGATGCCTGGCAGAAATATCACCCTCACCACTCTCAGCCTGTTGTAAATCCTGACTTTCGCCATAGGAGGTCTGGGGATAATTAACACCTAATCTGATGGTCCTTTCAAAAAGGTAACCAACTTAACAGGCAGGTGTACCAATTCTGAGCACTAACATATAAAATCCTTGCTGCAGACCTGACCCTGATACTAAATAAATGTTTGGTTGAGAGGACGAGAAATGGGAACATTGTGTGCTTCAGAGAAATGGGAGAAAAATGGCATAGAAAATATTACAGCAAGAAGAACACAGAATCTGCAGGAGGCACCAATTTTTTTTTAGGGCAGCTGTAACAAGGAGAAATCAAGAGACTCCAAAGTTAAAGTCAGCCCATCCTTCACATGCCACTATATGCTTTGTGACACATTCTGAAACATCTTTCAATTATAGTTTAAGCTCTCTACTCATACACAAACAGGGATCCAAGCAGCTTTTGTTACCAGCCCAAAAGGTAGTGAAGACACCGAGTTGATATAATTAGTAGCTACATAATTCTTCAGACTGCTGATAATATACTTAATCATTCAGATATACGTTTCTTCTGCACAATATACATGCATTTTCTGATAGAGATACCCCATAAAATTACATTTCGCATGAAATGAAAATACACAGAAGAAATAAAAATATTATTATATTTCCTTTACAGCATGCCCTATCTTGCTCACCTAACCCAGCCACAGAAAGCCTCATCCTGCATCTGCTGCTACATATGGGAAAAAAAAACATATATTTCCAGAGCACATTGCATGAATATAAAGTGAATACATGATTGAAATTATTAACCCATATTGATATAAACATAGAACAGATAAGTCAACTTAATTATTTTATTTCATACACAATGCACACTAGCATATTACTGTATGCCATTCAGTGATAAGCAGTAATACCCATTTATATTTTTTAATGCAGCTGATAAATATTTCCTCTTTTTAAAGCTTTACCTCTATTACACAATTTTCCAGAAATGAGAATTATATTTAATACAAGCTATCTCTTTCTCCAAACAAATCTTAAAATTATAAAATAGAAATGTCAGCACCATCTTTTAACTCCAGACATACAGAACTGTGCATTTTCTTCCCAGAAATTGCCAGCTTTTATTAAAGGCTGTTCTTTCCCACGCACCCATGCATCAGTTGGAAACACAACCATCCAGAAACCTGAGGTCAGAGATCCATGTTTTTTCAACTCAACAGAGAAGTTCAACTTAGCCATTTTCCCCTGCTGAAAGAAACCTAATGCTCAGAATTTCAATTTAAAAACATGTCTTACTTTAGAGGTATGTTACAGTTTTCCTTACCGGGACAAAAGAATGAAATGAATCTTGCTCACGGTTCTCAATAGCTGAAATTGTTTTCAACCAGAAGAGATAGCTTGAAATATCAGACATTTCGGAATGCTTCATACCGAAAGCTGCAACGTTAGGGGTACTGAGGTGAGACAGACTTGCAAAAGGAGGACTTTGGATGTGTTACATAAAGTTCTTAATTAGATCTCTGGTACAAATTATTATCCTAAGAATAAAAAGTTAATCAGAAAGCATCACTGGAAGGATAGGAGGACAAGATTAGAACTGAGACAGATGTTTCACTTTGGGGTAATCACACAACTGCCTAGCTAGATGTTGTCACACTATTCAGAAGTGAAAACACACGTAAAAATTAAAATGTTCCTTTTGTATAATTTAGGACTAAAGTGTTCACTGCTGGTTCTCCCCAGAGGAAATCAAAATAAAGATACAAAAACTTAAAGAGAACTGCATATATTTATATTCAGTTGCAGCAGTCACCTAACGCTCAGACCCCTTTAAAATCTGAGCCAAAATATATTCATACGAATGGGAAAATTTGGAAGATAGGTACTGAAAATAGAACTGGCATGAGAAAAATTGTTGCAAGGATTTTGGTGACAAAACATAAGAATCAAGCAACAGAGTGTTATTTATTTATTTATTTATTTATTTATTTTATGTCACTAAATCCAAAAAACTATCCTAACAACCACAGGATGTGAAGGATTTCTTGTGTCTCCCAAAGGATGCCATTCCACTCCACTGCCAAAGGGATGTTGTACAACTGAGTTCTATCTTCACCTGTTTGGGTATATTTTCCCTGCACTTATGGGAGGTGTTATCATGCTGCAGAAATGATAGGACTTCTACCCATCAGGGAACAGACGTGTTTGTTCTACTTATGCTAAAATACAGAGCCCACAGAAATATTGAAGATTTCAGTAAGGTCAGGATTTTAGTGACAGCATCTTTTGGGGTGGAGGATGTAGCATACGTGTGGGCTGTCTACTCAGACAATTCACACAAAGACTGACATTGCACAGAATTTCTGGAACTAGATTTCACCTCGTACTAAAGAAGCTTTAACACAAATCTGAATCCTAGAGTTGCTAGGAAATCATGATAAAATTGAAATATCAGATATAGAAGATGTAATACCAGAATGAACATTTACACTCTTTGATTCTTCACCTTCTCTTAAAAATGGATTCCTAAAAGGAAGCAGTATAATTAGTATTTGTGGAGAGAGGTGAGAGGAGAGAGAGAGACTGAAACCTACATGGTACTAGGGACAAGGCTAGGAAACAAGTGGCCTTAAACAGTATGTCCTTTACTGTGTTGTAATCTTTTTGTCTACTAGTAACAATTAATTTTAAGACCCCAAATGCTTGTAATCAAAGTTAACTGAAAAATAATAATAGAAGGGCCCAAACTAATTGAAAAAAATCAATTCAAGTTTAGCAATTAATGCTGATAGAAAAGAAAATAAAGGCAAAACATTAAAAACCATAAAGATTTGCCTGTTTTAGTACAAAATATTTTATTTCAAAAAAGCATGAAAACCTACACAATATACCCTGGGTACATTTCTGACCAACTTTCTTAAAAATATTGATGTAAAATTTCTCAAAGAAAACAAAATGTTCAACAGCCTAAGGCAAAAACTGCCCCCCTACCAAAACAAAAACAAAAACAAACAAACAAAAACTAACCAACCAACCAAAAAAAAACTTCTGAAAAGAGAGTTGAGTTTTGCAGAGTTGTAGTGGGTTTACATGACAAGGTTTTGGTAGGAAGGGGGCCATAGGGGTGGCTTCTGTCAGAAGGATCTAGAAGCTGCCCCATGTTTGGTAAGGGCCCCACTGCTGACCAGAGCTGAGCCAATAAGCGATGTTGTTTTGCGCCTCTGTGAGAGCATATTTAAGAAAGGGAAAAAACCGCTGCGCCACTCAGCAGCTGGGAGGGTGAGAGGAGTGAGAAACAGCCTTGAAGGCACCAAGGTCAGTGAAGAAGGAGGGGGAGAGGTGCTCCAGGCGCCGGAGCAGAAGTCCCCTGCGGCCTGTGGTGAGGACCATGGTGAAGCAGGATGTCCCCCTGCAGCCCATGGAGTACCACGGTGGAGCAGGGTTCCACGCTGCAGCCCGTGGAGGAGACCACGGTGGAGCCTGTGCCCCGAAGGAGACTGCGGCCTGTGGAAGACCCCTGCCG